>JAOTNS010003638.1:0-399611 GCA_028476615.1 Culter alburnus
TGCTAAATTTGTTGCTAGGTGCTTTTTTTTTTGCTAGGGTAGCCTAGTCTGAAAAGTTGTTAAATCCAAATGGTACTCACTGCAGAGTGATGGCAAGCTCCTCCTCTCTGGATGTCCAGTGGGGTGGAGGGATAGAGTTGTGGGTAGGGTCAGGGTAGGATTAGGGTGTGGTTGTACGTTCGCTCCTCCTCGCTGGACGTTAACTAACGAAAGCTCCACCCATTTGCTCTGCAGTGACCACCTTCTCACTAAATCTAGCAACAAAATTGGCAACACTGGTGCGTGCGAAAGCTTAGGAGTGACTTGTTGCCTCGATGCCCAATCAGGCAATGACTTTGCAGGCAGCGTTTGCACACGAAGGTTCCTCACGAATTTCAGACGTACTTTTGAGACAGTGTAATGGTTTAATGACAAAATAGAGCGAGCTTTGTTGATAACTAAGTGAATATTTATTTGCTACAATAATTTCTCGTTAGAAATAAAATCAAAATTGGAAAAATTTGATAAAACAAGTAAATTTACACAACTTTCTGGATCTATGGAGTCAATATAATGACACATAATTTTGCAAAAAAAAAATAAAGAATTGTAAAAGAAAAATAAAGCTATTAAGAGAAAAAAATAAAGTTTGCAAACAAAAATAAAGAATTGCAAACTTTGATCATAGTTTATCTCTGTAATAGATATTTTGACAGAAAAATTGTCACAGAAGTACTGAGGTAAAAGTTTAAATTTAGGATATAAACACTTATATCAGCCATCAAAATAGAGGAAACCACATTTTGAAACTAACTTGGCGCTTCAAATAACGGTTGTATTAATGACATCTTACACCACCAGGTGGCGACAAGTGACTGTTAAAATGTATTTTTCATTGAATTTAAAACATTCGTTCAAAAATACTGATTCATCCATTAATGAAACAAGTAGTGATGTGCCCGAAGCCAAATACCATATTCGGAAAGGAAATGACAGAACCCCTAAAGGGAATACACGTGAAACAAGTATAAGTCATTGAATTAATTCAATACCTTTTTAAAAAAAATTATTCATTCAAATTAATTTAATATATATTTTCCTTTGATTAAAGGTGCCATCGAACGTTTTTTTACAAGATGTAATATAAATCTTAGGTGTCCCCTGATGTGTCTGTGAAGTTTCAGCTCAAATACCCCATAGATTTTTTTTTAATAAATTTTTTTAACTGCCTATTTTGAGACATAATTAGAAATGCGCCGATTCATGCTGCGGCCCCTTTAAATCGCGCGCTCTCCGCCCCCTCCCGAGCTCTCGACTCTATCACTGCATAAACAAAGTTCACACAGCTAATATAACCCTCAAAATGGATCTTTACAAAGTGTTCGTCATGCAGCATGTCTAATCGCATAAGTATAGTATTTATTTGGATGTTTACATTTGATTCTGAATGAATTTGATACTGCTCCGTGGCTAAAGCTAACATTACACACTGTTGGAGAGATTTATAAAGAATGAAGTTGTGTTTATGAATTATACAGACTGCAAGTGTTTAAAAATGAAAATAGCGACGGCTCTTGTCTCCGTGAATACAGTAAGAAACGATGGTAACTTTAACCACATTTAACAGTACATTAGCAACATGCTAACAAAACATTAGAAAGACAATTACAAATATCACTAAAATATCATGTTAATGGATCATGTCAGTTATTATTGCTCCATCTGCCATTTTTCACTATTGTTCTTGCTTGCTTACCTAGTCTGATGATTCAGCTGTGCACAGATCCAGACGTTAATACTGGCTGCACTTGTCTAATGTCTTGAACATGAGCTGGCATATGCAAATATTGGGGGCGTACATATTAATGATCCCGACTATTGCATAACAGTTGGTGTTATGTTGAGATTCGCCTGTTCTTCAGAGGTCTTTTAAACAAATGAGATTTATATAAGAAGGAGGAAACAATGGAGTTTGAGACTCACTGTATGTCATTTCCATGTACTGAACTCTTGTTATTCAACTATGTCAAGGTAAATTCAATTTTTAATTCGATGGCCTTTAATATTTTGTCAGAGCCTCTGATAAATTACATTATTTTTTTCAGTTGTATATTCAGAATCGTGGGAGAATCGTGATCTATATTTGAAAAAAATATAAATTCTGAATGAAATTGCTTTTTAGCACGACTTAAATGCAGTTGGCCCTGACAATTTTAGCGTGCTGAAAAGCCATTTGTGACGTGAACCAGTCAGGCTTCAGTATTCTGAGAAAAATGATGATTTCAGCAGATGTTATATTGTCATTGTTTTGTCAGCCATGCTGTCCTCCAGTGATCCTCCAGTGTTCTGACTCCTGTAAAGATGATGAAAGAAAGCAGAAAGCTGTGAAGACCTGCCTGACATGTCAAAGCTCTTACTGTGATGATCATCTGGAGCCTCATCTCAGAGTCCCACGTCTAAAGAAACACACACTGATCAACGCTGTGGAAAATCTGGAGGATTATATATGCCAGAAACACGAGAGACCTCTGGAGATGTTCTGCAGAGATGATCAGATGTGTGTTTGTCTGTTCTGCACTGAAGGAGAACACAGGACTCACAACACTGTTCCTATAGAGGAGGAGAGTCGAGAGAAGAAGGTAAATCGTAAATCCATATAAGAGTCATAGAGTCAAAACCATAGAGCAAACAATCCAAATGTACCAAATGGGTCCAAAAACAAAGGCAAGCATGGATATCAAGATTACACAAAGTGAGAATGAAAATAGGTCTTAAGCAGACTTTAAAGGTAGGGTACTTTTTCAAAAATGCTGTAGGACATTGTTGATACTTGATTTATGCGTTTCTATGTCCACACTAATGAATCTGCAGCAGTCACGTGGTACAAGTAAGGGCTCTGTAAGG
This sequence comes from Culter alburnus, assembly GCA_028476615.1. Lineage (NCBI taxonomy): Eukaryota > Metazoa > Chordata > Actinopteri > Cypriniformes > Xenocyprididae > Culter > Culter alburnus. The sequence continues at coordinate 2,884 of JAOTNS010003638.1, forward strand.
TGTTTATATTCATTATTAATGTTATGTGCTTTAAGACATGAGATAATTTAACACAGTCTCTTGACGCTTTGAGAGCGCTCTGAAGGGAGGGTGGGATCATATGCTTCATGTTATTGCTAACCTCTCTGAAATTGCCTACACTACCTTTAAACTGCTATGTTTTTTATTATATAACTTGATTTTGTCAACTTTTAAGAATAAAATATTATCCTCAAACACATTAAAAGCCACAAAAATTTGAATTAGTTGGCCTTTTAATAAGATTTTTTTTTCCAGAGTATGAAGTTATCTGTTTTTCTCTGTATGTAGATTCATTTGGCTAAGAGACAAACTGACGTTCATCAGATGATCCAGGACAGAATAAAGAGGATTGAAGAGATCCAGGACTCAGTAGAGCTGAGAAAGGTGAGTAGAAGTTAAAACATTGTAAAATTGATAATGCATTATAATATTTGAATCTGTTTAATAATTGTAGTAATGTTAAAGTTTGTGTGTGGGAAGGAAGCGGTCGGGGACGGCGAACAACTGCTGACTGAGCTTTTATTGAGAACAAAGTTCAACAGAAAGACTGTGCAACGCACAAACAACAGCAACATAATAATCCACAAGGGCTTCACTCCAGATTCGTAGAAAATCGGGCTTCACTCCAGCAGTTGCCTCAGTCAGCAGTTCCCCTCTCTCTCACATACTCCTGCTTCTCACGGCGTCTTATCCCGTCTCTGCGCCAATCACTAGAACGAGACACAGGTGTTCGTGATTTGTATTCAACCCACTCACTTACCGTCGCTGAACCACGCCCCCCTCGCCAATACCCCCCACCGATCAGGCGGGGAGCCGTCCGGCCTGCAGCCCCGCAGCCATCCGAACCCCGGCCTGTGGACCACCTTGACTTAAAGGCTGTAGAGCCAGATACCAACGAGTGATCCACGCGTTGGTATCCTTCATGCGGTGGAGCCACTGCAGGGGAGCATGGTCCGAACAGAGAGTGAATTCCCATCCCAGGAGATAATAGCGGAGGGTGAGACGGCCCACCTAATAGCCAAACACTCTTTTCCACGGTGCTGTACTTAGCTTCTCTCTTAGAGAGCTTACGGCTAATGTACAGCACCGGCCGCTCCTCACCCTCTATCTCCTGGGAAGGACAGCACCCGCCCTCTGTCCGACGCGTCAGTCTGCAACAGAAAAGGGAGAGAAAAGTCGGAGAGTGAAGCAATGGCCCGCACATAGAGCAGCTTCACCTGGGTAAAGGCCTGCTGGCAGCTCCGTCCACTGGACCGTATCTGGATCTGGTGCATCCTTTTAGTTAGATCAGTCAACGAGCTGGTGAGGGCCGAATAATTAGGTACAAACCTTCTATAATATCCTGCCAGCCCGAGGAACTGTCTAACCTCCTTTTTGGTCTTGGGGCGCGGACAGGTCGCCCAATTGCACACTTCTTCGGGTTGGCCGTGAGCCCGGCCCCTCTCTCAGCCCCTCACATGCTGCATATGCCGCTGCCAGTCATTACTATAGATAATAATATCATCTAGATAGGCAGCCGCATATGCACCATGGGGCCGCAGAACTTTATCCATGAGTCGCTGAAAGGTAGCCGGTGCCCCGAACAGCCCGAACGGAAGCGTAACAAATTGGTGTAATCTGAACGGCGTCGTGAATGCTGTCTTTTCTTTGGATAATGGCGACAAGGGGATCTGCCAATATCCTTTCGTTAAGTCCAGTGTCGAATAAAATCGAGCCGCACCTAGCCGGTCAAGCAATTCATCCACCCGTGGCATTGGATACTCGTCGAATTTCGACACTGCATTCACCCTGCGATAGTCCACGCAGAAACGAACCGAGCCGTCGGTCTTGGGGACCAAAACTATCGGGCTCGCCCAGTTACTGCTGGACTCTTCTATTACTCCCATTTTAAGCATTGCCTCTAATTCGTCCTGAACTACCTTTTTTTTGTGTTCAGGTAATCTATATGGCCGGCTGCGAATAACCACGCCTGGCTCCGTCTCGACGTGGTGCTGAATGAGGTTGGTACGCCCCGGCAGGGGAGAGAACACGTATGCAAATTCTGCTTGCAGTTTAGATAAATCAGTGAGCTGGGAGGGCGAGAGGTAATCTCCTCCCGGGGTCAGAGCGAGGGATTGAGTTTTTACATTCGCCTCTGGCCCAAGATCATCCTCCCCGCTAATCACCGTCGCCAGCATCACTGATTCAGCCTCATTCCATTTTTTAAGGAGATTGAGGTGATAAATTTGATGTGCCCCCCTCCTGTCAGACCGTACCACCTCATAATCGAGCTCACCCACTTGCCGTGTAACCTCAAAGGGTCCTTGCCACTTTGCAAGTAATTTAGAGCTTGAAGTAGGGAGCAATACAAGTACTTTCTCTCCTGGTGCAAATTTGCGTAAATTAGACCATCTGTTATACAGCTGGCTCTGTCTGTGCTGGGCTTGTAGCAAATTCTCCATTGATAGTGAAAAAGTGTGGAGTTTTGCTCTCAAGTCCAGCACATACTGAATTTCGTTTTTGGCCTGAGATGGTCCGTCCTCCCAAGCCTCCCTCAGGACATCCGGCACCCCGCGTGGCTGGCGTCCAAAGAGAAGCTCGAAGGGGGAAAACCCCGTGGAGGCTTGCGGGACCTCTCGCACTGCAAATAACAGAGGTTCTAACCACTTATCCCAATTTTTGGCGTCTTCCTGCACGAATTTACGAATCATGGATTTAAGCGTGCGATTAAAACGTTCGACCAGCCTGTCCGTTTGTGGGTGAAAGACACTGGTACGAATCGATTTAATGCCCAATAATTCGTACAATTCGCGTAACGTGCGTGACATAAATGCCGTGCCTTGATCAGTGAGGATTTCTTTTGGAATCCCCACTCGGGAGATTAAACGAAACAGTGCATCCGCAACACTCTTCGCGGAAATGTTGCGGAGAGCCACTGCTTCAGGATATCGCGTTGCATAATCAACGATGACCAATGCAAAGCGATGTCCCCTTGCTGATCGTTCCAATGGCCCGATGAGGTCCATACCAATTCTTTCGAAGGGGACCTGCATTAATGGGAGTGGGCGCAATGGCGCTTTTGGGGTGGCCGGTGGATTTACCAACTGACATTCACGACAAGACGCGCACCACCTGCATACATTCTCGTGAATGCCCGGCCAGAAAAATCGGGTCATGAGACGATTTAGTGTCGCCGCCTGTCCTAAATGCCCCGCCATCGGATTAGAATGAGCCGCGTGGAAAAGCATTTCCCTGCGGCTCTTTGGAACTAATAACTGGGTTGTATCCTCTTTTGTCTGAGTGTCTTGGGTCACTCGGTACAACCTATCTTTTATAATCGCGAAATATGGATAAGCAAGCGGACGTCCAGGCTGGAGAGGCTGACCATCAATTACGCAGACCTTTTCAAACGCATGTTTTAGCGTCTCATCCTGAGACTGCTCCAGGGGAAAATCATCGCGCTCCGGAAGAATTAGTCTTCCAGCTTCCCTCTGTTCCCCTGCAGCAGCACTCCCCGGTCCCTGATCAGTCTCCCTTACCTGCACTCGCGCTTGCTTACCCCGCGTTCTCTTCCCCCAAGAGGCATCCGAGCATAAACATCCCAATAATTGACTGAACGCAGGCCAATTCGTTCCCAAAATTATCGGATGCCGGAGGTGCGGGTTAACTGCAACCTCAACACTATGCTTTTGTCCCCTGAATTTAATTATGACGGGCATTACAGGATATTTCACCACATCCCTGTGCACACACCGAACCCCAACCATGCGGCCTGTATCCAATGCCCCAGATGAAATCAGGCTTTGATGGACAGAGGTTTGGTTACAGCCCGAGTCCACCAAGGCCTGATAGGTACCCCCCTTGATACTCACAGGTATTTGGTACCCACCAGCTTGACCGGGGGCAGCTTGTGGATCGTCGGGGACCTGGATCATTGTCCCAACCTCCATAACCGGACATTTATCCACAAAATGATCCTGATCCCCACACCGCCAACAAGCCGGCCCAGACCTGCCCACCGCTCCCGTGGCAGAGAGTGGGCTGAATGGCTGACGCGGAGAAAGGGGAGAAGCAGGAGTGGGGTCCGTCCCGGCAGCAGGGAGTCCCGCCCCCCGGGGGCGGAACGCAAGGTGGGCCAGGCGGACGAGACCTGGGAAGAGGGACAGGTCTAGAGAGAGAGGGGGACAAAAGAGAGGGAGAGAGAAAGACAGCTGGAAGGGGTTCGCCGACCCCTTGGCACGCCACCATGTGGTCCTCCGCCAATTGGATGGCTGAGTCCAGCGATGTGGGGCGGTGGCACTGGACCCACTCGGCCGTCTTCTTCGGGAGCCGAGTGATGAACTGCTCCAGCACCACGCGATCGATGACCAGATCCACATCGCTTCCCTCAGCCAGCAACCATTTGCGGCATGAGTCCCGGAGCTGTTGGGCCATCACGAAGGGCCGGCCGGACTCACCCAGGTCGAGGGAACGGAAGCGTTGACGGTGTTGTTCCGGGGTCCGGCCAACCCGCTGGATGATGGCCCGCCGTAGGTCGTCGTAGACCAGGAGGTTCTGGACTGGCAGCTGCTGTGCCGCCACCTGTGATTCGCCCGAGAGGAGCGGGACCAACCTCATAGACCATTGGTCCCGCGGCCATTCACTCGCTTCGGCGGACCTCTGAAAGAGCTCGAGAAAAACTTCTGGATCATCCAGTGGGCCCATCTTATTTAGGGGCAGGTGGACAGGCACAGCTGGCTGCCCGCGGGGCTCCCGAGGAACCTCCCGGTCAATCCAGCTCCGGAACGCCTCGCGGTCCTCCTGCTGGGTCTGGAGGATGGCTTGGAAGCACCGCTCCTGGTCTTGGCGCAGATCCAGCAGGGCCTGGTGTTGTTCTTGGTGCAGGACCGTGAGGGACGCGATGACGTCCGCAAATGGGGTGGAGGACGATGACTGCATGGCGGCGTACTCCCGTCTTCCTTCCCGGGTTTCGGCACCAGTGTAGTAATGTTAAAGTTCGTGTGTGGGAAGGAAGCGGTCGGGGACGGCGAACAACTGCTGACTGAGCTTTTATTGAGAACAAAGTTCAACAGAAAGACTGTGCAATGCACAACAACAGCAACATAAATAATCCACAAAGGGCTTCACTCCAGATTCGGTAGACACAATCCACAAGGGCTTCACTCCAAGCAACGCACTGTGCCTCAGTCAGCAGTTCCCCTCTCTCTCACACAATCCTGCTTCTCACGGCATCTTATCCCGTCTCCAATCACTAGAATGAGACACAGGTGTTCGTGATTTGTATTTAACCCACTCACTTACCAAGCATCTCCCGCTATTCTCTCTGGTTGCAGACGTCGCTGAACCACGTCCCCCTCGCCACAATAATGTTTCTCAATTAAATGAATAAAACTTAATAGATGAATCTGCTAATTGATCTGATTTATCAGAAAAACACAGAGAAATCCTCCAGTGTTGAGCTCTTCACTGATCTGATCCGCTCCATTGAGAGATGTCAGTCTGAGCTGCTGAAGATGATGGAGGAACAGCAGAAAGTTGAGAAACAGGGTGAAGATCTCATTAAAGAGCTGCAGCAGGAAATCACTGCGCTGAAGAAGAGAAACACTGAGCTGGAGCAGCTCTCACACACTGACGATCATCTCCATGTCATAAAGGTCTGTGAACATCTGTCATATCAGTCATCATGTGAAATATTACAGGACAAACTCTCTGTTCACAAACCTGATGAACTGACTGACCATTTTGTTTGTACCATTCTTTTAAAAAACTGTACAAAAGAAATTGAAATGGTAATAAAGTCAAATTTGATAAAAGAGTTAACTGTGTTAGAAAGGTACTCTGTAAAATATACTAACTTTAAATATAAATTAATAACACATTTAACAGTCCTCTCTCTCTCCTGCTGTAGATGTGCTCATCTCTGTCCAGTCATCCACACACCACAAACTGGACTGAGATCAGGATTGACTCTGATGTGGATGTGAACTCTCTGATTGGAGTTCTGGCTCAACTGAAGAAAACTCATGAGACACTAAATGAAAAACTCAGTCAAACTGGTATGTGAATATCAAATACAGTAGATTTTTGTCAGTACCTAAGAAAATAATTTTTTCAAGGAATATTATGGGTTAATCCCAGTGGCGACTGCTCATTAGAGAGCACTAGGCTGCTGCCCTCCTTGAGCCACACACACAAAACAATATTAATAATAATAATAATAAATATATAATAATAATAATCCTTAGGGGAACAATAGGGCCTTCGCCCTTTACAGGGCTTGGGCCCTAATAATAATAATAAAATATAGCTGCAAGACACAATGACGGGCACAAGCCCCGGCGCCACTGCCACCCCAGTGGCTTTAGGACAACTGTGCATGACAGGCAATGTGCTTTTAAAGTGGGTAAATGTAAAAGAACTATGTCTAAATCATTTGAATATTGCCACATTTATTGCAGCTGGTGCCACTATGACCAAGAACTACAACAGCCACATCCATAAGATCATTTAAATTTAGATTAATAAATTTCATAGGATGAGTGAGAAGTTATCATTTGCAGCTCTTTTTTTTTTTTTTTTTTTTTTTTTAAATTAACCTTATTATTAAATTAATAATATAAAACTTGTCAGTGCCCTACAAATGAACTGGTTCTTGCCTTTATTTTGTCATTCAAACTTAGAAAAAGACAAGGCCTTTGAGATTTCTTATCCTTTAATGCAGGACAAAGCACACAGCAATGAAAGGGTTAAACTCTAAACTCTAAATCAAGAGTGTAACTGACACACACACACACACACACACACACACACACACAGAGAGAGAGAGAGAGAGCAGAGTCAGAATATTAAAAAAATAAATAAATAAAAAATAAAATCTAAACTGTGACAAAGTTGTATTTGATCATGTCTAAATTTATATCCAAATAAATAATTATGTCGGAAAATACTTCTTAGCAACAAGAGTTTGATCTTTAAAACACTTCAGGATTTATCTAATCCTGTTTAAAAATATGCCTATGCTGTCATCTTGTGGTTATTCTATATAATACATTTATTTAATCATCTTGACCTCCAGATAGCATTAATCTGCTTATTTTAAAGGGGACCTATTATGCCCCATTTTACAAGATGTAAAATAAGTCTCTGATGTCCCCAGAGTGTGTATGTGAAGTTTTAGCTCAAAATACCCCACAGATAATTTTTTATAGCATGTTAAAATTGCCACTTTTAGTGGTTGAGCAAAAACGAGCCGTTTCAGCGTGGTCCCTTTAAATGCAAATGAGCTGCTGCTGGCCTAAGAGGGCGGAGCTTCAAGAGCTCGTTCTCCCCTGTCAGGATTCAGTCAGGATGTGCTATAATATCAGAAACTGCAAATATATGCTGCATGGAGATAGAACATGGACTGATGCTGTTAATAGAGATAAACTCACTGTTAATCTAAGATTATTCCTATAAATAATTCATCATTATATTGTCATCTGTGTTCACAGTGTTGAAGTTTGTGCAGAAGTTTGCAGGTACAGTGAGATTGACACCAATACACTCACAATACTTTTGATTATAATGTGTTTTATACACGTGAAAATGTTTGATCTGAAGTTGATTGATAATGTCTGATCTCTCTCAGTGGATGTAACTCTGGATCCTGATACAGCTTATACACGTCTCATCCTGTCTGATGATGGAAAACAAGTCAGTCATGGAGACACTGAGCAGGATGCCCCAGAAAACCCAAAGAGATTTGATGTCTGTGCAATTGTTCTGGCAAAGCAGGGATTCAGTTCAGGGAGATTTTACTATGAGGTGGAGATGAAGGGAAAGACTCAGTGGGATTTAGGAGTGGCCAGAGAATCCATTAACAGGAAGGGGTCAATCACACTGGGTCCTGTGAATGGATACTGGACTGTGGTTCTGAGGAATGGGAATCAATATAAAGCTTGTGAAAGTCCACCTGTCTCTTTATCTCTGAGAGTGAAACCTGAGAAGGTGGGAGTGTTTGTGGATTATGAGGAGGGTCTGGTCTCTTTTTATGACGTGGACTCCAGATCTCATATCTACTCTTTCACTGGTCAGACTTTCACTGACAAACTCTATCCTTATTTTAGCCCACACCTTAATGATGAAGGTAAAAACTCAAAGCCACTGATCATCACACCTGTCAACTGAAACGAATAAATATAATAAAATCTGAAAAGATACTGATTTTAGAATATGTAAATAAAAAGGCCCTCAAAAAAATTTAATATTTGTGTTATATATTGTGTGAAAAAAAATATATCATCACGGTAACATTTGATTGGCCAATTTGGAGTCTATATTTTCTAATCAACACAATGATTTGTTTGCTTAACTTCCATTAATACTTTGCTTTTCAAATCTACTCTGAAATTTTACATTCCCAATCCCTCTATACCAGGTGTCTCCAAACTCGATCCTGGAGGGCCACTGTCCTGGGCTGCGTTTCCCAAAAGCATCGTAAGCCTAAGTTGATCGTAAAAACGATCGTACGAGTGATCTTAATATTAAGGTCTGTTTCCCAAAAGCATCGTAACTTAAGTAGCACTTGAAAATGATCGTAGATCTACGAGTGCTCTGGAGTAATCGTAAAGCTCTAAGTGCATCGTAAGAAGACAGAGTTATGAGGTCACCTACAGGACAACCGGCAGATTACACCTTTATTCAAGTGCAATGAGTGTAACAAATAAGGTTTTGACTGTATTCCTCTTAAATACTCTTTGTTGTTTAATATGAAAAGAAAAGGGAATAAAATAAAATAATAGAAATTGGCTAGATGAAGTACATAATTTGTGCTACTGTCACCCTTAATATACCCTTTATATAGGCCTATTAATATCTAACTTGCATGTTTATGTTTTAAAATTTAGTTTATGGTTGAAAAGGTGACTGAAACACTTGGAAGAACTCATAAAAATAGTATTTCATAGGGCCTTAGGCTTTGGGTGGTTCAGCAAACACATGGACATCAAAAACACTGAATCACAGTTTGATTGATTTCACACACACACACACACACACACACACACATTTTATATATAATATATATATATATATATATATATATATATATATATAAAATGCAGGACACTATAGTTCATTTATGTAAGTGTGGATAGCAAAATAAAGTAACTGTGACATAAAAATTCTTCATACAGTGGACTACCAGTAAAATTGATAAAATGGAACCAAAAAAATTTTTCAGACACTTTGACCTGACCATGTTTTGCTTAAGTGTTATCTGACATAATTCAGATTATTATTTTTTTTTCTGACACAGATTAACTTTGAGATCTTGTCATATTTTATTTTTAATATATATATATATATATATATATATATATATATATATATATAATATATATATATATGTATATATATGTATTATATATGTATGCATATATACATATATGTATGATATATATATATATATATATATATATATATTATATATATATATATATATATATATATATATGTATGTATATATATATGGCTGTATATATATATATTATATATATATATATATGTGTGTGTGTGTGTGTGTATATGTATATATGTATATGTATAGTGTATATATATATATCTATATAAATATATATGTGTGTGTGTGTGTGTGTGTAATATAATATAAAAGCAGCTAGCCTGCTGCTTTGTTTCTATGAGTTGAAGGGAGGCACAGAGACGAGGACTCCCCGCTGTAACTTCACCCGCGGTGTTTCTTTATAAAACTAGTGACTTTTAACTGCTTCCTGCTTCGCTACTGTTCGGACGCTCTTGCTTACAGCTCCGCGCTTTGCTTTATTGCTTTTGTATTTTATCTCCTAATTTTAACTACACTCTAAAAAATGCTGGGTTAAAAACAACCCCCAAGTTGGGTTGAAAATGGACAAACCCAGCAATTGGGTTGTTTTTAACCCAGTGGTTGGGTTAAATGTTTGCCCAACTTGCTGGGTAGTTTTATTTAACTCATGTTGTATAAAAATTACTGTATTGCTTGCTTAAAATGAACCCAAAATATGCTGGAAATTAACATTTATTAATATGTTTAATAAATGAGCATTTATTAATAAGATAATGAATAATAAACAATAAACTTTTATTAAATTGCTTATTAATAAATGTACAACCTTTGATTATTATTGTGCCTCTAGTAATTATGTGTCTGATTTTAATTTCTCACCTATTTGGATTCATTTAAGCCAGACATATAGTCATTTTTTCAGTAGTTGGGTTAAATAAAACTACCCAGCAGGTTGGGCAAACATTTAACCCAACCACTGGGTTAAAACAACCCAATTGCTGGGTTTGTCCATTTTCAACCCAACTTGGGTTGTTTTTAACCAAACATTTTTTAGAGTGTACAGAAAATCAGCACAGTGCTCCAATGACAAATCTTGGCACCAACAAAGTTTCTAACTGGAAGAATTGCTACAAAAAAGGGGAATTTTTATCCAACCAGCCTCCCACTGACGGCAGCCATCAGCTTACATTCCGGAGAAGGGAAAACACAACTGCCTACATTCAAAAGGATTAGAAATAATATGCCTCCTCTGGTTGAAGAATCTACCTGCTGCACAAACTGCCACAGACTTCTACAAAGGATTGCAGTTCTTGAAACAAAGTTACTTGCGGGACTACCAAACCAGAAGGAACACACAACAGAGCTTCGTCATGGACGTCCTCAGCACACAGCCGGTGAGTCCCATGAATCTAATGCCCCTAAACAGACCATACTGAGTCGTACAACATACTAATCGATGGCACAAACAGGGAGCGAGACCCAAAGGCACTCGAGACAGCAGATTGTCACGAGTATCACTTTTTGCAGTAGCATCCTCTACCCCAAACACTAGCTCCCTACCACCGCCAATACATCTGAAGAACAGATTTGAGTGTTAATGAATGTGGGTGAGGAATCTCCAGACATGATGAATGTGTGTGAGGAATCCCCAAACATGATCGGACACAGATCAAATCAGCCAGCAGCTAACACCGATGCTAACTGCCACTCAAGTTTGAACAGTCAGCGGCACTCAGCTCTTAGAGCAGCCGAGCCCAGGACTCTGATAGTGGGTGACTCTATTATCAGAAACATTAGCAGCAGGGATACAACTACATGCTGCCTTCCACAAGCAACAGTTTCTGATGTAAACAGGGAACTTAAGAGCATTCTGATGAAATATAAAGCTGCAAATCGACTAATCATCCATGTGGGGAAGAATGATATTCAGAAGGAGCAGTCAGAACTCCTTAAAAGGGAGTAAAGTAGATTTACACAGTTGCTTGGGCTTAACACATGGCTGCAAAAAACCTGCAACTTAAAGGGACTGAATTTCATCGACAACTTCAATCTGTTCTGGAGTCAGAGACAACTGTTCACTCATGATGGCCTGCACCCAAACAAACTGGGCTCAAGAGTGCTAAAGGACAATATCTACTTCTGCCTCCATCATCCTTCAGCAGTGTGTGCAAATCCACTCAACCTGAATGCCACAAACACACCTGGACAGAGTACAACTGACCACAGGACTTTTCAGCAGCTGAATGGACATGTGGCTGACACATCCCACAAGGACAATGATAACACCACGCAGCCACAACAACAACAACTGCTTACACATACAATCCTGATTGAGCCCTGCCCAGAGAGCTCACCGAGAGACAGTGACGTGTTAGAACTGCTCCAAGATTCAGCACCCAAGGACGACTTTCGGGAAAACAGCCAGGGAAGCCAGGACAACATATTACAGCCTCCGGTAACACCAGAGCAACAGCCCCTCTCACCGGACATGTTATCCCTTTCTCCAGCATCCCCTCTTCTGTGCTTCTCAGAGAAAATGGAGGAACTGGTGTATGCTGGAACCAAACTCTCTGAGTCTTTTGCTGCGAGCCCCCAGATATCAACAAAAAAGCGTCAAGCCCCGAAACCACCAAAGCCTGTGGGCCCAACTCGGCCACCCCCTCCTCCTGCGAGGGCTCTTCGGCCCTTGCCACAACGCCAGGGCCCTCACCCTCCTCCATCTGTTCTAGGTGAACCAAAAACAACCGATAACAGCTCTCAGTGATGTGTGTCGGGTCCTGATAACAGTGACTTTATCGAACAAGTGGAACCAGTGTGCTGTTGCTTTCTCTATTTCTGTTTTATTACGTGATAGAAAGCCTAAGTCCTTCTCAAACCGTTTGGAAAACCCATTTAATCTGCTGTCTATTACACGTCAAACTAAGATTACTGTAGAGACAGAAAGTAAGACTGTTAAGTTAGCATTTTTAAACATCCGCTCACTTAAAAATAAATCACTTCTAGTCAACGACTTAACCACAAACAACCTAGATTTTATGCTTCTAAATGAAACATGGCTTGAAGACAGTGCAGTTCAACAATCCTGAATGAAACAGCCCCTCCTAACTTTACTTGTATGAGTGTCTGCAGAACTGTTAGGAGAGGTGGAGGTGTAGTTGCTCTATTTAAAGATGTCTATCAATGCAAGCAAGTGTCATTTGGTGATTACTTGTCTTTCGAATACCTGGGTATTGTGTTAAAAGGTGCTCCTCGCATTCTACTTATATTTATTTACAGGCCTCCAAAATACTCTCCAGCTTTGTGAGGACTTTACAGAACTGTTATCAGCAATTTCCTCAGAGTTTGACAGTTTTGCTATTACTGGGGACTTTAACGTCCACATAGATAATGCAGAATTCAATATGGCAAAAGAAATCATAACTGTTTTGAATACTTTTGATCTGACTCAGCATGTACATGGACCCACACACAATTGTGGACACACTCTAGATTTAATTATCAGTAAGGGTCTAAACATTTCATCCATTGTCATTAAAGATGTAGCTATCTGATCATTTCTGTATTTTTTTTTTATATATTGATCTCTCCTACTGTTGAAGCTAGATCTATCTCTGTCAAAAAGGATGCTTAAATGAGAACACTAGTACTGTTTATGAAGGCTATATCTTTAACACCAAGCATATCTGCAGACTCTGTTGATTTTCTCCTTGATTTTTTTAACTCAAAAGTAAAGAATGATATTGATAACATTGCTCCTGTGAAAGTCAGGAAGAAGAGTGGCAGACAAAAAGCACAGTGGAGAAACTCAACAGCAGCAAAATATGAAAAGACAATGCAGAAAAGCTGAGTGCATGTGGCGAAAGACAAAACTCGAAATCCATTATAACGTCTATAAAGATATTCTTTATGCTTTCAATGTGGAACTAGGCAAACCTAGACAGACCTTCATCTGAAATATCATAAACAGCAACTTAAACAACACCCGCACTCTTTTTGCTACTGTAGAGAGACTAACAAACCCAACTCAGATTCCCAGTGAAATGCTCTCAGACAGCAAATGCTGTGAGTTTGCTTCCTTCTTCTCTGAGAAAATTAATAATATCAGAAAGGCAATCAGCACATCCTTGAGCTGCACTGGGGTTAAACAGATCAGATCACAACATCAGAAAGCAGCTATTATCTGATTTTGAAGCAATTGATGGTAAATGTTGGAAAACAGTACAGCACCTTAAAACATCAACCTGCACCGTTGACACACTTCCCACATCTTTTTTAAAAAAAAGCATGTTTAACTGTTTAGAAGCAGATCTCCTAGAAGTGGTAAACGTTTCACTTCTTTCTGGGACTTTTTCAAAATCCCTGCAAACAGTTGTTAAGCCCCTCCTGAAAAAGAGAAATCTGGATAACACCATATTGAGCAACTACAGGCCAATCTCAAATATTCCTTTCATAGGGAAGATCATTGAAAAAGTTGTTTTCAATCAGCTGAACAAATTCTTAAGCTTGAATGGATACTTTGACAACTTTCAATCTGGTTTCCGACTGCATCACAGCACAGAGACAGCGCTCATAAAAATAAATTATATTTGTCTAAAAACAGATTCAGGTAAATTATCAGTGCTGGTTCTACTTGACCTCAGTGCTGCGTTTGACACTGTCGATCACAACATACTTCTTGACAGGCTGGAAAACTGGGTTGGGCTTTCTGGGATGGTCCTTTAATGGTTCAGGTCATACTTAGAAAGGAGAGGTTATTATGTGAGTATCGGTGACCATAAGTCTGAGTGGACATCCATGACGTGCGGAGTCCCTCAATGTTCAATACTCGCACCCCTCCTGTTCAACCTATATATGCTGCCACTGAGCCAAATAATGTGAAAGAACCAAATTGCATATCACAGCTATGCAGATGACACCCAGATTGACTTAGCCCTATCACCTAACGACTACAGAGACCCATTGACTCCCTGTGCCAGTGCATTGATGAAATTAAAAATTGGATGTGCCTAAACTTCCTTCAGTTAAACAAAGACGAAACTGAAGTCATTGCATTTGGAAACAAAGATGAAGTTCTCAAAGTGAACATGTACCTTCACTCTAGGGGTCAAACAATTAAAAATCAAGTCAGGAATCTTGGGGTGATTTTGGAGTCAGACCTGAGTTAACTAAATCAGCATATTATCATCTCAAAAATATTGCAAGAATTAGATGCTTTGTCTCCAGTCAAGACTTAGAGAAACTTGTTCATGCTTTCATCACCAGCTGGGTGGATTATTGTAATGGGCTCCTCACTGGTCTTCCCAAAAAGACCATAAGACAGCTGCAGCTCGTACAGAACGCTGCTGCCAGGATTCTGAGCAGAACCAGAAAACATGGAACGCATCACACCAGTCCTCAGGTCCTTGCACTGGCTTCCAGTTGCATTTAGAATTGATTTTAAAGTACTGTTACTCGTTTATAAATCACTCAATGGCCTAGGACCTCAATACATTTCAGATATGCTCATAGAAATAAATGTAACAGATTACTCAGATCATAAGGATCAAGTCACTTAAAAATACCACAAGGGTTCACTCAAAGCAGGGAGAGTCTGCTTTTAGCTGTTATGCCAGCTGCAGCTGGAAACACCTTCCAGAAGAGATCAGATGTGCTCCAAAAGTAGCCACATTCAAATCCAGACTCAAAACACTTCTGTTTATCTATGCATTTACTGATTGAGCACTGTGCTATGTCCGAACTGTTTGCACTTTATTTTATATGTATTATTAATTTTTTATTCATTTAATTCTTTTTCTTGTTTTCATTTCATTTTTAATGCATTTTATATCAATCTTTTATGTATCACCTTTTTATTTCTGACTTTTAATGCATTTAAATCTTGCTGTCTGGTTGAAAGAGCTGGGAGAATTAGAAAGTGAGCATTTGTTATCCCTGGATGCAGCTCTCACAGAGTTAGTCCAGGAAGATTTGTCTGTATGGGAACTGTTTAAACACACAGCTACCTGGCAAATATTTTTACAGTTATCCCTCCACATGAGGAAGATCCATTTAGATCTACTCTGATGGATAGATCCATTTAGATCCGCTCTCTGACGGACAACAAAAAACACCCTGAAACTTCATCCAGATAGCAGAATTCTTTGTTTTTTTTACTGTTATTTCTATTTCTTATGCATTCCATTTTTATTATTATGTATTTGTTTTTTCTTTGAATTACCATTATGTATGAAATGTGCTATACAAATAAAATTGCTTTGCCTTGCCTTGCCTAGGCCTCCTCTCTTTTAGAATCATCCTGTTGAGGCTCTAGGCACTCGCCAGCCAATGTCAAGTTCATTGTCGTGCTTATACTTGTGCTTCAGACACCAGTCATGCCCTTGGCTCCTCCCAATTTTGGCTCCACCGAAGACCCTCGTCCCACAAGCTCCCCCTTGGTCAGTCATCACTCTACTCCACCACAGACTTACGGGCCATTCGCTGCACTCCGTCCCTCCACCCCTATGGCTGCAGGGGATTCCTCCTTCCCTTCAGCTTCACCTCTATCCTCAGTCACACCGGCTTCACCCCAGTCCTCGGGCACTCTGGCTCTGCCTCTGACGCTCATTTCTGGTACCTGGTACTGTTGGGGAAATTCATTGTTCATTGATGTATTAACTGTAGAAATAGCCTGTGTGAAATACTGTAAAATACCAGGTTTACTGCATGGAAAGTACCAAAAAGAAATGTATGGGAACAATAACAAGCTGTGGAAAGTACCAAAAATTACCATTAGATTAATGTTTTTAAAAAATAGAACGACCGGGGACTTTCCACCAATATAATTGAAATATATGAGGATTCATAAACAATGGTGGCAAAACGCCAGGGTGGAGCTAAAAGAAAAAGAAAAAAGAAAAAGATAGCTAGAGGAATCCCCATAAGATTATAGTGATAAGCAAAACATATAAAACATGCTGTTTCATGCTGTATATATCAGATGTGGTGCTAGCATCTTTGTTGACTGGCAATAAAGATTATCTTATGAAGACCTGGAACTTCTGACTCTGAGAGCTTTCTTCAAGAAGACATCTGAAACAATTTAGAGCACTGCAGACTGGCCACAACAGTACCTGCGACATTGCTCCGCTCCATCAGCCTTCAGTCTGCGCCTTCGAATCCACCAGCTCAGTATTTGTCGGTCATTCCTCAGATGCTGTCAGCCACCACAACATCTTGGCTCCTCCCTCCGTTGACTCCACTGTAGGCTGTTGGCACCGTGGAGCTCTGGGTCTGTGCCATCGGCTGTTTACATCTTCACCGCAGGGATATCGTTCCTGTTCTTGTGTTTCTTTGTATTCCCAAACTTGCCATGGTCACAGTCATTAGGAGTTTGTTGACTTCAGCGGTGTTTGATTAATTATCTTGTTATATTCATTCATTGATATCTTGTTATCTTTGTTGATTCAGTACTTACAGTAAGTACCGCTTTCTTCTCCGTTGATTGTCGGTTGTTGTATGTTTTATACACCGTTGCACTTCCTATCTTCTCTGTTTAAATAAACTTGTTTCTACATTTCATCTTCATCCTATGTCAACTATATGAGAGCTATAAAAATTTGTCATTTTATATTATTACACATTAAATAAACATAAAAATAAATGCACAAAATATATAAATTAAATAGTTTTCATTCACTCGCCCTGCTGAACTGTTGTGACTTCAAATAAAAAAAGTTATGACTGCAATGACTAATAAAAACATACTGTAAAGAAAAACAGTGATTTTGAAAATAATGTATAGCATAGTAATCAAAGCAAGTGACTTTTAAAGCAACACTTGAGTGATTTGAAACCATCTTTCTTGTACTGACAGCAGACAAATGTCATGAAAAGAAAACAACATTAAAGAAACTTGAATAATCTGATAACTATAAGAAAAACTGACTTGTAAACTTATCAAATATTAGAATTTGTGTACACACTTTTTTTTTATTAACATGCCTTCATTTATTTTTGCTACTTGTCAAATGACTTTATATATTGTATTGTTTTACCTTTGCACAAGACTCAGGAAATCACTGAAGATTTCACTGTGAAAGTGTTTCGTGTGTCGTTTCTATCAAGCTGCAATTGTATAAACTGTGAAACTTGATATTCTAAAAGTTTCTTTCTAAAAGAAACTAAAACTT
Organism: Culter alburnus; assembly: GCA_028476615.1. Taxonomy (NCBI): domain Eukaryota; kingdom Metazoa; phylum Chordata; class Actinopteri; order Cypriniformes; family Xenocyprididae; genus Culter; species Culter alburnus. The sequence goes on from JAOTNS010003638.1 coordinate 20,371, forward strand.
TTACAATCTGAGCCAGGATATATTATGAACTTTTCCATATTCATGATTATGGGCGGATCTATAGCATCACTGCAAGTATGTAAAAGACCTCAGTGAAAGTGAAATCATCAGATGAACTGAAACAACACTTCATTTAAGAAACTCTGAAATCAACGACTAGATCTGATATTCACTCACAGGTAAGTGATGGAAATGTAAGTGCTTGTTCAGTAGTTTAATAGCACGAAGCAGCATCAGATTGTTGGTAGAAGTACTGTATGTAATTTTGTTTTTGAAATAAAAATCAGAACGATGATTTTTTTAGTACAAGTCACAAGTCTTTTAAAGAAAAATGGCACCTGATGTTTACAGATGTTTATATGGGCTACCTTTTCATGATAAAATGTTGTTTGAAAATGTCTAAAAACTGGTTACATCTGCTGAACTGTGGCTCCCAGAGACACATATTTAGTTTCTGTATTTACAGTAGATTCTTCTTCTGCAGCCCAACAGATCTAACTACAGCCGTGTGAAGCACATGGCCAGCAGTCTCAGACTGGAAGTTAGAGTCAGAGCTTATAGTCTCAGTGAGGTTAGGGTGATTTAGGCACTACCTGTCAGAAACTGATGTCATGTATGCCTGCTTTGACTGCTTGACAGTGGTTCATAGTTTAAGTTGTTATAATAGTTTTTAGTTATAATACTTTTTAGACATGCAACATCCAGTTTAGAACATAAACTATATTACTCAGTGCACAGAACTAGTATTATGAAAGTTCCTTTCTTCAGCAGTGTAGATTATATATTGTTATTACTTTTCTTTTCAGGCATGGCATCCTCCAATGGTCTAGAACTAAATCAGGAGCTCCAGTGCTCCGTCTGTCTGGAAGTGTTCACTGATCCAGTCACCACTTCATGTGGACACACCTTCTGCAGTACCTGCCTGAGCAAGTGTTGGACAAGCTCTCGGAACTGCTTCTGTCCGTTCTGTAAAGAAAAATTCAGCAGAAGACCTGATCTCAAGATTAATACAACACTCAGAGAGGTTGTGCAACACTTTAAGAAGAAGCGCAAACGGGGAGAATCTGAGGTGTTCTGTGACATCTGTGATGAAAGAAAGCAGAAAGCTGTGAAGTCCTGCCTAATGTGTCAAAGCTCTTACTGTGTCTCTCATCTGGAGCCTCATCACAGAGTCCCACGTCTAAAGAAACACACACTGATCAATGCTGTGGAAAATCTGGAGGATTATATATGCCAGAAACACGAGAGACCTCTGGAGATGTTCTGCAGAGATGATCAGACGTGTGTTTGTCTGTTCTGCACTGAAGGAGAACACAGGACTCACAACACTGTTCCTATAGAGGAGGAGATTCGAGAGAAGAAGGTAAAGAGTTACTGACAAAGCACTTTAAACCTTATAAGCTTTATATCTTTATAAGGATAACAAATTGGCTGTTCCTGGTTATTTTTGAACAGTAAGAGTGTAAAGTTTTTTTTTTTTTTAACGAAGTGTTATAAAACTGCTTAAAAAATTGGATATTTATTTGGACTTTATCCAACAATATTTTTTTTTTCAAAGTTTTTAGTATTTCTTTTTTAAAATAATTTTGAAGTGTCATTTTTGCAGAAATGCTAACACTCATAAATCTAATTCACACTGCACTGACAGATGCATATATCTTCTGTGGAAGTCTCAGGACCAAAAAATATTTGTATTCATTGTATTCAGTCTGATACAATTTCCCACATGCCTGTCAACATACAGTGCACAGCACAAATGAGTACACCCCCTCTGAAACTTCTGAAAGTCAGCAATTACTCAGTTACTTAGAAGACATGTTAGGTTTCTTTATAGATATAATGTTCCAACAAGTCTGCTTAATCAATTACCAAAGAAGCATGTCAAAATCTTTGGTTTTCTTATCAAGGTGATAAAATGTTGTATAGCAAAAATGAGTACACCCTCCTAAAAGTTAATAAATAAAACAAAATTAAAAATGTCTGGTGTAAGTTTAAGGCAATGCTTGATCAACAGCTAAGTATGTTGAACCAAAACATTTAAAAGTTAAAACAATTAAAAGTGTTATATAGCCCACTGAATCATTCTCAGACTTAATGCTGACAACAATGGAACCACTTGGGAGAGAATTTTTAGCACAAAAGAGGACAGTGGTGCAAGAGGATTACCAAATCATTGTTTTAACTGTGAAAATTATAGCAAAGTAACACAGAAATTCAAAAACAATGGACTTGTGATAAGGCCCCTGAAATATCAGGCCTTCATTTTAAGCTTTCATTTAGGGATGAGGGATTTTTTCCAAATGTTCTGGTGTTGCTAGAGGAGGAGTGCAGTGAGAAGTGCCTGGTTCCCACAGTAAAGTTCAGTGGTAGTAAAGCTCTTATATAGGATGTATGAGTGCTGAGGTGTGAGGGAGTTGTGCTTTATCAGTGCTGTCATGATTCACACACCACTGTGTAATTTAATACCAAATTTGAAACGAAGATATAACCCTTTCCTCATTGCCTGCATTGTTGGGCATTTTTTCAACATGACAGTGAGGATATGCATTCTCCCAAGGTGAAAAACCTTCTGTGGACATGTATTGCACTCAATCTTAACACTCTTGAGTGCCTGTGGGGGATTCTGTAGAGACAAGTTGAGCAACACTCCCCATTAAAGATCAAGGCATTTAAGGAGCTCATCATCCAGGAGTTAAACAGGACAGATGTGACAGTTTGTCATGAACTTGTTCACTCCGTGCCAAGAAGAGTCAGAGCAGTATATTCAAAATCATGGAGGGCATACTAAGTACTAGAATATTATACATTTGTTGAATTAAATCTAAGGTGTACTCATTTCTGCAATCCTTAATTTAAACAAAATTGGCTAATTTACTTATTTTATGGCTATTAATGACATATTTCTCAGTTTTTATTATGTATATGTTTAATACATTTTAGTTTTGTCATCTTTCCATGAATTGTATTAGTGATACAATGCAGAGTTGTATGGCTTGTTCGAGATGCATTGGCGATGCACAGACCGATCGGCGTATGACATCAAAGTACAGCGAGAGCGATTCAAAAGCATAAGGAGTCGTAAGCATAAGGACTCCGAACGCTCTCGCTGTACTTTGATGTCACACACCGATTGGTCTGCACAGCACCGATGCATCTCAAACAAGCCTGCAGACAGACAGGCTATTCAAAAGTCAAGTCAAGTCAAGTCACCTTTATTTATATAGCGCTTTTTACAATGCAGATTGTGTCAAAGCAGCTTTACAGTGATAACTGGTATATAATTGTGGCTGCACAGCAGCTCTTAAACAATGGTGTCAATGCAGGCAGACCAAAGCACTGTTGAATATCAAATGTCAAGTCAAATGCGACAGCAGCAAGGAACCCAAACTCCAACAGGTGAAATCAGGTAGCAAGGTGTTAAAATGGAGGGGAAAAAAACCTTGGAAAAAAACAGGCTTAGTCGGGGGCCAGTTCTCCTCCCCCTATCATCCCCTATAATCCCCTATACCCTCATACACTATTCTCTACATTACTCCACTAATAAAGTTCAATTGAAGTAATGAATGAAAACTGATTGAATTTAGACACTAGTTGTGCACTGTTGTTTAAAACTTAGCAAACTGACAGCTCCAGTATTATGGTGAAAAGATTTATCTTGAACTCTGTCATGGAAATTAGCATGTATAAACCTTAATTAAACTATTTAATCATCAAGTAAAAAGAATTTATACCTGTATGATATTACGCTGTAGCCACATTGGACCAGCGGTTTGGAAAATGGATGTATGATTCAGCTGTGGAATTCCTTTGATGCGGAGGTCGGAGAAGGCAGGGAAGGTGTCCAGGGCACAGCTGGTGGGACTGAAAACCATCTCAGTTGAGCTGGAGACCACCACGGTGGAGCAGATGAGCACCACAGCAGAGTAGAGGGGCTGCTGATCACCATGGTGGAGCTGAAGACCACCAAGGCATAGCTGAGGACCACCATATAGAGCAGGTGGAGCTGGTGACCACCATGGTGGAGCAGAAGACAACCACAGCAGATTAGGCTGAACTAGAGCAAAGAACGCAGAGAAGTTAGAGTTGGCCTCTAGGGCTGTGTCAAAAAAGGCAGAAAGTTCAGTAATGGTCTCCGTGACCATAACAGGGCAGTCAGGACATTCAGGAGTAATGTCCATGAGAAAGCAAGAAGAGGCTTTGAGCTTGGCCTCCTTGGCAGAGTCTTGGGACCATAGAACAGTCTCTCTGGCTGAGACAACTTAGGCAGGGAGTTCATAGGTGACCTAGATGGTTCTGACAGGACAGACTCATTGTTCATAGGCAACCTCCGTGGTCGTATCTATGCAGACAGAGTTCATAGGCAACCTTCATGGTCGTGACAGGACAGACAGAGAGCTCAGGGAGACAGAGAGCCACCGTGGTCATATCTAAGCAGGTAGTGATTTCAGGGACAACCTCTGTGGTCATAACGGGAAAGGCAGACAGTTTAGCTCTGGCATGGCCACCTTGACGGCTGGAGATGAAAACGATTCATGGTGCAAACGGATTTCTGCTGTGGCACAGCACATAGTAAACATGCTTGTTCCTAAATCTATATTTGATTTTTGGTACAAGCTGTTTTTAAAGCTATAGTTGCTATTGGAAAAACACTCATTCTTAAAGCTATAGCTGCTATTGGAAAAACATTTGTTCTTAAAGTTATAGTTACTATTGGGAACAAGCTGTCCTTAAAGCTTTAGTTGCATTTGGAAACACGCTCACCAACGGGAACAGAAATCATGTTCATGAATGAGGAAGAACACTGTATTTCATTGCACGCTGCATCTAACTCAGAGCTATTGCTGTGGGTGTATGCTTCCCCAACCGGACTACCACTAGTTTAATACTACTGTGTGATTTACACCATGCTTGTTGTATCAGATTTGCTGCCGCTAGGGGTGTAAGCTTCCCCCAACAGGGAAAAAAAAAGTTATGTATTAGGCAACAGTGTATGCTTCCCCTACCAGACTGTTGGTAGTTTAATACTAGTTTTATACAAGTCTGTGATTTACAACATGCTGTTGTATCAGATATGCTGCTGCCAGGGGTGTAAGCTTCCCCCATTTAAAAATAATTTAAAAAATATATAAATAATTAAATAAATAAATTGTTTTTACAGGACTGGGCTCATTCAAGTGAAGGTCAGCATTTAAGAAAACATGGCATTCAGATTTTCGCAGTCAGTTTGTGTTTTTGTATTGGGGGGTTATTGCTGCTCTCCCTGCACTTATTCATTTTAGGCTGCATAGATGCGCAGGGAGTTCTTGAACAGAATCATACCGCCCAGAACAGAATCATACCGCCAATACAAACTCTATACGATTATCAATCATATTTGACAATAGTGGTCCTGACAGAAACATATAAATACATTTAGACCACTTAACTTAGGTCATATCCACACAAAGCCATAGGGATCTGATCTTTTTTCCCTTGTCTCAAGAAATATATGTGTACACACAAAACCACTGAAAGACTTTCAACCAGCATAACAAAAATGTTTTTGAAGCAAATCATCGACCCTGCCTTTAAGGCCCCTGTATACTTCAAACGAAATCGAAGAACGAACTGATGTGACGTCATTTCGAACAAAATCAGGCCAAAACAAAGTTCGTTTTGTGTTCTTTTTGGAAGTTCGAAACGGCCTGCCAAAGCGAACTTTCAGGAAAAGTTCGTTCCAGCTGCAAAACACCTTCGTACTACCATTGGTCAGTGACGATAACGTAACAGGAGGTGTGCGCTGAGGCTCCGCCTTCACTCGCTTGGGACGCATCTCTGATTCATTGCGTGTGTTTGAGTTCACCGAGGTAAGAGCTCCGCGGGTGAAAACATGAACACACTGGATAGCCGCTTTATAGTACAAAATGAAGTTGTGCTTGTAAAAAAATGAGGCACTAACACAGTTTTTCATGTTTGATACTGTAAAGCTGCTTGATTTTAAGCAATATATTGAATAAAGTGAAGACGTGACGTGACTGGAGTGCTACTTTGCAGAGCTCGTGCTAACATACAATGTTATGATCAGACGCTTTTCTTATGCTCTCTATAATAAATGCTTGCTGTTTTCTCATTTTTGTTGTGTTTATTTTGTTACTGAGAAGACCCGTCGCTCTCAGCGGTGTGGGCGGCGTCAGATGTTCGTTTACAGTATGTCGCTGGTCATGCATTTCGAACTTCGTTTTACCCATAAACGAAGAACGAAAAAGAACTTTGAAGTATACTGGGGCCTTTACACTGCAAATTGTTTTTTTATAATATATCTGCTAAACGCTGATTTGGTCAACTTTTTAGAATAAAAATGTTATCCTCAAAGACATTAACTAGAAGCCACAACATTTTAAATTCATTTGCTCCTTCAATGAGATTTTTTTCCAGAGTATGAAGTTATCTGTTTTTCTCTGTATGTAGATTCATTTGGCTAAGAGACAAACTGACTTTCATCAGATGATCAAGGACAGAATAAAGAGGATTGAAGAGATCCAGGACTCAGTAGAGCTGAGAAAGGTGAGTAGAAGTTAAAAGATTGTAAAATTGATAATGCATTATAATATTTGAATCTGCTTAATAAGTGTTCTCGATTACATTTATAAAACTTAACCTGTTAACTGTCACCCCTTTTTTGAGAATATACTTAAAAATGCACTTTCCAAACTTAAATAGTTGTAATTCAAGAATGCTTTGGAATATAGAAATAAGTTTGGTCTCGTTTTAAAGACAGTCAGCAGATTATTGCTCACTTCAAAAATGAAAGTATGAAAAAGTTATGGAAGTTTAAATTTACTGTAAATCAAATCTACTGTACTAAATATTTTATATAAAATATATATTTTACAAAATAATTTTTACTCTAAAATTACTATCAAATCAATGTGTCTAACACCACACACTAAGAGAGGAGCTCGCTAAAAGAATTTAAAGTACCATTTTCATGGTAACCCTCAGATTTCAACGACCCTCTCGTTTTCACAGGATGAATCTTGAGTTCATAAGCTTTCGAATGATACATAGTTTGTCAACATTAGATCATGTTATAGGATATAATTGTTTTAAATATGCAGTAGCAAATGGGCCCACCGGTAGGCCAGTGACAGTTAATGAATCTATTAATTGATCTGATTTATCAGAGAAACACAGATAAAGAGAAATCCTCCAGAGTTGAGCTCTTCACTGATCTGATCCGCTCCTTTGAGAGATGTCAGTCTGAGCAGCTGAAGATGATGGAGGAACAGCAGAAAGCAGCAGAGAAACAGGCTGAAGATCTCATTAAAGAGCTGCAGCAGGAAATCACTGAGCTGGAGCAGATCTCACACTCTGATGATCATCTCCACCTCATACAGGTCTGAGCATCTGTCTAATCATGTACAGTATTACAGGACAGACTCTCTGTTACCAAACTGATGAGCTGATTGACCATTTTATTTATACTAGTCTTTTAGAAATTGTACAAAAGTGACATATAAAATAATAAAAACAAAAGTAGTCAAATCTGAAAAATTAGTTAACTGTGTTTGAAAGGTACTGTGTAAAATATATTAACTTTAAATATAAAAAATAACATTTAACAGTCTTCTCTCTCCTGCTGTAGATTAACTCATCACTGTCCATTCGTCCACACACCAAGAACTGGACTGAGATCAGGATTGACTCTGATATGAATGTGAACTCTCTGTTTAGAGCTGTGACTCTACTGAGGAAAACTCAAGAGACACTAAATAAAAAAATCGGTCAAACTGGTATGTGAATATCAAATACAGTAGTTTTTTTTTTTTTGTCAGAAACTAGAAAATATTTTGGGTTAAAACTAGAATTTTATGGGTTAAATCCAATTTAAAGCTGCAGTACGTAACTGTTTTTTGGTTAAAATGATCTAAAATCAATTTTTGAGCAAATACATAACCAGCCAGTGTTCGAAACCATCTCCTTACCTTAGCCCAATTCACAATGGTAAGATTATAATGTTTTCTAATTCGGGTGGTACTGGTGGGTTTACGCGGGAAATTTGAGCATGCATGTGGTGACTGACAGCAAATATTAAATTCATCAGCTCTGAGGAGCCGTGCTGATGCACAACCCACGTAAAGTATAGAAAAGTATAAAATGATAATTCTGCAAATATCTGCAGCTTTCAAACAAATAGTGACAAAGAGGCTAAACTTACAGACTACAGCTTTAATTTCAGTTTGTAAAGGATTACACATAAATGTAATCATAACACAACTAACCCTGTCTATGTAAAGTTCTATTAATTTTAATTCATGTTAGAGCAGTATCAACAAAGGAAAGGATGCAACTATCTTTGTACAAACTATAAAATATATATTCTGTCTAAAAAATATATATTATCTGTCTAAAAACGTTTTGCACCTCACAAGGACAATTAGACACTTTATAGCTCAAATAACAACTTTTTACTAAATAATTATTATTAGAAGATCTTTGATTAAAAAAAATACAAGCTTCACATTTTCTTAAATCCTCTTTATGATTTTCTCATAGACGTCCATTGTAAACTCATTCTGCATTGTTTTACAAACTGATGGACGATCAACATTTACATTCCACTGATGCTGTTAATAGAGATAAACTCACTGTTAATATAAAATTATTCCAATAATTATTCCATTATATTGTCATCTGTGTTCACAGGGTTGAAGTGGGCTCAGAAGTATGCAGGTACAGTGATTGACACCAATACACTCACAATACTTTTGATTATAATGTGTTATATATTCATGAAAATGTTTGTTCTGAAGTTGATTGATAATGTCTGATCTCTCTCAGTGGATTTGACTCTGGATCCTGATACAGCACATCCATCTCTCATCCTGTCTGATGATGGAAAACAAGTCAGTCATGGAGACATTAAGCAGAACTTCCCAGAAAACCCAAAGAGATTTGATGTCTGTACTTGTGTTCTGGCAAAGCAGGGATTCAGTTCAGGGAGATTTTACTATGAGGTGCAGGTGAAGGGAAAGACTTATTGGGATTTAGGAGTGGCCAGAGAATCCATTAACAGGAAGGGGAAGATCATACTGACTCCTAAAAATGGATTCTGGACTGTGATTCTGAGGAATGAGAATCGATATGAAGCTTTGGACAGTCCATCTGTCTCTTTATCTCTGAGAGTGAAACCTGAGAAGGTGGGAGTGTTTGTGGATTATGAGGAGGGTCTGGTCTCTTTTTATGACGTGGACTCCAGATCTCATATCTACTCTTTCACTGGTCAGACTTTCACTGAGAAACTCTATCCATATTTCTATCCAGGCAATATTATAAAGGTAAAAACTCAAAGCCACTGATCATCACACTTGTCAGCTGAAACAAATAAATAAAATAAAATCTGACAAGATTGCTGTTTTTAGAATATGTTAATAAAAAGGACCTCAAAAAAACATCAACTAATGAAATATTTGTGTTATATGTTGTGTGACAAGATACTTCATTGTGGTTACATTTGAATGGCTAATTTATTACGAGTCTATATTTTCTAATCAACACAATGATTGCTTAATTTCCATTAATACTTTGTTTTTTATTTTACATAACATGATTTAATATTACATAGTGAAATTCTATATAATATACTACATTTCCAAACTTTCCAGAGTGTTTATACATGTTATTTTGTAAATAAATCTTTGAAGCCATTTTCTCTCTCCTCTCCAGCTGTTAACATGGAATTAAATGCTGAAAGTCTTACCCATACGCGATCTTTCTGATGCTCTGCATTCAGTCTCTCTATACTAGGTGCCTTCAAACTTGGTCCTGGAGGGGCCACTGTCCTGCAGAGTTTAGCTCCAACTTGCCTCAACACACCTGCCTGGAAGTTTCTAGTATGCCTAATTAGACCTTGATTACCTGGTTCAGGTGTTTAACTGGGGTTGGAGTTAAACTCTGCAGGACAGTGACGTTTGCAGACCCCTGCTTTATATGGAACAAAGCGTTCTTCAACACTAACTTCCGGGTTGGCCTACAAAAACGCGTCATCCCTGGGGTACTCTATTAAACACGATATGCGGTGACGTCACGATCGTGTTGCATTGTGGGTTATGGAGCTGCCTGAAGTGTACATATGAAACAGGCCCTGTCCCAAATGGCACACTCCGGACTTGTGGACTTCCTCAGAGTCCACACTTTGGTGACGTCATGTAGTGCAGACCTATAGGGCCCTTGGTGCGAGTCCACGAGGGTGCATTGAGAGGTATTTTTGGGACAGACTCGATCGTCACGCCGGAAATAACGGTCTGGTTGTTTTTTGACAGGAGCTGCAGGTTCGGGGATAATATTTAGCATCGAGAACAGGTTTCTTTTCTTTTGCAAAATATTATCTCCATGTTAACTACACAGCCTGCTTTTGCCACCTGGGCATTAGACAATATATACATGCTTATTTAAATAATGTATACAGTTGTAATAATACATAATGTTCCGTTTGAACTAAGATTACAATTTTAACACATATTAAACATGTGCGTGAGTTTCAGATGAATTTACAGGTTTAAATATAAATACTAGGTTTACATATGACTCAATAAAGCCCTGACATTCGGTTCTATTTATTTAATGAATCATAATGCGATCGTATTATTCAACGAGCTATTATTATGTTTGAGATATCAACCACAAATCTCCTCCCATCCGTTGTCTGATTGGCATTTCACAAGGATTCCTGGGTAGTTAAAGTGTGCGGAGCCTGCATCTATGCGGGCTTCGCGGAAGACCGCTTCAAGGGTACAAAGGGGGCGCTGCTGAGCACACTTCAGAGCGTTAAAATGCTGAATGGGACGGCCTACGGACTCGTAGACTCGGCGAGCATGCGCAATTTAAGTCCACGAGACCGAAAGTCCACATGAAGTGCGCCATTTGGGACCGGGCCACAGACTCGCTCCTTCGGTCAAAATCGAGGGAGTGAGGGTCTGTCCATATAAACTTCCCTCGTCCACTTCACGAAGTGGAACGCACTTCAAAATGGTGGCAGGGATTCCCCCGAGGTGAAGTGTTTAGGGAAGTTCGCGAGTGCGTGTTTAAAACTGGAGTGGAACGCAGCCAAGTGATCCACACTTCCAAAATCTACCGGAAATAGTAGACCATCCGGGGACTTTTGGCACACTCTTTTCAACATACTATGCTTTGGGTCACACTTATTTTAATCTCACATACTATTTAGGATGGATAGTATGGACATTTGGACGCAGGGTCAGTCTCATCAATAATTATGAGACACCGACACGTCATCGAAGTGTTATAGTGCACCGCCACGTCACAGCCTGTAAATAGGCCTAGCGGAAAAAATTGCGGGAAAAATCTCAAAATTAACCATGTTTCCTCTACAATTAAATCTAACAGATGCTAACATTGTATTCAATGATGTTAAACACACATACCTCTGCTAAAATCTCAGAAATTTTAGTTTAGGGTTTCATGACCCTGCCATTTATTTTTGCTACTTTTTAAATGGCTTTATATATTGTTTTTTTTTTTTTTTTTTAACCTTTCTACAAGAAGATTCACAGAAGATTTCACTGTGAAACATGTTTAGTGTGTGTTGTTTCTATCAAACTGTGATAACATGATATTCTAAAAGTTTCTTCTGTGCAGGATGATTTATGAACTGTTCCATATTCATGATTATGGGCGGATCTATAACATCACTGCATGTAGAAAAGACTTCAGTGAAAGTGAAATTAACAGATGAACAGGAAGCTTCATCAAACAGCACTTCATTTCAGAGACTCTGAAATCAACGACCAGATCTGATATTCACTCACAGGTAAGTGATGGAAATGTAAGAGCTAGTTCAGTACTTTAGCTTATGAAACAGCATCAAGTTGTTGGTAAAAGTACTGTATGTCATTTTTATTTTATTTATTATTTTTTGGCTGTAAATCAAAGTTTGACTATTTGTGGTCATGTCACACTTTAGAGAGTTTAGAAACAGGAAGTACTTGCATTGGCAGCAAAATGAAAAAAATCTGAATTAAAAATCAGAATGATGATTTTTCTAGTACAACTCATAAGTCTTTTAAATAAAAATGACACCTGGTGTTTACAGATGTTTATTTAATGCGCTGTTTGTTTCACTTTCACCTCTTTCTGTGTTGTCGTTTATATATAAAAAGACCTTTTCATGATTGTATAAAATGGTTTTGTAAAAACCTTTTACATCTGCTGAACTGTGGCTCCCAGACACACATATTTAGTTTCTGTATTTACAGTAGATTCTTCTTCTGCAACCCAATAGATCTAACTACAGCCATATGAAGCACATGGCCAGCATGTTAGAGGCGGAGCTTATAGGCTCAGTGAGGTTGAGAAGGGTTTGGCTGCAGACCATGGACGAGTGGAGCTCCACTCTCGGACAGGAAATACGTCACCTCCACTTGTGTTTTACTAACGTCTACACCTACCCCAACCTAAACCTACCCTTACAATAATGCAAATACAGTAATTAAACTAGTGGAGGTGACATATTTCCTGTTCGAGTGTGGAGAAACTGCTGTCACTATGCCTGTTTTGACTGACTGACTGACAGTGGTTAGTTTACATTTTTATAATAGTTCTTAGTTATAATACTTTTTAGACATGCAACATCCAGTTTAGAACATAAACTAAATTACTCAGTGCACAGAACTAGTATTATGAAAGTTCTATTGTCATTACTTATCTTTTCAGTCATGGCATCCTCCAGTGGTCCAGCACTAAATGAGGAGCTCCAGTGCTCCATCTGTCTGGAAGTGTTCACTGATCCAGTGTCCACTCCATGTGGACACAACTTCTGCAGAACCTGCCTGAGCAAGTGCTGGACAAACACACAGACCTGCTTCTGTCCACTCTGTAAAGAAACATTCAGCAAAAGACCTGATCTCAAGATTAATACAACACTCAGGGAGGTTGTGCAACACTTTAAGGAGAAGCTCAATCTAGAAGAATCTGAGGTGTTCTGTGACATCTGTGATGAAAGAAAGCAGAAAGCTGTGATGTCCTGCCTGACGTGTCAAAGCTCTTACTGTGATGATCATCTGGAGCCTCATCTCAGAGTCCCACGTCTAAAGAAACACACACTGATCAACGCTGTGGAAAATCTGGAGGATTATATATGCCAGAAACACGAGAGACCTCTGGAGATGTTCTGCAGAGATGATCGGACGTGTGTTTGTCTGTTCTGCACTGAAGGAGAACACAGGACTCACAACACTGTTCCTATAGAGGAGGAGATTCGAGAGAAGAAGGTAAAGAGCTACAGACAAAATACTTTAATCTTTAAAAGCTTTATAACTTTATAAGGTAGACACAGTGGCTGTTCCTGGTTATTTTTGTAAGAGCCTAATTGTAAGGACATGGTGTAAAGCGCATGGCGCAAGTGCACTTAGGGCGTGTCCAAATCCACTTTTGCTAGTTTAATGATAGGAAAAATGGTCTAAAAGGATTGTCCCTCTTCTCTTAATGAGTAATGGGTGTGTTTTGGGCGTAACGTGCAATAAACCAATCAGAGTTTCATCTCCCATTCCTTTTAAAAGCCAGTTGCACAGTATATTTCATTTGCCTCAAAATAGTAATGCGCCAACAATGCACCTGACCATACCTTGTTTTCAGAACAGCACACCCATAGGCACACAAATGGGTGCAAATTCATTTGCTATTTAAACAACATGGCGCAGGATGTGAAAATGATAACTGCGTCAGGCTGAAACTAGCAAAAAACACTTGTGTCAGCATTTGTGCATTGCGCCGGGAGTGTGATAGGGCCGCTGCCTCGGGAGAAACTGAAGCATACCCAGCCCAGACACATAGAATGACCATCACCATAACTGGGAGTGTAGTCAACGGTGGGAGAATCTCTGAGACCCCCAGACTTGATACCAACTTAAAGAGCACTGACCTGTTCCACCTAACTGCTGCGGATTCATTTGGCCGTTGATAGTGTTGATAGTGCCATTGAAACTCAAAAAAATCAAGTCACGAACCACTCCGAGTATAACGTCACAGGTTTCTATCTAGTTATGGCGTGAATGCAGCATAAGCTCATTGTTTTGGTTCAGGAGGAACTTTAAAAGGTGACTGCTGTTTCGGTTGTGGTGCTCGCGACTGATGTCTGTCTTAACTCTGCATAACATGAAATGCGCTGATGACGTATGATGTCTGCGCGCAGGGGCACCATTGGGGGGGTGCAGACTGAGGATAACATTTTTATTCTTAAAAGTTGACAAACTTAGCTTAGCAGATATATAATAAAAAACAATTTGCAGTTTAAAGGCAGGGTAGGTGATTTACTTCAAAAACATTTTTTGTAATGCTGGTTGAAAGTCTCTTCACAACCCAATAGCAATCCCTAAGACGTTAAGTGGTCTAAATGGCATAGGACCAATAAATGTTAATCCAATCATATCCCTCGGAACTCGGATAGGATGTCCTACCTGCCTGTCAACATATGATTTTACATACCCTCGTGCACCCTGTTCGCGCAGACAAGGGCACCATGAAGAGTTTTAAGGGAGGTATGCAAGACATAATTTTGGGCCCCCTTCTTCCAGATGAATTTTTTTTTTTTTTTTTTGTTTTTGACGTTTAATAAAATATTAACATTTATATTATTTCAAGTAACATTTCCCTTCCAACCCCGAAACACAATTCTTTTAAACCCTTTGACACGTGCGATCACACTGGTGAGATTAGAATGTTCAGTGCATCAATGAGAATTCAGTGTTTTATTCATATCAGATAGAGATGTGTATGAAACAATAAAGTTTACTCTATTCTTCTCCCAGTTCACCAGCCACTTAGCCTAATTTCATGTATTTTGGGGAAAATGGTGGAAATTTACGTGATGTAATCAACAGATCAACAGATCAACAGAATCAACAGATCCTCTGAATCGTGGTGCAAACTCATGGCCCACGGCTATCAACAAACATGTGTTTAAACGACACAACACATTGACGTCCACATATTTGACAATCAGAATATATCTTACAATTCATTATATGCTGTAGTTAAATTATATATTCAATATTTTTAATAAAAGGAAAAACGAAATAAACGCGATACATATCTGTCTGCATGGCTGCATGACGCTTCACCAAGGAATTAAATACATTCTAATAATGTTCTAAATAAATAAGGGTTGCCTCTAAAAACTCAAGCTGGTGGCTAATATATAGAGCCCATAGAATACAGAGATATCCCCAGCCAACACAACCAAATTCAGGAATAGCCTAGTGATTCAAGGTTTCTCTGAAGAATAAAGTTACGTTTTTCAATTGCGGTTTTGCACCAACACAGAAGACCACTTGCACTACTTGAATTAGGTCTTTCGACACATATCCATGACCAACAATCATCTCTGATATTTTGTTTATTCTTATTTGTATAAGGGCCCATTTCGTAAGGGAAACTTCCTTTTAACATCTTCATCCCAACTTTTTTACATTTTTACTTTTGTGTTCCTGACAGGGGTTTCTTTCCATATATCATATTCTTTTTTATGTGGTTAACATCATCAAAGTATTTTAAAGTGACGAGAGAGCATGCTCACGTTCACTTACTTTCTCTCGTGTATGTTTTCTTTTGTGTATGTAAGATCACACACACACACACACAAAATAAAAGTCGTGATTTGGGGCCCCCTAGCATCCTGGGCCCATATGTTCACAAAAGTTTAATTAATTTGATCTTTTAATAAGATTTTTTTTTTTTTTTTTTCAGAGTATGAAGTTATATGTTTTTCTCTGTATGTAGATCAATCTGGCTAAGAGACAAACTGACCTTCATCAGATGATCCAGGACAGAATGGAGAAGATTCAAGAGATCCAGGACTCAGTAGAGCTGAGAAAGGTGAGTGGAAGTTAAAAGATTGTAAAATTAATAATGCATTATAATATTTCAATCTGCTTAATAAATGTTCTCAATTAAATGGATAAAGGTTAATAGATGAATTTGCTAATTGATCTCATTTATCAGAGAAACACAGAGAAAGAGAAATCTTCCAGTGTTGAGCTCTTCACTGATCTGATCCACTCTATTGAGAGAATTCAATCTGAGCTGCTGAAGATGATGGAGGAACAGCAGAAAGCAGCAGAGAAACAGGCTGAAGATCTCATTAATGATCTGTAGCAGGAAATCACTGAGCTGAAGAAGAGAAACACTGAGCTGGAGCAGCTCTTACACACTGATGATCATCTACATGTCATACAGGTCTGTCAACTTCTGTCTCATCATTCATAATGTACAACCAAAGACTATAGAATAACACAAGACTTGTATTGTTTTGAATGGGAGAAAGTGCAACGCGTAATATGGCGAAATAAGTCCCGCCTTCTAAATAAGAGTCAGTCGCCGATTGGTAAAGTCATCACGTCACTGCAGCGGCCGTTAGAAGCTCCGGTTCCTATAGAAACAGTCAAACACGTGCCTCCGAAATGAGGCACAAGAGATGCGCATTAGCTGGATCCAGCCTGAAAAATACAGTTTTTTGTCATGATTTGAGGGTTTAGAAATATCATTTATGAGACAGTTGTTGTGAGATTTCACTGGTGATTTCAAATATGAAATTTAATCGAAAGCTTGGCAAACAGCTTTGGAGAATTTGATGTTTCCCCATTCAAAGAGATTGGAGCTGCACTTGCATACCCGAGAGGCGTTTCAAAGATGGCCACCGAGTGAAATTACTTTTCTTAAAGGGACTTTGGTACAACCCCATTACCAGAAAAGTTGAGACATTTTGTAAAATGCAATAAAATAGAATCTGAAGAATCTGTGGTTTGTTAATTCTCTCAAACCTTTATTTAACTGACAAATGTACAAAGAAACTATTTCCAATATTTCCAATAATTACCACTGTGTCACATCACCTTTCTTTTTTTAATTATACTTTTTAATCATTTGGGAATTGTTGATACTAATTGTTGCAGTTTTGCAAGTGGAATTTTACCCAATCTCACCTGAAATTAGACATCTACTTAACAGTCAGTGGACATTGTTGTCTGATTCTCCTTTTCATAATGGACCAAATATTTCCAGTAGGAGACAGATCTGGACTTCATGCAGGCAGTAAGACACATCCCTTCTACGGTGCAGTGTCTAAGAAACCACTCTGCTGTAGCACATGCAGAATTAGGCTTGTACTGTCTTGCTTCCCAGTAAAGATGTCATCTTGAAGGCAGTTTGTTTCTGTACAATCCAAGTACGTCCACATCAATGGTACCTTCAGACACATGCCAGTCACCCATACCATTTGCACTGATGCACCTCCATACCATGACAGATGTTTTCTTTTGCACCTGTCGCTGATGAAAGTCTGGATGGGTCCCTTTCGTCTTTGGGACTGAGAACTCAATGTCCATTTTTCCCAAAAACAAGCTGAAACATGGACTCATCTGACCACAGCACACATTTCTACTGTCTTTTAGACCATCTGAGATGAGCTCGGACCTGGAGAACTCTGTGTCATCTCTGTATAGAACAGATGTGTAGCTTTCTCCTTCGTAACAGAGATTTGAGTTGCATTTCTTGATGCAGCGTCAGACTGTTAAGTGACAACTATTTTCCAAAGTACTCCCAAGTCCATGTGGCTGTATTTAACACAGCAGCATGATGGTTTCTCATGCAGTGCCATCTGAGGGGTCAAAGGTCATGCACATTCAATGGAGGTTTCCTGCCTTGCTTTACATTTACTGAGATTTCTCTGGATTCCCTGAATCTTTTAACAAAATGATGCATGGTAGATGGTGAAAGACCTCAATTCTTGCATTGAGAAATGTAATTTTTTAATTGCTTGACAATTCTCTCATGACATGTGGCACAGAGTGGTGAGCCATGACCCATTTTTGCTTGTAAAGACTGAGAAGCTCTTTTACACCCAATCATGACCTTTACCTTGTACCAGTTCACCTGCTAATTGTGGACTGTTTCAAAAGAGTTTAACTTGGATATTGTATAATCTTTTCATTTTTATTTTGCCTCTATCCCAACTCTTTTGGAGTGTGTTGCAGCAGGGGCGGAGCTTGGGGTGGGCTAAGGGGGCTGGAGCCCCGAATGTTTTTCCAAAAGCCCCGAATCTTTCAGGTTTGAGGTTTCTTAATAGTGCTGTAAAAAAATATATATTTTTCTAAACATATCTCTCTATTAAAATACGTTAAACAGTTCAATACCGCTTTTCTACAGTATCCGACCATACACCTGCAGCGCTTTCTCTCTCTTCTCTCCAACAGCGAGTTCACACACACCGCAGTTGTACAGAGCCACGCCTCCTGTCACTCACTCAGAGCAGCGGCAGGCCTCGAGACTCTCGTTCGGTCCGGGTGAAGGGTTTTTGTTATGATATAGCAGCTGACAACTTTAGCACATTTGTCAGCTAAACATTCATTCAGTGTTTCCCAATGACCCTGCCACTGTTTAATGAACTGAAAATTTAAAACATACATAGCCTAAATGGTCTCTACGTCGTATTTTGCTAACAAACTAAAATCGAAACCGAAACCATATGGCTCTGTGCCTTTATAAACAGCAAAATACAGTGATTAAGTATATATCAGTCTGTCTGTGCTGCGTGTTTTAAAGAGAAGTGTGCACTTTGCTCACACAATCAGCTGGGCCCAGTTTTTCAAAAAATGTACTCTGGATCAAATTTTTCCGGATTTGGAAATCCCATGTTTTGCTATCTAATGTCACCTGATCCATCTTACTTTTATGCCAGGTTTTGGCCAGTTTTCAGAACACTGGATTGGATCACTGTGATCCAAATACCAAATTTCAGGATTACCAAATCCTGTTTACCAGAGCCTTAAATGGAACCAACAGTTTAGCCTACTGGCTTAGCAAAGAACCACAGGTAGGCAAATACCAGTGGCCGCAAATAGCCATTGTTTGTTTTAATTGTAAGAAACAGAAACATTTTACATTCCTTATTTAGTTATAATGTTAAATAACAAAACAAAACAATACTATCCAATAGTCAAAAATCATTTAATGGACAGATACCAGCTCTTTCCATCTCTGCCTTTAGGAGATGTATCTCCATCTGCACTTTTTTTTCTGCTGCAGTTGGGTAAGCAAGATTTGGTCTTTACCCAGTTCAATTTGTACCTCTGCTTTTTTGGTTCCTCCTGTTTCAGAAGCAACTCTTTGCTGTCACCATCTTGGTTTTGTAGCTGAGGAACATTTGCATTTTCTGTAGGAACGTCTTGGACTGTCTTCATTACATCCACTGGGGATCTATCTTCCTCCTCAGTCACTGTAGTTAAGTCCAGGACAAACATTTCCTCTGCAGGAGAATTTTGCTCACATTCTTCTGAAGTCCTAGTCTCTGTAACTGTGTGTGGCGACCAGGGCGGGCGAGAGCCGTGAGGGAACAGCGCAAGGCCGGTGACGCAAGTGATAACGAGCATCACCTGTGAGGCGCACCGGCCTTGAGTCTCTCACGGAGGAGCTCCGGGAGCATAAAAGGAGGAGCAACGACCGTGAAGGATGAGAGAGGACCAGGCCTGGACTTTATTTTACGTTTTATTATGTTTGTGTGGCTGGCAGACGTCTGCGAGGGTCTGCCGGCATTACTTTCGTTTTGTTCTTTGTTTATTTTGGAATTAAAGTTTTGTTGAATGTTCGCCGGTTCCCGCCTCCTTCTTCCCGTATATACGAACTGCATTACATTGGTGCCGAAACCCAGGAGGAAGGAGGGACATGCTGTCGGAGAGCCCTCGCTGCTGAGGGGGATCGCGGTGCTGCGGAGTTCGGGCAGCGCGGGAGTGAAGACCGCGAGAGGCTGAAAGTCCCACATGCCAAGAGGCTGCCCGAGGCGGTGGTACTGGAGCCTTGTGAAAGGTGGGACGGAGACCCAGATGCCGTGCTCCTGGGACGAGGTGGGGTGGCTGCCGTCCAGGAGGGAGCGGAGGAGTCGCCGCCGTGGGCCGGAGCCTGCTGCCATCCGCCATGAAGGGGAGGAGCAGGGGACGGGGGACTCGCTGCCGGCTGCCCTCAACCGGAGGAGCCATCGCCGTCCGCCAGGAGGCGGTCGAGGATCGGGCCGTCCACTGAGCGTCCAGTGCCACCGCATGGCACCGCGAGGAAGAGCCTCTTGGCAGGCTGAGGACCGAGCGGTAGTGTGTCTGGGAACCGGACCCAGAATTTTTTTTTTTTCTCTTTTTCCTCTCTCCCCTCTCTCGTCCTGTCGCTCCCCTTGCTTCCGTCTCATTTCTCTCGTCTCGTCTGTCCTTACCCCCAGGTGCTGCGGCCGCCGAGACAGGCCCCGGGGGGGAGTAGAGCGCAGTCTCGGGAGTAAGCCCCGGCCTGCGAGGGGTGATGGGGGTATGTGGCGACCAGGGCGGGCGAGAGCCGTGAGGGAACGGCGCGAGGCCGGTGACGCAAGTGATAACGAGCATCACCTGGGAGGCGCACCGACCTTGAGTCTCTCACGGAGGAGCTTCGGGAGCATAAAAGGAGGAGCGACTACAGTGAAGGACGAGAGAGGACCAGGCCTGGACTTTATTTTACGTTTTATTATGTTTGTGTGGCCAGCAGACGTCCGCGAGGGTCTGCCGGCATTACTTTCGTTTTGTTCTTTGTTTATTTTGGAATTAAAGTTTTGTTGAATGTTCGCCGGTTCCCGCCTCCTTCTTCCCGTATATACGAACTGCGTTACACTGTGGCCTCTCCATCTGCTTCTATGCCTTCAATGCCATGCAGAGCCTCTGATTTTTCTCCTCCTATGATATCAAGGACCATATCAGTGAAACACCCCTCTTTTATGGCTTGTTACCTGTTTGGGGGTTCTTGGCTTCAATTAGGTCTTTCTTTGCCTTGGCCCTAAGGTTCTTCCATCGCAACATAACTTGTTTTATGGTCCTCATTTGACCTGACCCCATGGCATTGACATGATTGGTTATGTCCTCCCAAATGTTGTGTTTTCCTTTTTTTGGTCACTTCTCCACACTTTGCTGAGCTGAAACCTCCTATATCGAGGCAAAATTGGCACAGCAGTGCACAGGTTTCTGCCACAGTGAAATTAGGCCCTTTTGAGTCCATTTTTCCACTCTTTGGTGTAGCCAACACTGATCTTAAAAGCCTCGAGCATAATTGCTTTGGCTTGTGCTCAATTAGGCTTACACCAATCAGCTCATTGCTGGTAATGGGTGACACCATTTAAACACATCATGTCTTTGCACCCATTTCTCTTCGCCTACAGAGGCATCCACATGGCGGGTATTGTTCATCATTACCGTAGGAGAAGGTACCATCAAAGGGTGCATGCTGAGCATGCCAAACCACTCAAACAATACACATCAGAAGAACTGAATCTCGTTTGTGCTTTGGAAGAGATGACATTAAGTACATTGCAGATCTTGTCAGGCCAACACTCCAACACCAAACCCAAAGGAGTCATGCTTTATCTGTGGAGGAGTGCTTAATCGTGCTGCGCTTTTACGCATGTGGGACTTTCTACCAAGTAATTGGTGACAATATGGGAGTGAGAAAAACAACTGTGAGTAATGTGGTGAAGGCTATGTCAGTAGCACTGGGCAGTCTGATAAATCAATTTGCTTCCTTTCCCAAGGATGACCAGACAGCTCAGACTAAGCACAAGTTTTTTTCAAATGGGGAACATGCCTAGCACTATTGGTGATATTGATTGTACTCATGTGCATATCCAAACACCTTGTGAAAGGGAGTGGTAGTACTAGTATGTCAATCGAAAGGGGAGGCACAGCATCAACATCCAACTTGTGAGAAACACTGACCTCATAATAACCAACTGTGTTGTGAAATGGCCAGGGTCTGTTCATGATGCATGTATTCAAAGAGAAAGTGCATTATACAGAGAGCTTCAATCCCACCGACCAAATGGCATAGTATTGGGAGACAGTGCATATCCACTCCTACCATGGCTAATGACCCCTTTTTCAGTTACAAAAAACACCTGAGCAGGCACGCATCAACTCCTCACATTGCAAAACAAGATGTGCCATTGAACGCTTAAATGGAGTCCTGTAGAGACGGTTTGCATGTCTTAACTACTTGCGAGTACAAACCAAGGTGGCATGCAACATAATCCTTGCATGTATTGTTTTGCATAACATCGCCACCAGGCGTCATGTACCTCTTGATGACAATTTTGATGGACATGAGCCTGATCAGCCGCCAATGTTCTTACCTAATGAAGGACACATTGGCAATTGTGAGAAATTACTTTTAACTAGGCTACTGAATATATTTTTTGTTGTCATTGCCACTAATATACTGTGGAATTATAGAGCTGTGAGCAACAGTGACATTTATTTGACAGCTGATAGCTTTGAGATTTTTTTTGTTTGTTTGTTTGTTTTTGTTGTTTACCATATCTCATTAGATGTGACATGGTTCATATATGCTTCAAATATGAAGAAATGTATATATCTTCAGTAAACATTGATTTTGTGATCATTCATGAGAGAACATCATCATCCACAAAAAAACTCTCTGATTTTATTTGGTTTGAAAAATCACAATTGAATCCACCCTTCTGATGGGATCAGGATAATCCTGTATTTTTGTTGTTTGTATTTTATAAAATAGATCCCAAACAGAGTTCAAAGTTTTGAAAACCCAAAGGCAGGTTTGATCCAGATCAAATGTAAGATCGGATTACATGCTCTGATCTTAGTTCGGAATCCCTCTTTTGCTTTTGAAAATCCCATTTCCAAGATTTGATTAAATTCGTGATCCAAAATGCCACTGGATTACTTTTGAACAACTGGGCCCTGGTGATCAAAATAAAAGCTCATGGATTTATCTTAGAAATTAGTACAAAAGTATTGTAATTTCCCTATAGGCCTACTAAAGTAACTAATAAAAATTGTCATTTATTTTAGAGTGCATTTGTTACAATATATGGATATTACTGTCATAGGAATAATTATATAGGCCTAAAACATTATTATATTATTATTTTATTGTAATAATTGTTTGGCATCCTAAAACACAATGTAGACTGAGATTATATATCACAACTAAAAAGATGTTTAACCCTCTTTTATGTCCAGGTACAAATCAATGTTTCTTTGGTCAATTTGCATACTGTACATGGGATGAAGCTCTTAATTTTGAGCTTCCAGAGTGCACCAGATTGATGCATTTAACCTTAAAATGTACAAAATTTTCTTACGAGGGGTACATTTTATTAACCTTATTCAAGAATACTACAACAAAGCTCCTTTGATGTCAGTGAAGCCATTAACAGAAAATTAAAATGTTATCGGACAAAATAGATTCGGCCTAAGCCCCGAATGTTTACAATGTCTGGCTCCTCCCCCTGTGTTGCAGCCATCAAAATTTCTTTATATTTGCAAAATGCAATTATGTTGGTTAGTGAAAATATTGGAAAACTTTTATTTGTACTTTTAAAAAAGGTTCAAGAGAATTCACAAATCACAGATTCTTGATTTTATTGCATTTTACAAAATGTCCCAACTTTTCTGCAAATGAGATTGTACAATATTACAGGACAAACACTCTGTTCCCAAACCTGATTAACCTTTTTATTTGCACTCATCTTTTAGAAATTGTACAAAAGAGACTGAAACGGTAATAAAGTCAAATGTAAAAAAAAAAAAAAAAAATGTTAACTTTTGAAAGGTACTGTGTAAAACATTAACTTTCAATATAACCATTCTCTCTCTCCTGTTGTAGATGTTCTCATCCCTGTGCAGTCCTCCACACACCAAGAACTGGACTGAGATCAGGATTGACTCTGATATGAATGTGAACTCTCTGTCTAGAGCTCTGACTCAACTGAAGAAAACTCAAGAGACACTAAATGAAAAACTCAGTCAAACTGGTATGTGAATATCAAATACAGGAAATTTTTGTCAGTAATTAAGAAAATATTTTTTAAAAGATATGGTTAAATCAAATTTAAGTTCAGTTTGTAAAGGATCACACTATTTCATAAATATAATCATAACACAACTAACCCTGTCTATATAAAATTATATTCATGTTAACTCATGTTAGAGCAGTATTACTTTAATGACAAGGAAAGATGTAACTATCGTTGTACCAACTATAAAATACATAATCTGACTAAACAGTTTTGCACCTCACAAGGACAATTAGACACTTTACAGCCCAAAAACATTTTTACTGAATTATTAATAATAGATCTTTGACAAAAAAGACAAGCTTCACATTCTCTTAAATCCTCATCATGTTTGTCTCATAGACGTCCATTACAGTATATTTACTGTAAACACATTCTGCATTGTTTCACAAACTGATGGACGATCAACATTTACATTCTACTGATGCTGCTAATAGATAAACTCACTGTTTATATGAAATTATTGCTATAAATAATTCATCATATTGTCATCTGTGTTCACAGGGTTGAAGTTTGCACAGAAGTTTGCAGGTACAGTGATTGACACTATTTTCTTTAATACACAATACAACAATACTGTTTATAATTTTTATTATATACTTATGAAAATGTTTGCTCTGAAGTTGATTGATAATGTCTGATCTCTCTCAGTGGATGTGACTCTGGATCCGGATACAGCTAATCCATATTTAATCCTGTCTGATGATGGAAAACAAGTCTGTGAAGGAGACATTAGGCAGGACGTCCCTGAAAACCCAAAGAGATTTGATGACATTTGTGTTCTTTCAAAGCAGGGATTCAGTTCAGGGAGATTTTACTATGAGGTGCAGGTGAAGGGAAAGACTGAGTGGGAAATAGGAGTGATTAAAGAATCCATTAACAGGAAGGAGGACATTATCTCTATCCCTGAGAATGGAGTCTGGATTCTGAGTCTGGCTGATGAGAATCAGTATACTGTTAGCGATAATCCATTTGTCGCTTTCTCTCAAAGAGAGAAACCTGAGAAGGTGGGAGTGTTTGTGGATTATGAGGAGGGTCTGGTCTCTTTTTATGACGTGGACTCCAGCTCTCATATCTACTCTTTCACTGGTCAGACTTTCACTGACAAACTCTTTCCATATTTTGCCCCATATGATAATGATGAAGGTAAAAACTCAAACCCACTGATCATCACTCCTGTCAGCTAAAATAAAAAAAAAATAAAAAATCTGAAACATTTGCAGTAATGAAATGAGATATTTGTCAGTTATGTTGTGTGAAAAAATATTTCATCATGGTTACATTTGTATTGCAAGTCTATATTTTCTAATCAACACAATTATTTGTTTGCTTTTAACTTTTAATATTTTTTAATACTGCTTTTGCTTTTCAAATCTACTATAACATTTTACATAATATGATTTATTTTTAAATTGTTAAATTCCACATGATATACTAAATTTCCAAACTTAGAGTGTTTCTATTATCTTATAAAAACTGAATTGCATCAAATATTGTGATTTTTGGTTTTTATATTGTAATAACTTCAGCATCTGAATGAAATGTTCATCCAAACACCATCCTGTGTAAAAATACCTGCTACAGTCACATCAGCACACATATAGAAGTCACATGACTTAAAGGAAAAGTTCACTCAACAAAGAAAATTACCCCATGATTTACTCACCCTCATGCCATTCTAGATGTATATGAATGATGTATCTTTTTTTCAGACAAACACAATCAGAGATATATTTAAAAATTTCCTTCTCTCCAAAGATGTTTAATAGTAGTGAATGGGGGGCATGTTTTGAAGCCAAATTAATGCATCCATCCATCATAAAAAAAAAAAAAATAAAAAAAAATCCATATGACTGCAGGGGGTTAATAAAGGCCTTCTGAAGCAAAGCTATGGGATTTTGTAAGAAAAATATCACCATGCTGATGATTTTTTAAATTTCAAACTTTTTTTTTTTTTTTTTTTTTTTTTTTTTTTAAATGACAGAACAACACCAGGGGGTTAAAATCATCATCATCATCATCATCATCATCATCATCATCATTGCTCTGTTCTTCCTCAACTGTGGCTTCTCATTTGCTTGGATTCTCAAGTGTTTTCATGCCAAAATAATGTTTTACTGATCACAGTTTAAATGACTTACTCCAGAGTGAATTCAGAGATGATGATCTTTGACTTTCTCGAGTGAAACACTTTCCACACTCATGGCAATGTACTTAAGGTATAAGGTTTCTCTCCAGTGTGAATATTTATATGCATTTCAAGGTTTCCTCTTTATGAGAAACTCCTCCCACACTGAGGGCATTTGTACAGTTTGTGATGCTTAATACCTTTCTGAATAAAACTTTTTCCATGTTGATGGCCTTTGACAGACTTTTCTACAGATTATGAGATTTAAAACCCCACTGAAACTTTTTTCCCAAGAGTGTAGCAAAATTCTGCTTTGTTTATGTCTATAAACAAGGATTATGTCTGTGAAATAAACTGTTTGATTTACATTTTTTTTTTTTCTGCACTGTTCCCTTTTGAAAGGGAACTCTACACTGCATTGAAACGCATATGGGGGTACGTCATCACGTGAACCAGTGTCTGAAAGCAATTATCAAATCTCACCAATCCTATTGACCGGCGACAGCCTATGACATCATTAAAGACGTGACCCGGAAGTGCCTAGAGAAGCAGTCAGTATCTCATCGTCTTCAGGGACTGTTTTGTCTGATTGCGATTACTTCTAATCCGGTAAGAGTTTACTATGTCTGACAAACGTTTCAGGAAGTGTGTGGATCCGTGTCCCAGGTTTCTGACACCCGGTGACACACACAATCTGTTTGTTTTTCTGCCTGGGGGAGGAGTACGCATGGACAGTGCTTGAGGGTGCTGTCTGTGTGCCTGCCTATTAAGACGCTCCGCTCTCGTTTGGCCCTCTTCTCGAGAGAAGAGGAGCCGGCATCTGTGCCTGGTGGTTCTGGTCCCACCCGTGCTGAGGCAGAGCGGCAGCTGAAATCATGGGGCTCTCAGGTGGAGCTCGCTGAGGAATTTGAGAGAAGTGTAAATCTCTCAACCCTCAGTGGCTGACGAGGGTAAGTTGCTGGATGATGATGATGTTCTCTCGTTGACATCGAGTGCTCTTCTGGCGTCAAGCCCAAGAGAGCAAGAGATGGCTATTGAAGAGGAAGCAGGTGAGCCTGCTGTAAGAAATTGTAGTCTGCCGTGACCCAGATTCCGCTCCAAAGTATATTTTAGAATGAGCTCATCCTCAAAATGGCTTAATTATCATAGAGAAGAAGAAAGTCAACTGGTATATTGTTTATGTACCGTTTGGTTGATCAAATCCTAAGCAAATGGTAATCAGTTGTAGAATGGGAATGGGTGTGGGACACAGAGAACCATCTCAGACAATGAGGTGTCACAACTTCATTAACATAAAGACCACAGCTGGTAAAACATGAGAAACTACATTTACATGAGGAGTGGTAAACTGTAAACAGGATAAAAGGTTTGAGATTTGAATGTTCTGGGTTCATTCCGACTCTGATGAACCCAAGGTGCTACGTGTACTTTGTCACTGCTACGCTGCAATAAACTTCTTCATCGAGATCTTCAACGTCCTCATCATTTTTTTCTTACACTGCTGAGACTTCAAAACTTCCCTGCCCTGTGTATGCGGAGCTCCTTGAAGTTATGGAGCCTTGGGAGCTCGTTAATCAATCAAAAGCTTTATTAATACATACAACAGTACAACATTCAAGAAACAGTCCAAAAATATCATATATTTACAGGCAGGCGAAAACGCCAATGGTTCCACTTAGTGGAAAAGAACCTGACTGAACTAAATGCTTCGTCAGTGTTGAGATTATACTATTTGAAGCATCTGATAACCTACACATACATCTGTACATGATATTACGCAGCACAGCAAAGCAGGTAAATACACCAACACAGACAAACATTTGGCTTACACTGCTCCACTTTCAACAGCAGCCTCATTCCATCATTGTATGCTGCATTGAGTTTCTGCATACTGCTGTTTCTAAAACGCCGCCACAAATGGGCAGTATACATAGGGGTTACAGTAAGCTTTAAAAAGTGTTGTCTTTGCAAATTCTGAGCACATACTAAATATACGAATTAACATGTTAGCTTGTGCATACAACACTGTCTGTAAATGTCCCTATCATCAGACGTTATTTATATAATGTCCTAAGTATTTAACCTCATCACATACTTTAAGGACATCACCAGACAGAGAGAAGTCAGGAAATGAGAGTTTTCTGTCCTCCCTACTCCTGACAATCTTAATATTACTCTTTTCTGCATTATATTTAATGTCAAAGTCTAAACCATACTGAGAACAAACCCTCAGTAACTGCTGAAGGCCAGCACTATATGGACAGAAAATCACCAAGTCGTCCGCGTACATCATGTGGTTGATGATAGTATTTCCAACCATACAACCTGTTCCGCAACTATTCAGCATCTTCGATAAATCATCCATATAAACATTAAAAAGAAAAGGAGATAAAATACTTCCCTGTCTAACTCCATTACAAATGTATCAAAGGAGCAGACACAGAGTTACCCCATTTTACATACATTAACTGTATGAGTAGTGCGATACAAACCTGGGAATGTTTTCACCGCATTCATTAAGCACCTTCAAACAGTCCTTAATGTTGTTAAAATCCTTCTGTGGGCCTTTATGCTTAATGCAGCGTATCGTACTCGTGCACATTTCAAACAACAATCGCTTGGACTCCTCAATCCACTCGACGAAAAGTTGTTTGATACTAACAATACAATTTCATCATGGGACAGTGTTCTCATTGGTCATTTGTGGCATTCTGGTACATTATTTTTATGTAAAAAATTATTTTTATGTAACATTTTTTAACATAATTTTTGACAGGTTCTCATTGTTTTTGCATAATAAAATTATTCATAACTTAGATCAGTCTTTCATTTATTTGGTAAGCAACCATGTATGAGCATAATAATGTGCATTTTCACAAAATAACCCTTTGATTGTAACACAAGAGTGTGTGTGTGTGTCTGTGTGTGTGTGTGTGTGTGTGTGTGTGTGTGTGTGTGTGTGTGTGTTTGAGCAGCAGCTGGAGATGGTGGAGCCCAGCGGGTGGATTCACATCCCTCTGTTGGATCTGGTGAACAATCCCATCAGGACCTTCATGATCCAGATCGCCGTGTTGGCAAACCACCAGAACGGACGAGACACGCACATGCGACAGATCAAAGTCTACACGCCCGTGGAGGAGAGCTCCATCGGCAAATTCCCACGATGCACCACTGTAGACTTCATGATGTACCGCACCATCAGATGACTTGAAAACGGACTGAGGTGCTTCTAAAAGACTCAGTTTTACAATTAAATGGTTTCAGATGTTTTAAAATGTGCCAAGGTGTGTTTTGTAAAAATAAGAGTTCAAATTTCAATTTATGTACATGCAAATCTACAGGAAATAAATGTTTGTTTGAAATGATGAAAGCAGCCTGTATTTCTTGATGCTGTATTACAGCAGGATGGATCGGAGATGCACACATCTCTCATATTTAGTGTGTTTTATTCAACTGTGAAACACACAGATTGATCACTAACTCAACTTTGCAGAGACATGCACAGGTTTTTATGAAGGAGCTCTGCTGAGATAGCAGTTCTGAGTTGTTCTGCTCTCTGTGAGCCCACCTTGAGAAGCAGTCTCGAGCGTAGGGTGTAGTAGGTCTCCTCTCGCTTTAGAGAGTCATTATGCAGAGTCCTCCATCCTTAGAGCTCAGCCAGGCAGTTGTGTCAAGTTGTTAGGCTCTCTGTAAGCCTCCTTGGCTACTGCCTTTACAGAGTGAGTGAGGCTGAGGCCTCCGCTCCTCATACAGTGGCATGAAAAAGTATGTGAACCCCTTGCAGAATCTGTGAAAATGAGAATTATTTTAATAAAATAAGAGGGATAATTAAAAATGCATGTTATTTTTTGTTTAGTACTGTCCTGAGTAAGATATTTTACAAAAAAAAAGTTTTTGCATTTAGTTCACAAGACAAAACAATAGCTGAATTTATTAAAATAACCCCATTCATAAGTATGTGAAGCATTGATTCTCAACACGGTGTGGGTACCTGATGATCCACGACTGTTTTATGTTTTGTGATGGTTGTTCATGAGTCTCTGGTTTGTCCTGAGCAGTTAAACTGAGCTCTGTTCTCAGAAAAATCTCCAGATCCTGCAGATTCAACAGTTTTCAAGCATTTTTTGCATATTTTAACCCTTTCCAGCAGGACTGTATGATTTTGAGATTCATCTTTTCACACTGAAGACAACTGAGGGACTCAAACTCAACTATTAAAAAAGGTTCAAACATTCACTGATGCTCCAGAAGGAAACACAATGCATTAAGAGTCGGGGTGTGAAAACTTTTGAACAGGATGAAGATGTCACAATTTTTCTTATTTTGTTTAAATATCATTGTTTTTCATTTAGTACTGCCCTTCGGAAGCAACAGAAGATACTTGCATGTTTTCCGGAAGAAAAATTAAGTACAATTTACCTTGATATTTGAATTCAAAAGTTTTCACCATCGTGCATCGTGTATATACCGATATATACACACCCACCGCTCAATTAATACTCCTTATGGGGCGGAGTCATCCATGAATGGCGTTTCACCACATGAGTAAAGACTTCAGTGAAAGTGAAATTAACAGATGAACAGGAAGCTTCATCAAACAGCACTTCATTTCAGAGACTCTGAAATTAACGGCCAGATCTGATATTCACTCTCAGGTAAGTGATGGAAAAGAGCTTGTTCAGTAGTTTAATAGCATGAAGCAGCATCAGATTGTTGGTAGAAGTACTGTATGTAATTTTGTTTTTGATTTTTGGGCTGTAAATAAATGTTTGATTATTTGGGGTCATGTCACACTTTAGACAGTTTAGAAACGGGAAGTACCTGAATTGGCGGCAAAATGAAAGAATCCGAATTAAAAATCAGAATGATGATTTTTTTTTAGTACAAGTCACAAGTGTTTTTTAAAGAAAAATGGCACCTGATGTTACAGATGTTTATTTAGTGGGCTATTTGTTTGAAAAATAATACTTTCTGTGTTGTCTTTTATATATAAAAAGACCTTTTCATGATTGTATAAAATGGTTTTGTAAAAACTGGTTACATCTGCTGAACTGTGGCTCCCAGAGACACATATTTAGTTTCTGTATTTACAGTAGATTCTTCTTCTGCAGCCCAACAGATCTAACTACAGCCGTGTGAAGCACATGGCCAGCAGTCTCAGACTGGAAGTTAGAGTCAGAGCTTATAGTCTCAGTGAGGTTAGGGTTAGTGATTTAGGCACTTCCTGTCAGAAACTGCTGTTGTTTGCCTGCTCTGACTGATTGACAGTGGTTCATAGTTGTTATAATACTTTTTAGACATGCAACATCTGGTTTAGAACATAAACTATATTACTCAGTGCACAGAATTAGTATTATGAAAGTTGCTCTCTTCAGCAATGTAGATAATATATTGTCATTACTTTTCTTTTCAGTCATGGCATCCTCCAGTGGTTCAGCACTAAATAAGGAGCTCCAGTGCTCCGTCTGTCTGGAAGTGTTCACTGATCCAGTCACCACTCCATGTGGACACAACTTCTGCAGTACCTGCCTGAGCAAGTGTTGGACAAGCTCTCGGAACTGCTTCTGTCCGTTCTGTAAAGAAACATTTAGCAAAAGACCTGATCTCAAGATTAATACAACACTCAGAGAGGTTGTGCAATACTTTAAGAAGAAACGCAAACGAGGAGAATCTGAGGTGTTCTGTGACATCTGTGATGAAAGAAAGCAGAAAGCTGTGAAGACCTGCCTGACGTGTCCAAGCTCTTACTGTGACTCTCATCTGGAGCCTCATCTCAGAGTCCCACGTCTAAAGAAACACAAACTGATCAATGCTGTGGAAAATCTGGAGGATTATATATGCCAGAAACACGAGAGACCTCTGGAGATGTTCTGCAGAGATGATCAGAAGTGTGTTTGTCTGTCCTGCACTGAAGGAGAACACAGGACTCACAACACTGTTCCTATAGAGGAGGAGATTCAAGAAAAGAAGGTAAAGAGTTACAGACAAAACACTTTAACCCTTATAAGCTTTGTAACCTTTTAAGGATGATTGACTGTTCCTGGTTATTTTTGAACAGTAAGAGTGTAAAGTTTATTTTAAATGAAGTGCTATAAAACTGCTTAAAAATTTGGATATTTATTTGGAATTTATCCAACAATTTTTTTTTGTCAAAGTTTGTGTTTGTTTGTGTCATTTTTGCAGAAATGCTAACACTCATAAATCTAATTCACACTGTACCAACAGATGCATATATCTTCTGCGGAAATCTCAGGACCAAAAAAATGTTCGTCTAATCATTGTATTCAATCTGATACAATTTCCCACCTGCCTGTCAACATAAATCAGTTACTTAGAAAACATCTTAGGGTTCTTTAGAGATATAATGTTCCAGCAAGTCTGCTTAATCAATTAGCAAAGAAGCATGTCAAAATTATTCAGGAAAATAAGATGGTTGTGTAGAAAAAATGAGTACACCCTCCTAAAAGTTACTAAATAAAACAAAATAAACATTTTCTGGTGTAAGTTTAAGGCAATGTTTGATCAACAGGTAAGTATGTTGAACCAAAACATTTAAAAGTTAAAACAATTAAAATTGTTATATAACCCACTGAATCATTCTCAGACTTAATGCTGACAGCAATGGAACCACTTGGGAGAGAACTGTCAGGAGACTTATTTCTCAGCACAAAAGAGGACAGTGGTGCAAGAGGATTACCAAATCATTGTTTTAAGTGTGAAAATATAGCAAAAGTAACACAGAAATTCAAAAACAATGGACTTGTGACAAGGCCCCTGAAATAATCAGGCCTTCATTTTAAGCTTTCATTTAGGGATGAGGGATTTTTTTGCTAGACTGAGAGTAGGAGAAATACAGAGTGTCTCAGAGCCAGCAAAAGCTATGAGAAGAGTGACTGTTTATCTCACAGAGTAAGATGCAGCCTGCAGAAATGACATGCATGGTTGTTGTTCTCACTGGAACTACCTACTGAAGCCAAAGCACAATAAAGTCAGTCAGCCATTTCCAAAGCCCATATTTACAAAATATAGATTCTGGGAATCAATACTCTGGTCTCATGAGACCAAATCGATCATTCTGGATCTAACAGTATCCAAATTGTTATGGTGTTGCTAGAGGAGGAGTACAGTGAGAAGTGCCTGGTTCCCACAGTAAAGTTCAGTGGTAGTAAAGCTCTTATATAGGGATGTATGAGTGCTGAAGGTGTGAGGGAGTTGTGCTTTATCAGTGCTGTCATGAATTCACACACCACTGTGTAATTTAATACACAAATTTGAAACAGAAGATATAACCCTTTCCTCATTGCCTGCATTGTTGGGCATTTTTTCAACATGACAGTGAGGATATGCATTCTCCAAGGTGAAAAACCTTCTGTGGACATGTATTGCACTCAATCTTAACACTCTTGAGTGCCTGTGGGGGATTCTGTAGAGACAAGTTGAGCAACACTCCCCATTAAAGATCAAGGCATTTAAGGAGCTCATCATCCAGGAGTTAAACAGGACAGATGTGACAGTTTGTCATGAACTTGTTCACTCCGTGCCAAGAAGAGTCAGAGCAGTATATTCAAAATCATGGAGGGCATACTAAGTACTAGAATATTATACATTTGTTGATTTAAATCTAAGGTGCACTCATTTCTGCAATCCTTAATTTAAACAAAATTGGCTAATTTACTTATTTTATGACTATTAATGACATATTTCTCAGTTATTATGTATATGTTTAATACATTTTAGTTTTGTCATCTTTCCATGATGTATGAGTATTGGTGTAGTATTGGTGATACAATGCAGAGTTGTATGGCTTGTTCGAGATGCATTGGTGCTGCACAGACCGATCGGCGTATGACATCAAAGTGAGAGCGATTCAAAAGCATAAGGAGTCGTTTGCTCTCCAAATGATCTCGCGGTACTTTGATGTCACACACCGATTGGTCTGCACAGCACCAATGCATCTCAAACAAGCCTGCAGACAGACAGGCTATTCAAAAGTCAAGTAAAGTCAAGTCACCTTTATTTATATAGCGCTTTTTACAATGCAGATTGTGTCAAAGCAGCTTTACATGATAACTGGTATATAATTGTGGCTGCACAGCAGCTCTTAAAAAATGGTGTCAATGCAGGCAGACCAAAGCACTGTTGAATATCAAATGTCAAGTCAAATGTCCCCAACTAAGCAAGCCAAAGGCAACAGCAGCAAGGAACCCAAACTCCAACAGGTGACATCAGGTGGCAAACAGGTGTTAAATGGGAGAAAAAAAAAATCCTTGGAAAAAAACAGGCTTAGTCGGGGGCCAGTTCTCCTCCCCCTATCATCCCCTATAATCCCCTATACCCTCATACACTATTCTCTACATTACTCCACTAATAAAGTTCACTTGAAGGAGTGAATGAAAACTGATTGAATTTAGACACTGAGTGCACTGGAAGGGCTGCCGCTTTTGCCTAATTTGTGCTTGCTGTTTAATAATTGTTTAAAACTTAGCAAACTGACAGCTCCAGTATTAAGGCCCCGGTATACTTCAAACGAAATCGAAGAACGAACTGATGTGACGTAATTTCGAACAAAATCAGGCCAAAAGTTCATTTTGTGTTCTTTTTGGAAGTTCGAAATGGCTTGCCAAAGCGAACTTTCAAGAAAAGTTTGCTCCAGCTGCAAAACACCTTTGTACTACCATTTGTCAGTGACGATAACGTGATAGGAGGTGTGCGCCGAGGCTCCGCCTTCACTCGCGGGGATGCATCTCTTTGACTCATTTCGTCTTTGACTCATTTTGTGTATTTGAGCTCGTCGAGGTAAGATCTCCGCGGGTGAAAACATGAACACACTGGATAGCCGCTTTATAATACAAAATGAAGTTGTGCTTCTGATAAAATGAGGCACTAACACGGTTTTTCATGTTTGATACTGTAAAGCTGCTTGATTTTAAGCAATCTGTTGAATAAAGTGATATGAAGACGTGACGTGACTGGAGTGCTAATTTGCAGAGCTCGTGCTAACATATCCACGCTGTTATGATCTTTTCTGATGCTTTCTATAATAAATGCTTGCTATTTTCACATTTTTGTTTTGTTTATTTTGTTACTGAGAAGAAAGTGCACGGCACATATTTACATATTCATCTAACCGTCGCTCTCAACAGTGTGGGCAGTGTCAGATGTTCTTTTACAGTATATCGCTGGTCACGCATTTTGAACTTCGTTTTACGCCTAAACGAAGAACGAAAAAGAACTTTGTTTGAAGTATACCGGGGCCTTTATGGTGAAAAGATTTATCTTGAACTCTGTCTTGGAAATTAGCATGTATAAACCTTAATTAAACTATTTAACAATTATGTAAAAAGAATTTATATCTGTATGATATTACGCTACATACAATATAGCCACATTGGACCAGCAGTTTGGAAAATGGATGTATAATTCAGCTGTGGGGGCCATCTTCTGGCAAGATGCGGGAATTTCTTTGACGCGGAGGGCAGAGAAAGCAGGGAAGTTGTCCAGGGCAGAGCTGGAAAGAACTGAAAACCATTTAGAGTTAGAGTTGGCCTCTAGGGCTGTGTCAAAAAAAGCAGAAACATTCAGGACATTCAGTCAGGACATTCAGGAGTAATGTCCATGCCATAGCAAGCAGAGGATTTGAGCTTGGCCTCCTTGGCAGAGTCTTGGGACCATAGAACAGTCTCTCTGGCTGAGACAATTTAGGCAGGGAGTTCATAGGTGACCTAGATGGTTCTGACAGGACAGACACATACTCATTGTTCATAGGCGACCTCCGTGGTCGTATCTATGCAGACAAAGTTCATAGGCAACCTTCATGGTCGTGATAGGACAGAAAGAGAGCTCAGGGAGACAGAGAGCCACCATAGTCATATCTAAGCAGGTAGTGATTTCAGGGACAACCTCTGTGGTCATAACGGGAAAGGCAGACAGTTTAGCTCTGGCATGGCCACCTTGACGGCTGGAGACTCTGGCATGATGACCATGATGTCTCAAGATTCTGGATTTAGGACCATCAGACTGGAAACCATGCTACATGGCCACCGGAGCTTGATGCACACTAGTTAAACCAACATTAGAACAGACAATGGATACTGGGAAGTGACATTCAGATTGGAAAAGCCCAGGAGTCAGGAGCTCTGCCCTCTGGTGGAGATTAAGGCACTCCAGCTGGCGAATATGACAGTTGTAATCATAATTACAAGATGGCAAACTGTGAAATTCTACCCGGAGCTGTTCATATGTTTCTATGTCAACACTATCAACGGCAAAATTAATGTGTAGCAGTCAGGTGGTAAAAGTAAGAGCTCTGTAAGTTGTTTGTATTCATTATTATTGTAATGTTATGTGCTTTGAGACATGAGGTAATTTAACACTGTCTCTCGTGGTGATTTGGAGACGTTCTGAAGGGTGTGTGGATCTCATGCTTTCAAAGACTAGCTTGCTATTGCTAGCCTCTCTGAAATTGCCTACTCTAGGGTAGATCATTTTCGGAGAGGCTAGCAATTGCGAGCTAGCTTTGAAAGCATGAGATCCCACACTCCCTTCAGAGCATCTCCAAATCCATGCCCTCCAAAACACATGAACGAGAACAGCAGAGAGTAAACAAAAGCATCATGAGAGACAGCATTAAACTACCTCATGTCTCAAAGCACATAAAATTAAATAATAATGAACGTAAAACCACCTGACTGCTGCGAATTAATTCCAGCGTTGATAGTGTTGCCATTGAAACACAGACTGTGTGATATGGTTGGACAAACATTTTATGGTCCTACGCCTCATAGACATATAATAAACACTAGACGCCCCATTGGCCGCTGGACCGCACGTCAACGGCGCCGCCATGTTGTGCGGGGCAACGTTCGCATAACGCTCATAACTGGAATTGAGAAAAATGCCTGCTTCGTGTGCTGTTTGGGGCTGTGGCTGTACAAATTGCGGCACAATTGAAAACCGCTCACGGGGAATGACCTTTTACAGGTAAGACTGAACATTTTGTTTCTGGTTGTATTTGATCATTATATAATTGACAGTAGTTGGCCACCGGAGTCAGTCAGACAGTAGTTAGCTGTGAAAGTTGAGACATGAGTTTACATGATTTCTAATATAGGTTTAGCTTATATGTTTATATGTTATTTTATCAACAAAATTTCCTAAAGTTAAAATATGCATCTCTATTTTATTAAAACCGACTTTTATGACAAGTACTCGTTACGGCTAGGTGACTGATATTTTGTTAATCTTACTGTAATGTTAGTTAGTTGGCTAGCTTTTCACACATTTAAGGTTTCACAAAGACAACAAGTTGAGACAGTGGGAAGTAGCTAGAAGGAAATTTTCCCGACTCATATACAAAATCCCGACTATACATACATAGTTTGCCATTAAATGGTGATTTTTTATATTATTTCCTTTTCACCCCGTTGCACCCAGGGCTAACGTTACGCAAGCCTCGAGGAAAGCTGAGGAGCCTGTCAGTTCACTGTTCTCACCATTTCCAAGAGACTGATGGAAAATATATAGCATTTTGTTATTATTATTATTATTATACCAATACTATATTATTATTGTACCAGTAACTATTTAATTTACTATTTTTATTATTGTCTATATTATTCTGCAATTGATATTACAGTGTATTTGCGATTTATTATTATATCAATATATTATTATTATTATACCATTTGAGATTATATTTATTATATTATTATTGTACTTACTATTATATAAATGTTCTATTCATTACTATTTATTTGCTGTAGGCTATATAACTATTCACTTTCTCACTTAATCATATTTACTATTTGCATTTGAACTGTAGTTGTACCATATCATATGTATTACCATAAAGGATCCATCAGTTATCTTTGTTGTTGTATGTTTTTGCAGTAACTATCTGTATATCAGTATCATTTTAGTGCTGTAAAAATACAGAATGTTTAATTTTATCAATGGTGGCCAATCTAAGCTCAAGAAAAGCTAAAATTGCGTTAAAGACAGAAAATCCCCTTTTCACAATAAGAAAACTTTATTTAATTTAATGTGAAAATTAAATTATATCCCAGTATGGGCGTCTTTACAATTCTTATAAAGCAGCCAAATACATGACAAGCCTGAACTTTGACTTTCTTATTAAAATAAATATTTTATATGTCTAACTATAGAGATCTTAAGTAACTAGAACTTTTTCTACACCACGTACATTATAAACCACTGAAATGGTTGATAAATGTAAACGTTTACTTTGTTTTATCCAGAAAAACCGCAGCTCGTCCGTTACTGTGTTTGTGAGAGCGCAGTCTTGCCCGCACAATATGGCGGACTCGTTGACGTATCGCAGCAACAGTCCAAAGCGGCCAATAGGGCGTCTAGTGTTTATTATATGTCTATGCTACGCCTTCCATAGAATTTATAAATATCCAGCGTTAAGTGTAACGAAGGCGGGACTCAGAGTGAGGAGATCCAAGTGCAGCATTTATTTACAAGTGAGAGTGGTCGTACAGGCAGGGTCAAAACAGGAACAAACAGGAACAGTAAGGAACAGGCAGAATCGTAGTCAGGGTACAGGCAGTAGATCGAGGCAGGCGGATATCACACACAGAACGGTATACCAGGCAAGGGTCAGGACAGGCAGCAACGGGTCAAGAAACAGGAACAGGCAGCAACGGTAACAGACAGGCAGACAGGAATATAAACGCTCAGAGATGATACACTGGGTAATCAAGACTTCGCCATTGGATGGTGTGAGTGAGAGTCCTTTTATAGTCCAGGTAACAAGCTGCAGCTGGGTGTGGTGATTAGTGAGGAGTGTGTGCATGGCTGTATGTGGCGACAGGTGATTGGTGTAGAGTGAACATGTGACTGGCAGGGAGGATTGTGGGAAGTGTAGTCCGGGAACTGACAGGAACAGACGGTGATCATGACATTAAGAGTCAGTTCTGACAGGTCACGTCAGTCAAGCTCGCATCAGCTGACTCCCAGGTGACTCACGTCTACCTATAGGATATGAAGCATCCATCACAGCATCCATATATAAGCTCATCACAGCATCCATATATAAGCTCCTCAGTATTATCAGTAGCTATCATGTTTCTCAGGAGCTAATTAAATGGTGAATTCAACAGACAAAACAGCATCATCTTACTAGGAATTGTGCAATCGGGAATTTAGCGAGAAGGATTCGTTCCTCACATGGATTTATCTCTTGAACACGCAAATTCGCAGCATTGATCATAAGCCGCCTGATTTGTGACTGAGTTAGCATTGCTTCTCGCATCTCGCATCATGCTTTCTTATTCATGCCATTCAGTCCGTGATTGACTGGAACTGTGACAATTTGCTCCTTTAATAAGATTTTTTTTTACAGAGGATGAAGTATCTGTTTTTCTCTGTATGTAGATTCATCTGGCTAAGAGACAAACTGCGTTCACAGATGTCCAGGACAGAAAAGAGGATTGAAGAGATCCAGGACTCAGTCAGAGCTGAGAAAGGTGAGTAGAAGTTAAAAGATTGTAAAATGATGTGCATTATGTAGCTCCTCATGGACAACACTGCACATGGTTCTCGAGTACGGGCACTTATTAGCTTCTCAAATGCCATGAAATGCTGTGAAAACTACAGGACAGAATAAACAGTGCAATTAGACACTCCCATTTTGGCTTGCTAACAGAAAAGTGTAAAATAAAATTAGCTACCTCATGGCTGCCTGTCACTTCAGAGGTCTTTTAGGTAACAAATGTATGCATTTCTTTTCCAATATCACAAACAGTTGGCAGGTATGGACCTGTGAGACTCAGACCTTTCCAATGATATGTGTTTTGTCAAGATTAGAAAAGGTTTTGATTATAAAGTAGTTAAAAAAATTTTGTAATACAAAACCTGACACCACACCACTAAGGGAGGAGCTCGCTAAAAGAATTTAAAGTACCATTTTCATCCTCAGATTCAAAACCGTTTCACAGGATGATCTTGAGTTCATAAGCTTTCAAATGATGTATAGTTTTTCAACATATCGGTTATAGGATATAATTGTTTTAAATATGCAGTGGCAAATGGGCCCACTGCTGACAATTAATGAATAATCTACTAATTGATCTGATTTCAGAGAAACACAGAGAAAGAGAAATCCTCCAGTGTTTGAGCTCTCACTGATCTGATCCACTCCATTGAGAGATGTCAGTCTGAGCAGCTGAGATGATGGAGGAACAGCAGAAAGAAGCAGAGAAAAGGCTGATATCTCATTAAAGAGCTGCAGCAGGAAATCACTGAGCTGAAGAAGAGAAACACTGAGCTGGAGCAGCTCTCACACACTAATGATCATCTCCACCTCATACAGGTCTGAACATCTGTCTGATCATGTACAATGTTAGAAGATAAATTTTCTCAGCTGATTGACCATTTCATTGTACTAGTCTTTTAGTAATTTACAAAGAAACATAAAGTAATAAAAACATAAGTAGTCAAATTTGAAAAATTAGTTAACTGTGTTTGAAAGGTACTGTGTAAAATATATTAAACTTTAAATATAAAAAAATGACGTATTTAACAGTCCTTCTCTCTCCTGCTGTAGATGAACTCATCCCTGTGCATTTGTCCACACACCAAGAACTGGACTGAGATCAGGATTGACTCTGATGTGAATGGAACTCTCTGTTTAGAGCTGTGACTCTACTGAGGAAAACTCAAGGGACACTAAATAAAAAAATCGGTCAAACTGGTATGTGAATATCAAATACAGTAGATTTTTTTTGTCAGAAACTAAGAAATATTTTTATCAAGGCATATTAGGGGTTACGTCCAAATTAAAGCTGCAGTATGTAACTGTTTTTTGTTAAAATGATTTGCTAAAATCAATTTTTGAGCACAATACATAACCAGCCAGTGTTCGAAACCATCTCCTTACCTTCTCCAGATTCACAATGGTAAGTTCATAATGTTTTCTAATTCGGGTGGTACTGGTGGGTTTACGCAGGAAATTCGAGCATGCATGTGGTGACGACAGCAATCTTAAATTCATCAGCTCTGAGGGCCGTGCTGTGCACCAACCCACGTAAAGTATAGAAAAGTATAAAATGATAATTCTGCAAATATCTTCAGGTTTCAAAACTTACAGACTGCAGCTTTAAGTTCAGTTTGTAAAGGAATCACACATAAATGTAATCATAACACAACTAACCTGTCAATGTAAAGTTCTATCCGTGTTAACTCATGTTAGAGCAGTATTACTTTAACAACAAGAAGAGGATGTAACTATCTGTGTAAATATCATCTGTCTAAAAATGTTTTGCACCTCACAAGGACAAATTAGACACTTTACAGCTAAATCTTCTTTATGATTTCTCATAGCGTCATTGTAAATCATTCTGCATTCTGTTTTACAAACTGATGAACGATCAACATTTACATTCCACTGATGCTTCCAATAGAGATATAAACTCACTGTTAATCTGAAATTATTCCAATAATTATTCCATTATATTGTCATCTGTGTTCACAGGGTTGAAGTTTGTGCAGAAGTTTGCAGGTACAGTGAGATTGACACCAATACACTCATAATACTTTTGATCATAATGTGTTTTATACATCTGAAAATGTTTGTTCTGAAGTTGATGATAATGTCTGATCTCTCTCAGTGGATGTGACTCTGGATCCTGATACGGTTATCCATATCTCATCCTGTCTGATGATGGAAAACAAGTCAGTCATGGAGACATTAAGAAGAAAGTCCAAAAAAACCAAAGAGATTTAATCCTGTATCAGGTTCTGGCAAAGCAGGGGATTCAGTTCAGGGAGATTTTACTGAGGTGCAGGTTGAAGGGAAAGACTGATTGGACTTGAGGAGTGGCCAGAGAATCCATTAACAGGAAGGGGACAAACACACTGAGTCCTGGTAATGGATACTGGACTGTGTGGCTGAGGAATGGGAATCAATATTTAGCTCGTGATAATCCATCTGTCTCTTTATCTCTGAAAGTGAACCTGAGAAGTGGAGTGTTTGTGGATTATGAGGAGGTCTGGTCTCTTTTATGACGTGGCTCCAGATCTCATATCTACTCTTTCACTGGTCAGACTTTCACTGAGAAACTCTATCCATATTTCTGCCCATACCTTAATGATAAGGTAAAAACTCAACCACTGATCATCTCACCTGTCAGCTGAGACAACAATAAATGAATAAATGCCATTTTCTCTCTCCTCTCCAGCCGTTACATGGAATTAAATGCTGAAAGTCTACCCATATGTGATCTTTCTGATGCTCTGCATTCCCAGTCTCTCTATACCAGGGGCCAGTCGCATAACTTAGTTCATATATTAAGACTGTGTCTTAAGAACTAGTTTGACCAACTTGCAGTTAACCAAGGGGTATCAATGTTATTTTTTTTCCAATTCAAATTAAACCAATCTACCTTTTTATGTAACGGACTTTAAAATGTAGGACCACTCTTAAAGAAAACAATAGTGCGGGTGGATCCAAAAATGGTCAATATTCATATTCATGCGTTTTATTCATATTTATGTTAATCATTTTATGCTTATGATTTATCAATATTACTTTTGATTTCATATATTATGTACTCCTACTTCATATATAATTCTCAGAATATTTTCATTTAGTTTTTTATTGTACCCTTGTGGTTATTCTATTTTATATTAAAAGATGTATGCTTGCTATATTCAATTGTTCTTTCAAGTGTTCCAATGTGACAAGTCATGTTGACACGTTTGTGGTTAGATACTGGACGTCTGCCAAGTACTGCAGAAGTGATGTTTCTATATCTACTTTCATCTAATTTGACACTTGACCAGTTTATGACATAATGGGTAAATCCGTTTGACCTTGATAGAACAAAACTAAGTTTGAGTGGGATGTAAATTTCCCTATTCTTATGGTATAAAATGGACTGAGTCGTTGATAGTTAGCTTTTTCCTCTGCTTTCCTTTGCTCTCCTTTGCTTTCTGCTTCTTCTCTCCTATCTGCAAATGTCTTTATTGTTCTTTTTTCTGTATATTTAATCTTCATCTATCAGATACAATACTCAGATGTTCGATTTCTGATTTTTTCAATTTTACCTTTTGGTTTTATTAAATATTTTCAATATCGATTAAAGTTTGCGTGTGAGGCTAAATTTAATTGAAATGAATAATTTTTTCTTCATTGTCATCAACTGCCTGGATCTCCTTTTCTCAAGTTTTTGCATCAGTGTTTTAACTTTTAAGACTAGTCTGAGTGGTTTATGCAACCGGCCCCAGGGGTCTTCAAACTCGGTCCTGGAGGGCCACTGTCTGCAGAGTTTAGCTCCAACTTGCCTGAACACACCTGCCTGGAAGTTCTTCTAGTATGGCCTAATTAGACCTTGATTAGCTGGTTCAGGTGTTTAACTGGGGTTGGAGCTAAACTCTGCAGGACAGTGGTCCTCTAGGACCGAGTCTGAAAACCCCTGCTTTATATGGAACAAAACGTTCTTCAACACTTGTGACAGTGAGTTCTGTAACGTGATCTTGACTGTCACTCTTTACCCACCACAGCGCCATCTAGAGGCTGAAACAGTACAAACACAATCAATGGATGTAGAGTTTCTGTTGTGATAAACTGAATGGCCCACAGTGTTTTCGATTCAAGTAAATGCAAAGCTGAAGTTAAGGCAAAACCCTTTTATAACAGGACAGAAATTAGAAACACAAAAAAGATGCAAATCATTTTTTCTCTAAAAGA
This sequence comes from Culter alburnus, assembly GCA_028476615.1. Taxonomy (NCBI): domain Eukaryota; kingdom Metazoa; phylum Chordata; class Actinopteri; order Cypriniformes; family Xenocyprididae; genus Culter; species Culter alburnus. The sequence continues at coordinate 64,096 of JAOTNS010003638.1, forward strand.
AATTTCTAGTTATATTTAACTGATTATCACTATACAAAGCTCATTTTCTCCCCGCTGCTACTCTCAAATCTAAATTACATTTGGCGCTTTTAGTGTTGATGCTCAACCTGGTGAAACATTTAAACTCAATGAATTCTCACGTGACGTAACTGAACACATCATGCCAGTTTGAAAATGCAAAATAGAAAATGAGATTTGAGAGCTAAGATGGAGGGAATGAATTTAGTGAGTCTGTAACTCACTTAAGCACGATGACTTCAGAAGACTTGCAACGGGAAACTAGTGCTTTTGCAATATACTGCAATATATGCATCGTCCATGTATGGCTATATATTGATACATATAAATATTTAGAAAATATATATAAAAACAAAGCATTGCATGCTTCTGCATGTTAAAGAAGAGTAAAAGTTCAAATTAAATGTTATTTCTGTCAAAGATCTGTTCATGTTTAATGTTGTATTATTTGGGAATCGATAAAGAGTAAAGCCTGTGGTTAGAGATGGGCAGTATTTTAATTAAATGTATAACAAAAAATGTTTCTGGAACAAACCACCCCTGCCTTTAATAGGACTACCAAATAGCCTATCAGTTTTTTGGCTAGATGCAAGTAATCACGTGGTATGCTTATTGTGAAGCAAGTAAAAAAGCTGCTTTTGTGCTCAGTCAAATTAGTATCTAGTAGTAAAATAGATTTTATTCACTGAATGTCGTTATAGGACAGAAGATTTGAACTTGTGAATTGACTAGCTAAAGAGTGGCGTGCACTGATGTGTGGATCGCAGTTATATCCAGAGGGTGGGTCAAGTAAAAAAAAATAACATTCTGATTAAATTGCGGGTGAAAACAGTCGGTCCTGTCTTAAATTAATGTAACCATTTGGGTGAAAACTGGGTGGGTGTGTTATAATGCAATATATTTATACACATGCAGCACCATATCTTATCTCATGTACATCTATATGAATTGTGTTACTGAATATAAATTACATACATTATGATTAGTAATATTGTCACATTGATCGACCAGATGATGCATGCATGTAAACTTATAAAATATTAAACTTTGTGGGCACACTTTGTTAACATGCCTTCGTTTATTTTTGCTTCGGTCAAATGACTTTATATATTGTTTGTTTTACCTTGGTACAAGACTAGGAAATCACAGAAGATTTCACTGTGAAACATGTTTAGTGTGTGTCGTTTCTATCAAGCTGCAATTGTGAAAACTTGATATTCTTAAACTGTTACACACTCAGAAGGGATGAATTATAATCTGTTCCATATTCATGATTATGGGGGCTATATGACATCACTGCAAAAGGCTTCAGTGAAACTGAAACTAAACAGATGAACAGCTTCATCAAACAACAGCATTTCATTTCTGAAACTCTGAAATTGACAACCAGATCTGATATTCACTAACAGGTAAGAGATCTTGTTGGAGAGCTTGTTCAGTAGTTTAATAGCAGAACAGGGATTTACACTTATTTCTTTTTAGGATCACTTGTGCTCATTTTAAAAATCTAGGAGCAAAGTCAAAATTTTAAGAGCACCTTCTGATCAATGACAGAAATTAACCTTGCCATTATGAGGCACTATTTGAAATGATAAATCTGTTGTGTCAAATTAATAAATTTATATTTATAAATTGAGTTAGAATAATAAGACACAATCAGGAAGAATAAGTTATCAACCAAATGAAATCAGTATTAACAACATTAAGCGGCAATTCACAGTCTTTGTCACTGAATATTTCATTTAATCAAATCGTTCAAACGGCTGATTCATTGAGGAACAAAGCAAGCGACTGGGCGTTTCTCATACAAGTACGCAAAGTAAGACACGAGTAAGTAAGATATTTATTGTTGGCAGCTTCACTGAATATAAAGACACATTGTGTGAGATCGCGATAAACTGGAAAAGCAGCAGCGTTTTAGTGATTGTAAAGGGAGTGGTGTTGGCCCGCTTTCGAGGCTACAGCCTATAATCCACTTAATAAAACTGTTGTTTCTCGTGCTGCTAAGAGGACCGACGGCCAACTGCATGCTGCAAAGCTTCGGAAGTGATGCTGGATTCTGCACGGGACAGAATATAGGCTAACATGTTAAAATAACGCATTAAAGCAATGTAAAGGCAGACTAATAGATCAATAGAAAAATATTCTTAGCAGAATTTTTGGATTTTTTTTCCATTATCAAAAAGAAAGAAAGGGATGACTTGTCAATAATCTTAAAGGGTTAACAAAATTGTTTTTTTTTTTTTTTGTCACATCCACATTCGTTCCACAGACCTTCGTTCATCTTCAGAACACAAATTAAGATATTTTTGATGAAATCCAAGAGTTTTTTTTTTAATCCTCCATAGAAAGCAATGAAATTACCACATTCAAGGTCCAGAAAAGTAGCAAAAACATTGTTAAAATAGTCAATGTGACTACAGTGGTTCAACCTTAACGTTATAAAGCAATGATAATACTTCTGTGTGCAAAAACAAACAAAATAAAAACTTATTTTAACAAATTTGCCTCTCCCTGTCATTCTTCTATGCTATTTACATTGCAGTGCTTCCAGGTTCTACGTCAGAACGCCAGCTCAGTATTGGCTGGCTCCTGTGTCAGCATCACACGCACATGTTGTGCTGCTCATGTGAACAGCGTCGGCCAATACTGAGCTGTGAACCCTGTCTCTTTTTGTTAAATGTCAGTTTTAATGATAAATATAACATAATAAAGTAAAAGGTATGAGAAGCTATACAATAAGAAATAAAGCAAACAATTTAGTCAAATGTACAAAGTCAGTGCTATAGTAGTCTATATAGTAGTCAGCACTATAGTGAAATGTACTTCACTTTCATCATCAGAAGAGTACGCGCACCGCCGGATTTTTGTAACTTTGTACGCACAGGTGCATGTAATTTTTTTTATTTATTTTTTGCAGTGATTCGTTTATGCACAAGGTGGCAACTAGTGCTTGAAATGGGCCGGTATGGATTTTAACCTTTAGCGTACTGCCAGTTTTCCTTACGTACTGGCACTTCTGACATGTTACATGTATGGAAGCCCACACACAACTTGCTTCAGGAACGCATTTTTGAACTGAGCATCCGGACTACCGGCACTTTTATTTTACACTTAAAATAATTTTAAAACTATATTTCGTAAAATAAATACTATTTTTTTTTAAATAAATTCCGTGAGTTTTCCTCCTCCTATTGACCTTGCTGGTTGGTGTGAGATGCATTCTGGGATACCTGGCTGTCTCAAGTCCGCACAAGTCATCTCGACGCATCCTCGATAAAAGGGGCGATCAAGGGGTCCGCATTCACTCTTCTGCTTCGCCGCCCTCACCATTGTTGACGGCGTTGAAACCTTTTCGAGGAGGCTGTCAAAACCTACTATGCAGCTATGCAACAATGTATGAGCTATGCAGCACAACCAACCAACTCTGGCAGTACTAACTGCCCAGGTGATCAACCATATGTGACCTGTTAGTGGTGCTTAAAGCACCACCTATCATTAACTTGGCATTTAAAGACAAAGACAAGACTGCCCTTTTTGACTCCCCTGTCTCTCCCTCGGGCCTATTCAGTTACGCTTTGCTGAGCATTTCACGTTGACTAAGCAGCATACCAAGCCAGCTCAGCCCTAGCCCAAGGCGGAACCCGAGGTGAAGCAGTGCTTCTGCCCAGCTAAGCGCTACTCATATTGAGCAGCCCAAGCAGTCACTGATGCTTTGGGCACAAGGAGGAGGGGGCTAAGTGACCATTTTTTCACCTCCCAACCCTCTGTTCAGTTCAGAGCATTGAAGGCGCTGTGTTTGTTGTCAGTACTGGGTCCTCCCCACCATTGGTATGCATGCCCCGACTTCCTTCCGCTGTCAAAGCGAGCCACATAAAAAACAAACACTACAAATCCTGCTGCAAGCGTGAGCCCCTCGCCACAATGAAACAAGCTATGGCTCTGGGGATCTGTGGGTCTCTTACCCCTTGCTGCCAGGAGCCAGACTTGGAAAGCCATTCCTGGCATGTCAAATTGAGTTTTAGAGACAATAAAAAGGGGTTACTTGCTCCAATTCACTTGCAGACATCCCCCATCATCAAGCACCTCCAGGCTATGGCCTTGCAGGATGGCTTCCATTTTCTGCTAGTGGCACGGCATTTTGCAGTGCGTTAATAAAACTATTAAACTGATGCAATTACGCAACACAAGTCCACAGACATGAACCAATCAGGCTTCAATACTCTGAGAAAACAAAGTTTCCCCCGTAACTTGTATAATGAAAGTTGCTCTTTTCAGCAATGTAGATGATATATTGTCATTACTTAACTTTTCAGTCATGGCATCCTCCAGTGGTTCAGCACTAAATAAGGAGCTCCAGTGCTCCGTCTGTCTGGAAGTGTTCACTGATCCAGTCACCACTCCATGTGGACACAACTTCTGCAGAACCTGCCTGAGTGAGTGCTGGACAAACACACAGACCTGCTTCTGTCCATTCTGTAAAGAAACATTCAGCAAAAGACCTGATTTCAAGATTAATACAACACTCAGAGAGGTTGTGCAACACTTCAAGGAGAAGCTCAAACTAGAAGAATCTGAGGTGTTCTGTGACTTCTGTGATGAAAGAAAGCAGAAAGCTGTGAAGTCCTGCCTGACGTGTCAAAGCTCTTGCTGTGTATCTCATCTGGAGCCTCATCTCAGAGTCCCACATCTAAAGAAACACAAACTCATCAACGCTGTGGAAAATCTGGAGGATTATATATGCCAGAAACATGAGAGACCTCTGGAGATGTTCTGCAGAGATGATCAGGTGTGTGTTTGTCTGTCCTGCACTGAAGGAGAACACAGGACTCACAACACTGTTCCTATAGAGGAGGAGAGTCAAGACAAGAAGGTAAAGACTTAAAAATGAAACACTTTAACCCTTATAAGCTTTATAACCTTAAAAGGATGATTGGCTGTTCCTGGTTATTTTGGTACAGTAAGGCCAGATTTACTAATAAGGTCAAATTAATGTTAGACCGCAATACCTAAAAAGCGATAGGAGTGGAAAGTTCTGCGCATTATCTACTGACGACGTGCAAATTAAAGAACACAGACTCAGCAGGCTCATTTCCATTATTACCAACGCAATCTACAAAGAGCATAGCAAATTAGCGTCTTGTTTAAGATATGCTTTTTTGGGGCAATAAAAATGGTGCAAAATATTACCAGTAAATTGACTAGTGCAAAACCTTAGTAAATCACCTTGCATGATGCATTTGAACACTCTCCTCCCATATATTTGCATCTGAAAGGGAAACTCCTACAAATGCATATGCAATAAGATAAGCCACAAAAAATAACCCTGTCCACACCTTTTCAGCACCAATTTTTCACTGTCTTTAGTATATCCTGACAGTTTTTTTAATGCCAAAAAAGAGTTTGCACTGGCTAAGCTGTTAGTAAATCTGGCCCTGAGTGTAACTTTTTTTTTTAAATCAAGTATTATAAAACTAAATTCCCTGTTCATAAAGATAATTCACACTGCACCGACATATACATATGTCTTCTGTGGTATGATTAACATTTGTTATGATTAAAATTTGTTATGCCAGCCATGGAGTTGGCAGTGTGGCAGAGAGTCTCGTAAACAGCATGTCCATCATCAGTCCCAGTACTACTCCACTGGTAAGCATCCCATAGGAGGAAAATCTGAGTCTGTGACATAATTTAAGAAAGTGCCTATTTGTTTCTTGTGTAGTCAAGAGGGTCATATCAAACATGTTTGCCCAAAGAATATTGTCAAGCTCTCTCAAGTGTGTTGTGTGCCCAGAACTAATGCAGTTCCTGGAAAGAGTGGACTGTCCTTGAAGATGACCACCGTAGAAATAAATGGTAAAGAACTCCAGAATTTGTTACATAGACAGTTTGTTTCACCTGCCATGATTAATCCTTCTGACAAGAAACTGTTATGCTGTGTCCATGGCGATGAGAAACTGTTACCTACCGTGGATAGACTTATTTCCTGGACATCAGGGTAGCAGATAATTTGCTTTATCCTGTGATTCTGGGAAATGATCTACCAGTACTTTTGGATTTACTGCAGCCTGAACAGCTTTGCAATGTTGTAGTCACCAGGGCATGCTGAGGACACTGACTCTGCCGAAAGGTATTTATTCCAACAAGGAATTCTTTATCACCATTTTGAGTCCACAAAACAGCTTGTTGTGCCACAATGTGTCTGAGAGGTAATCCTCAAGCTGAGCCATTCTGTTCCCTGGGCTAGCCACCTAGGAAAACATAACACCTCAGCTCAAATAAAAAGACACTTCTATTGGCCCGGACTAAGTAAATGTGACTCAATAATGTAAGAGTTGTCCTGAGTGTAAGAAAGTCTCCATGAAAAGCCCTTACAGAGATCCACTACAACCTCTACCAATCATTGGTACACCATTTTAGAGGGTATGAATATTGTTGGTGTATAAACTTCTTGGTATCAAGAGTTTATGTACAACTCCTTACCATCCACAAACAGATGGCCTTACAGAGCGTTTCAATCAAACATTCAAACAAATGCTTCTCAAGTTCATCAGTGAGTCAGGCAAGGATTGGGACCAGTGGTTGACCTACCTCCTGTTTGCATACAGAGAAGTTCCCCATGCCTCCACTGGGTTTTCTTCTTTTAAATTATTATAGGGACATGAGGTGAGAAGTCCTTTGACCCTGCTTCGAGAACTGTGGGAAGGAACACAGGGTAGCAGGGACCCTGTAAATGTGATCTCTTATGTTGTGCAGATGAGGAAACATTGGAGGCAATGATGAAACTGGCTCAAACTCACATGGCTAAAGCACTAAGATACCAGAAATCATGGTATGATTGGTCAACTTGTGTTTTAACCCTGGCCAGAAAGTGTTGATGATGTTGCTGAGTCAAGAGAGCAAACTATTGGCGAAATGGCATGATCCATTTGAGATCAAGCGGAAACGTGGACCCACCACTTATGAAATTGCCACACCAGGCCTGGACCAGCCTAGTAAAGTATTGTATATTAACTTGCTTAAGTCCTGAGAAAGAGCCACAAGTCCTGATGATTCAAAAAGTGATGGAGAAAGAGGAACTGAAGGAACAATATTTGCCTCAACTAGCCTCAGAATGTTTTAATATAGATCATTTTGCCAAAGGACCACCAATCACAGGTGAGACCTCTTTGCCACTCTTACCTTTTTTCTGAGTATCCAGGATCTTCCACATTTATTGACCATGAGATTGTGTTGAAAAGTGATGCTGTTGGTAAAAGGATGGGTTATCGAATACCTGAGTGTTTACACGCCTCCTTGAGGAAAGAGAGTGATCTAATGCTGACGTTGGGAATCATTGAGCCTTCTAAGAGTGAGTGGTGCCACCTAGTGGTTTAGTTCCAAAAAAGACAGAACCTTATGTATACTTTATTATATATACTTATTCTGTATTGATTTTCAATACCTGAACTCTGTCTCTAAGGATATCGCCAAAGGATATTTTAGCAAATTCCTCTCACTCTTCAATCTTGAGCAGGGGTCTAGAGCAAACTTAGTCCTGGAGGGACACTGTCCTGCAGAGTTTAGCTCCAACCAGCTCCAACACACCTGCTTGAAAGTTTCTTGTATGCCTATTGAGACCTTGATTAGCTGATTCAGGTGTGTTTAATTTGGATTGGAGCTAAACTTTGCAGGACAGTGGTCCTCCAGGACCAAGTTTGGAGACCTCTGATCTAGAGAGTTGACTGCCTTTAGAACCCCATGGGGGCTATTTCATTTTCAGGTCCTTCCTTTTGGCCTGCATGGGGCTCCAGCCACTTTTCAGAGGCTCATGGCCCAGATATTGCATGGCTTGTCTTTTACAGCTGCCTATTTAGATGACATTGTTATCTACAGTGACACTTGGAACAGCACCTACAATACCTTCAAGAAGTTTTTCGGAGATTCAAACAAGCCGGCCTCACCATCAATCCACATAATGTGCTGTGGCTCAAACTGAAATTTAATATCTGGGCTACATCATTGGTTAAGGGATGGTCAGACCCCAGATGAAGAAGGTCCAAGTCATTCAACTTTGTCCTTTACCTCAAACATGTAAAGAATTAAGGTCATTCCTTGGTATGGTAGGCTTTTATAACTGATTTATTCCCAATTTCTCTGGCAGAGCAGCAGCCTTAACAGATATGGTGGGCTCAAGATGCCCCAACTGACTTAGGTGGTCTGAGGAAGCAATGACGGCTTTCTAAGACATCCAGACTGCCTTGGGTGAGGACCCTGTGTTGCATAATCCTGACTTTAATAAACCATTTATTGTGCAAACAGATGCTTCTGAACGAGGTATTGGAGCCATGCTACTGCAATGGCCACCCAATGAACGTCAACTTGTGGCTTGTATTAGCCATAATCTCTTCCCTAGAGAAATCTGATATTCTACAATGGAAAATAAGTTCTTGGATGTGAAATGGGCTCTAGATTCTCTAAAAAATGATCTGCTGGGAGAGAGGTTATTCTGGAAACTGACCATAAGGCTTTACAGTGGTTGGAGAGGATGAAGGACCCAAAAAGCAGAATTACCTGATGGTACTTGGCCATGCAGCCCTCTCGATTTGTTGTCCTGTATGTACCAGGGAAAGCCAATGATACTGACAATGCTGTTAGTGAAGTTCCTGAAGGGGAGGGGTGTGTGATGGCCGAATACAGGTGCTCAAAATAGTAGTGTAACACAAAACAAGACTACTATCTGCTAAAAGCTGATTTTGTCAACTTTTAAGAAAAATGTTATCCTCAAAAACATTAAAGGGTTAGTTCACCCAAAAATGAAAATTATCCTAAAATTTACTCACCCTCATGCCATCTTAGGTGTATATGACTTTATTTTTTCAGATACAATCTGAGTTATATTAAAAAATATTCTGGCTCTTCCAAAGTTTATAATGGGAGTGAAGAGTAACCAAGATTTTGAAGACCAAAAAAGCACAACCATCCATCATAATAGTAATCCATATGGCTCCAGGGGGCTTGAGGGTGAGTAAATCATGGGATAATTTTTGGGTGTAACATTTTTGGGCGAACTAACCCTTTAACTAAAAGACACACAATTTTGAATTCATTTGGCCTTTAATAAGATTTTTTTTTTTTTTTTCAGAGTATGAAGTTATCTGTTTTTCTCTGTATGTAGATTCATTTAGCTAAGAGACAAACTGACGTTCATCAGATGATCCAGGACAGAATAAAAAGGATTGAAGAGATCCAGGACTCAGTAGAGCTGAGAAAGGTCAGTGGAAGTTTTATAAACATTGTAAAATTTATAATTGAATCTGCTTAAAAATATTCTCAGTTAAATGAATAAAACTTAATAGATGAATCTACTAATTGATCTGATTTATCAGAGAAACATAGAGGAAGAGAAATCCTCCAGTGTTGAGCTCTTCACTGATCTGATCTTCTCCATTGAGAGATGTCAATCTGAGCTGCTGAAGATGATGGAGAAACAGCAGAAAGAAGCAGAGAAACAGGGTGAAGATCTCATTAAAGAGCTGAAGCAGGAAATCACTGAGCTGCAGCAGGAAATAACTGAGCTGGAGCAGCTCTCACACACTGACGATCATCTTCATGTCATACAGGTCTGAGCATCTGTCTAATCATGTACAATGTTACAAGACAGACTCTCTCTCAGCTGATTGCCCATTTTATTTGTACTAGTCTTTTAGAAATTGTACTAAAGAGACATAATGTAATTAAAAAAATAGTCAAATTTGAAAAATTAGTTAACGGCATTTGAAAGGTACCGTGTAAAACATATTAACTTTAAATATAAAAAAATAACATATTTAACAGTCTTCTCTCTCCTGCTGTAGATGTGCTCATCCCTGTGCAGTCGTCCACACACCACGAACTGGACTGAGATCCAGATTGACTCTGATGTGAATGTGAACTCACTTTATAGAGCTGTGACTCTATACAGCGAGACACTAAAGGAAAAGCTCAGTCAAACTGGTATGTGAATATCAAATATAGTATTTTTTTTTCAAGGAATATTCTGGGTTAAATCCAATTTAAGTTCAGTTTGTAAAGGATCACACTATTTCATAAATGTAATCATAACACAACCTTGTCTATGTAAAGTTCTATTAATGTTAATTCATGTTAGAGCAGTATTACTTTAATGACAAGGAAAGGATGCAACTCTCCGTATACAAACTATAAAATACATAATCTGTCTAAAAAGTTTCGCACCTCACAAGGACAATTTAGACACTTTACAGCCCAAAAATCTAATTTTTACTGAATTATTAATAATAGATGAATTAATAATTCACCATTATATTGTCATCTGTGTTCACAGGGATGAAGTGTGTACAGAAGTATGCAGGTACAGTGTAATTGACATCATTTTCTTCAATATACAATACAACAATACACTGTATTATATACTGTACATATGAAAATGTTTATTCTGAAGTTTATTGATAATGTCTGATCTTTCTCAGTGGATGTGACTCTGGATCCTGATACTGCACATCCATATCTCATCCTGTCTGATGATGGAAAACAAGTCTGTCATGGAGACATTAAGCAGAACGTCCCAAAAAACCCAAAGAGATTAGATAAGAGTTATTGTGTACTGGCAAAGGAGGGATTCAGTTCAGGGAGATTTTACTATGAGGTGGAGGTGAAGGGAAAGACTAAGTGGGGTTTAGGAGTGGCCAGAGAATCCATTAACAGGAAGGGGACTATCTGGCTGAAACCTGAGAATGGTGTTTGGACTGTGATTCTCAGGAATGAGAATCAATATAAAGCTTGTGAAAGTCCATCTGTCTCTTTATCTCTAAGAGTGAAACCTGAGAAGGTGGGAGTGTTTGTGGATTATGAGGAGGGTCTGGTCTCTTTTTATGATGTAGGCTCCAGCTCTCATATCTACTCTTTCACTGGTCAGACTTTCACTGAGAAACTCTATCCATATTTTAGCCCAGGCTTTAATGACGAAGGTAAAAACTCAAACCCACTGATTATCTCACCTGTCAGCTGAGACAAAAATAAATAAATAAATAAATGCCATTTTCTCTCTCTCTCCAGCTGTTAACATGGAATTAAATACTGAAAGTCTTAGCCATATGTGATCTTTCGGATGCTCTGCATTCCCAGTCTCCAAACTTGGTCCTGGAGGGCCACTGTCCTGCAGAATTTAGCTCCAACTTGCCTGAACACACCTGCCTGTAAGTTTCTAGTATGCCTAATTAGACCTTGATTACCTGGTTCAGGTGTTTAACTGGGGTTGGAGCTAAACTCTGCAGGACAGTGGTCCTCCAAGACCGAGTTTGAAAACCCCTGCTTTTTTATGGAACAAAAAGTTCAACACTTGTGGCAGTGAGTTCTGGAACTTGATCTTGACTGTCAACTGTTTACCCACCCATCCTCTAGAGGCTAAAACAGTACAAACACAATTAATGGATGTAGTTCCCTTTCAGTCTTTCATGTTCAACATCACATCCCGATGAACTGGGATCTTGCCTGAGAGCCTCATCACCTTCGAGTGTAAACTAAATGAGCCAATCCATATTGGCAAGCGAGATTTGCATTGCGCGCTCTGCCTTGTAGCACGGGTATAAAGCAGAACGTCCCTAAAATATATATATGGTTTCATGGATGAGTCATGTACCCAGTGTGGGAAGATGACCATCACAGTGTTGCGGTCGAGACTCCAATACCTTAAAAGAGGCTGAGTCCCCTTACCTATGCTCCGATCTAGATCATCTTCTGGGCTTCAGAAGAGGTCAACTTTGGTGAACAGCCAGGGTGACCTAAGGATCAAATTGGGCATAACCTGCCGAGTCAATCTCCGCTGAGAGGGTCGGGCTCAAGTGGAGACCTCCACCTCGTCCTGAGCCCTCAAGGTTGGAGGATTGTTATCTTGGGGCGGCCCAGGCTGGTTCTCAGCCCCCCGCCCCAGTGTCATTTTTGCTGAGCTGTTCCACCTGCTCATTGCTGAGGGCACCCCCCTGTGGCACAGCCTCCACCTAGGCAACAGCGGGGAGCTGGCTGCAGGAAGGCGGTGCCACCCTTCCAGGCCCCCACCAAACCGAGCAGCAAGCGTAAAAGCAAGCAGCCCTGAGACAGGCGACCCAGAAAAGGAGGGGACAGCTCTTCGGGAGATGGTGACCGCACCACTTCCTCCCCCGGAGGAGGGACGGGTGGAGAATCTTTTGTTTAAAATGGCCAAGTCCCGAGATAGGTGTGGAAATGCGGCATGCACCAAGTGACAATCACTCTGGCCTGTTGCCAAACCTTCAGCCTATGGTCGGACACTGCATTTGTAAGGACAGGAGTTCCCCTAGTACAGGTGTCCAGGCATGCTGTTGTTTTTACGGATTCCTCCACCAACACCAAGGTGGTCTACGCTCCCGCCGTATATTGCAACTTGCCAGCCATCTCCTCCTATGGAGTCAGAGGCATCTGAGATCTCTTCATGCCATTCACATTCCGGGCCTGCTGAATCGTGCAGCCAACAAGCTCTCACGACAGCCTGTGCTTCCAGGAAAGTGGATACTCCATCCCCAGGGAGTCCAGCTGATATGAAGACACTTTGGAGCTGCACAGGTAGATCTGTTTTCCTCCCCAGACACATCCTATTGCCAGTTGTTTTACTCCCTGACCAAGGGGACCCTCAGACTAAGCAAATGTGTGTTTCCACCAGTGAGCCTACATGCATAGACACTGTGCAAAGTCAGGGAGGACAAGAAGCAGGTCCTGCTAGTTGTGCCTTACTGGCCCAACTGGACTTGATTCCCAGAACTGATGCTCCTCATGACAGCCCCTCTCTGGCGCATTCTTCTGAGGAGGGACCTACTTATTCAGAGTTGGGGAACCCTCTGGCACCCATGCCCAGATCTCTGGAACCTCCACTTGTGGTCTCTAGATGGGACGCGCAGAGGTCCTAGGTGATCTAGCCCAGGCGGAGGTAGACACCATCACTTCTGTAAGAGCACCCTGTATGAAGCATGCTACATGACTTGTTCATTGAGTGCTGTTCTTCTTAGTGGGAAGACCCCCGGAGATGCCAATAAGGAAGGGTTGGAGCAAAGGCATTTTCCCTCCACCCTAAAAGTGTATGTTGCTGCATTTGCAGCATATCACAATCCTGTAGATGGTAAATCTCTGGGAAAGCATGACCTAGCTTTGCTCTGTCCCATTTGCGCTTTGAGCCTCTATAAGGATCTCAGAGCAGCTCTTCATCTGTTATGGAGGCCAGCAGAAGGGAAAGGCTGTGTCCAAGCAGAGGTTGGCCCCCTGGATAGTGAATGCCATCATTTTGGCATACCAAACACAAGAAGTGCTGTGCCCCCTCGGGTTGAGAGCTCACTCTACCAGGAGTGTTGCTTCCTTTTGGGGACTGGCGCACAGTGCCTCGCTGACAGATGTATGTAGAGCTGTGGGCTGGATGACACCCAACACGTTTGCTAGGTTTCAAAATTCAGGGTATTGAAATCGCGTTTGAATGCATTCTACAAGATAAGACGTTTGTCAGACGCTTTTGGGAGGGAGGGCAGAACTGGCGTTCCAGGAACCAAGACGAAAGGCTTGTTTGAGATGCATTAGCACTGCACAGACCGATTGGCATATGACATCAAAGTACTGTGAGAGCGATTGGAGAGCAGACGACTCTGGCACTTGTGTAACAAATCCTTCGAATTAAATGCAATTAATTAAATGGTTATTTCTATAAAAAGCAAAACAACATTGGAGGCGTAATGTAAACATAGCGGTGGTACATTCTATCCAAATTTTACCCTCAAACTCTGTCATGGCAATAGGGACTTTAAGCAACAGCTGCTGATGGAACAGCAACGGCAACTGAAGTAAACTATCAACTGCCGTAGCTAAAGAACGCAAAAATCGCTAAGCAACAACAAAGAGGACAGCTTAGAGGATTATGTAATCATTAGACATAGTAAAAAATAAATTACATTTAAATAAAAGCAAGAGAATGGTTGCTTTTGGCATTAAATGACATACACATATAATTAAAATGCCACATAACCATAAAACATAACATTTACTTATCTAATCTGCCATATATTATCGACTACAGCAAATCGGCTATTCTCCCGTATTTGATGGTTACAGTAGAACGTCAAGAAGTAGCAGTTAAATTCGCGCATACGCAACAGAACGCCAGCATGCTATTGCTATTGTATCAGCAGCTGCTGCTAAAAGTCCCTAATATATCACGAGACAGCTTATTACCCCAACAAACCCTACGTTCCATTCGGAAGGGCTCATCCCAATGCCCTAATCCCTTAAAAGGGTTTACCCTCCAGAGTAAGAGCTTCGAAGGGATGAAGGGTGCAGGGGTCAAAAACGAGACAATCAAGGAGGCACCTTTCTCGTGCATTTTGTGTGCTGGTTGAACCCCTCAAAAAACACACTCTGAACGATGAGTAGATTGTTCAAGCTGAGCCTTTTGTTTAACATTAGTTTATTTATTTATTTTTGGTTTATCGCACCATATTGTATATTGTGTCTATGTATTTTAAACATTTGAATGGACTGATTAAGGGAGCTGTAAAGTACTTTTGTTGAAGTACAATGTCGTTTTGACCATAATAATGTACCAAATCTAACTAGAGTTGTATAGAAAAATACTATATACACATTTATAGGTAAAATCGAACTCCGAGCCTCCTGTACCCATTCTGTGACACCAAACAACTTCCCTATGCAATGGAACATGGGGGTCTGAAGTGTCCATCAGTTGTCAGATCTTTCAATTCCGAAGGGCCCTTTGAAGTGGCCAGTTTTGAGCACTTCGGTTTGGAACAACCCTTCAATATGGCGGCCATGACTGTTTTCATTCCGAAGTGCCCTTCGGAGGGCGATATCTCATCACACCCCTAATGTAAACACATATATACACACATTCACAGAATGAGCAGATTTCTAGTTCCCAGCATGCTTTGCTTCTATGTGTTAAAGAAGAGCAAATGTTAAAATGAAATGTTATTTCATGTGTTTCCACTTGATATCAATATAGAGGGAGATCTGTTAGTGTTTAATGTTGGATTTAAAAGGTTTTCTGGTATGTGTGAGTTTATATATTGTGCTGAGGAGTAGAGCCTGTGGTTAGGTTGATGATTGGCCAAACACCATTAAGACTATAATTACTTTATTTAAAAAGGAATGGTTGTGTTTTTTTTTTTTTTTTTTTCTCTTTGCTAAATACTTTAATACATGCAGGTGTGAATGTGCTATTGTTAACTAGCTTGAAAATATGTAACATTTATAATGTAGTTTATAAGAAATATTACATTATATATTTCTATAAATGTGTGTGTTTATACTGCATGAGTAAATGTAT
Organism: Culter alburnus; assembly: GCA_028476615.1. Lineage (NCBI taxonomy): Eukaryota > Metazoa > Chordata > Actinopteri > Cypriniformes > Xenocyprididae > Culter > Culter alburnus. The sequence goes on from JAOTNS010003638.1 coordinate 79,448, forward strand.
ATGCAATATATTTAAACACATGCAGTACCATACCTTATCACATGTACATCTATATATTATGAAGTGTATTACTGAATATAAAATTACAAACATTATGATATATTAGTAAATATATTGTCACATATTTTTCAATATATGAAAAACTGCAATTCCTTATGTATTATTCTATATATTGTAATATATTAACACAATATATTATTCTGTATATTTTCAAATATACCATTAAATCATTTAATATATTGATCACTCATATATAGGGAAATATGTTTTCTTTGAGTAATGGTGATCCACCAGATGATTCATGTACTCCTTACTGCAGAGTCCAGGAAATGGGGAAACATTTTCATATTTTTGTGTATTTCACATTAATTTCCTATGGCGGCCATTTTGGGAGTTTTTCATTTCCAGAGTAGGACTTGTCAGACCCAAAGATCATGGGTTCTATATAGGACCCCACTGAAACTTTTTCCCAAGAGTGTAGCCAGATTTTATGTCTGTGAAATGTTTTTCTGCACTATTTTATTTTAATTAGTTGCTTTACTTTAGTCAGTCAATTTGTTGTCTAAATGAAGACTTTATGTTCAATCTCAGACAACAAGGTCTGGTCATTATGCAGTTGTCCACCAGGGGTTGCTATTTAGCAAAAGATAAGAGTAGCATACACTAAGAAACTACTGTAATTGCCTTTCTTATAGCCTTCCTTAGTAGCACGCATTGATTTCAGATTTTGCAAACGTCAAAACAGTCCATTGGACATTACATGTTTGTAGTTATTTAATTCTGATCATGTGATTTGATTCTAAAATTTAAGTCTGAGCATGATATTCAACTATACTGACACCCCAATGTTTTAAAAATACATAATCAACCTGCAGCCTATTTGCTGCAGTAACCACAAACAAACATATTTAGATGCAATACATCCGGTAAGGAATAGAGTTCTGTTTTTAATTTCATTATTAATAGAATAGCATATAATGCATGATATGATGTCACGCCTTGCATTAGTGCTTGTAGTTCCACTCGAGTTTCCTCTGAACGGTTGAAAGGTGCACGTTTGCATGTGTGTGTCTGTGCTGCTGACATCCTGTTTAGGCCCCATTGTGGTTTGCATGATTCAAAGGCTATGATGACAAAGTGTCAGAGAGCAGAAAACTCAGTTTAGGTGGAGTTGGACTGTTAGTATAAAGTAAAAGGAAGACCAGACTAAAAGATGAGCACTCGCTGGGTGATTTTACACATTTTTGGTGAGTTATTTTACATTTTTTCATCAAATATTGTTTAAATGAGATTTGGCATATGGAGTGGTATAAGAGCAAGCATTGAGCTTGAACTTAGTTAAGAATATTTATCTTGTCTGAAAGATTAAATCTGTAAAAAACAACAACAGCTGTTTAAACTGTTAAAAGAGAATAATAAAATGTTTTTGTTTTAATCATTGGCTTTAAATTTTCAAAAATCTGAAAATATCTCCCTGTCTATCCATTTGTGACTGTCTTTTCCAATAAACAAACAAGATTTTCTTAAATATCTCAAATGTTTTGTTTAATAGCAAAGAGATTAAATGAACTTTAGGAAAAGTCTCCTGCTTCTTATGAGTTTCTCCTGAGAAATAGGTGCCCATATTTGCAATCTGAAGTCACAAGATAAATGATTTTCTCAATGTGAAGAACATTTTAATAATCTAAAGAACTTTGTTCCACTATAAACAATCTTTTGTGGAATGTAAAGATTCCATGGGTGTTAAAGGTTCTACATGGAACCGTCATTGCTAATAAATTTATTTTAAAAGAGTGTGTGTGTGTGTGTGTGTGTATAGGGTAACGCTTTATTTTAATGTCCTTGTTACACGTTACATGTATTTACTATAGTAATAACTATAAATTATGCATAATCACATGCAATAACCCTAAACCAAACCCTAATCCTACTCTAACCCTATAGTAAGTACATGTAAGTAATATTACTCAGTACTTAAATATATAATTCCACTCTAACAGGGACACCTTAAAATAAAGTGTAACTATAGGCCTGTATATACCTTATATGCTCTTACTGGCTGCCTAAATTGAATTAAGAAATTTTTCTTTTTTATTTATAATGTTTTGTCCGCTTTATTATATTTTCAGCCGTTCTTCTCTTGTGTGAATATGGGATGTTCTCCACGCCATCACCATTTTCTACAGAGAGGACCACTAATGAAACATCAAGCACATCCGACTCTAACACTACTGTGACAACAGCAGAATCAACAACATTTGAAAATGAAGATCAAGGGTCAAGTGGTTGGGATGAAAATCCTGAAGATGACTCACTTCCAACCACTTCAGTCAACAAATCCGAAGGCCAGGGCAGAAACGCCACTGAAGTGATCTCTTCGACCACACGTCCGGAGATCACCACGCTCAATGTCAATAAGGATCTTAATCAAGGGAATAAAAAAGGTTGGAGGAAACTTAATATTACATTTTTTTGAAATCTAGCCATGTTAGGTTGTCTGTTTACTGTAGTATTTATTAAACCTCTTATTGCGTATGATGTTCTATTGTGCATTCGTTTAAACTGATGTTGTAACTGCCGTTGATCCACTTTATGCAGAGTCTGAGCACTAAACCAGCTCACAGACAGTCATGATGGTGGTTTAAAGTGATCAATATATTTTTTATTGACCTTTTGTTCATGTGCCACACATACAGTGACTTTCAAAAATATTCAGCCATTTTAAAAAGATCCGTACATCACACTATCATCAGCCAAACATTTGGAATAATTACAGTTTTTTTTGAAAAAAGTCTCTTATGCTCACTGAAGCTGCATTTATTTAATTATAAATACAGTAAAATTTGTGAATGTATGTTAAACTGTAATTTATCAAAGCTGAATTTTCAGCATCATTACTCCAGTCTTCAGTGTCACATGATCCTTCAGAAATCATTCTGATATGATGATTTGATACTCAAGAAACATTTATTATTATTATTATCAATGATGAAAACAGTTGTGCTGCTTCAGATTTTTGTGGAAACATTTGTTTGAATGATTCTTTGATTAATAGAAAGTTTAAAAGAACAGCAATATTTTATAACATTATAAATGTTTTTAATGTCACTTTTGGTCAGTTTAATGCATCCTGGCTGGATAAAAGTGTTCATTTCTTTTTGTAAATCTTACTGACCCTAAACTTTTGAATGGTTGTAATGGTTTTCACAAAAATATTAAAATTTTAATACGATTAGAGAGTGGAGTAACAAGGCTGAAAATTCTGCTTTGATCACAGGAATAAATTACATTTCAATAACCGCATATTTGTATATAATGATAATAATCTCAAAATATTGTTGTTTTGACTGTATTTTTAATCAAATAAATGCTTGGTGAGCAGAAAAGACTTTTTCAAAAACACCAATGACTCCTATTCTGTTTTTTTAAATTTGTGGTAAAATCTGACAAATTCTATTATTATTATTATTATTTTTAAAGTACTTTTATATTTAAAAGCCTCTTTGTAAAGATTACATCTTAAGAAACCTTAAGAACAAATGCATAATTATAAATAGTAACTAAACCGTACATGTTTAGCCTCTAACAGTTGAGAAAATGGCAGCGTTGAGAGTGTAAAGTTTCAGTGTCACTCTCAGATCTGAGCGGTTAAAGTGTGAGTGGGTGCATGTGATCTTCTGCATGTTTCTGAACGCAGGCTTACCACAACAGCAAAATCTCTCTCTCTCTGTCCGTTTTACACTTGCATGCATGCAGTTTCTCTTAGCCTCACACCAAAGCTTTTCATATTTAAATGATTTGATCATAACTGCATGCTTCAGATAAACTAAGGCATTTGTTTCTCTGCCAGCTGTTTGTTGGTTTGCTGTAACGTGAGCGTTCTTCTGTTTCAGATGATTCAGGATCATACACAGGAGGTGAGCTTGATCCTCTGCACACGACAGCATCTGCTTTATGCGGAAGATACGAGAAACATCCTTTCTTCCTGTCTTAGTCTGACACATTTAATCTATTTTCACATTAAAACAATGCCCCATTATAAACTAAAGACCACAATAACAGATCTTCATGCTTTTGACAGGTATCATCATTCTGATCATAATCCTCATCCTGATCTTTTTTCTGCTCGGCATTTTGTATTTTTTGAGAAAGAAAGGAAGGGTAAGATTTTCTGTTATTTATATTTTGTGCATTTTGGATCTGTTACAATTCCTTGTGAGTTTTGAGAAAGGTTCAAAATAAACTTTTTACCAATATATGGGAATCAAGTTAATTTACTGACTATAATTATTTTATTATTATTATTATTTGAATCAATTACATCTATTTGTTGAGTGTTCATTTTGGACCCTGCTCATGCATGACTGATTCAATTCATTCACTTACATGATCATTTTTTTTAATTTGGTTTTTCAGTAATAAATATCACAATGTTTAGAATAATTCAGAGGTTTAATGTGTTTGAATGTGTCACCAAGGCTGCATTTCTTTGATCAAAAATGCAGTAAAAATTGTGAAATATTATTGCAATTTAAAACAACTGTTTTCTATGTGAATATATAGTCAAATATAATTTATTCCTGTGATCAAAGCTGGATTTTCAGCATCATTACTCATATGATCATTCTAATATGATGATTTGATGCTTTATTCCAAATTATTCCAAATGTTTAACCGTATATATATATATTATATATTAATATATATATATATATTATAAAATTTTTATAAAAATAAAAATTTTTACAATTTCTATTTTAATTTATTTATTAATTTATTTTTATTATTTTATAAAATTTTGTATATATATATATTATATTACAAATTTTATAAAATAATAAAAATAAATTAATAAATAAATTAAAATAGAAATTGTAAATAAATTAGAAAATTCAATAAAATCTAACAAAATTTTTACATTATTATTTTAATTTTATATAATGTATTTATTTACCTGCTAAAGCAGCTCACCAAGGTTTGCAACAGAGTCGGTGTACGAGCAACACTGAACGCTGACAGGAATTTTTCATATATTTTTATACACACACACCTGAAATGATTATTCTTTGTCAATAATTCTCCGTTCTCATTGTAGAGTTACTCATTTGATCTGACTCGTGTCGACGCAATTCCCAATGATTATGACACCCCGCTCAGGAGCGACCAACAAGGCATAAGCTATGAACAAACCAACAAAGGCAAGTGTGAATTAAAAATTAGTAATACACCGAATCATGAAGATTTAGGGGAAATTATTTTTGATTTGAATGTGTGTGATGCGTTTGCGTTCTCTCTGGTCATAAACTCAGAGTCAGACTGTGAGTTTCTGTTAATCTCTCTGCTCAGATCTGTGTCTGGACTACGAACAGGAAGACAAGTCTGAGGAAAAGACCAGCCCGATAGCCAATGGGTGCACAGGAGAGAAAACTGAACAAACACCTGCCAATGAAAATGGTAACGACTAAGACTGCCAGCAAACAATGTCTACTTTGACCCTTAAACACTGTTTGGTGCATGTTTGGTTCATGACCAATCAGAGCAGAGCAGATTCACTTTAAGACAGAGGGAAATGTCAGTTCAGATACACTTATATTTCAAACCCATCTCTTGATGGTTACCATTTTCCTATGTAGTATTGTCTTCATTGGGAGGGGAGTTAGTGAGTTCACTTTATTGTGATGATATTCTTCCTGTCTATTATCTTAAAGAACAGGAGAATGTTCCAGAAGAGAACAGTTTCTCTACAGACTCCAGCTTGTCTCCGCCTATGAAGAAAGTTGAGTTTAACCTGGACCTGGATCTGATTGGAGGAGAATCTGACCTGAATGATCTGACCACAGCTGATGCCGCCGATGAGCCGCAAAATGAAAACAACAATAATGTCTCTAATTCTGGTCAGTAAAACCAAGGAAAGTCCATTTTTATAAGTACAGTAGTGGCCGAAAGTGATGTCTGGCCAAGGAAAATTGACATATTCACTCTTTGTTCAAATATTATTTAAAATTTATTAAAGCATATTGCGTAGTTGATATTAATATTAATAACTGATTATGTTGTAGTCAGTGCATGCTTTTTCCCTGTGAGCTTTTTGTTTTTCTGTGCATTATTTTTTTGGATCATAAAATATTTTCCTCATATTTTAAAGGTTTAATCAAACAAATCATCACTTTTGACCACAACTGTATTATATTTAGTGTTTGTCAGTGATCACCGTGGCTGTGGATTGATTTTGGTCTCTTATATGAGTCTCTGCATGTGTAATATTGTAAGTTTATGTGTGTTTTATGTACTACAGGGCGAGGATCAGCAGAAGATATCTTCACTGAAATCAACCTAGACGAGCCGAAGCAACACGTATAGTGTGTGTCTCTAATGCGACAGTCAAGATTTTGGGTCCTTGGTACCCGGACTCAAACTATATCTGCTCAAAATGTGGACTTGACACGGGCAAATGTGTGCAAATGTGTGCAAAATGTGTGACTTCAAGTTTTGTTTCATCTGCTGTTAATGAAGATTGTATACTGTATATAAAAAGACTATTGAATCATTGGTTGAAATGTATGTAAAAAAAAAAAAAAAAAAAAGTTAGTATACAAATGCTGTATAAAATAATTTGTGGCTATAATAAACATTCACTGTATTAATGTAATACATGTGTGTGCTTGACAGATGCCAAGCCAATATTACAGTTTTTTACAATCACTAGGACACATTTCTCAATACTTTTTCATAACTCTAAACACTAACCAACTTACAGCTTGGCACAGCTGTTATTATTACATTCAAAATGCACTATAACTACCAAAACACTTCATTTAGATCTCAAATCAAGCCATTGTTTCATAACACTAAGGTTTCACTCAACAAACACACACTTTGTCACGACCTAAAAAACACAAACAGGAGGTAGCATTGTAGTCACTGAATGCATTTTGTGCCAAAGTAATGATACCGCTCCAGACACGTCGGCGCGTACGCCATCTTGCAGCAGTCAGGGTGTCATCACTCACAGTAAGAATCAATGATGGCACAACATTGCACAGCTTCTGATTTAAATTCCTGAAGAATTGGGATAACCTTTCACATGTGAGAATGTTTGGTTTGTGTTTTTATATGTATTAACTCAATATTACCTGTTTTTACTATGGTACTTTTAATGTTTTTACTTCTTCTATAGTAACTTTTAATGTCTTGTCAGTTTATCTAAATCATCAGCTGAAATCTATTACATATATTCATACATGCATATAACTACGGTTGAAGACGCTGTCAACTTGCTCTCGAATGTTCACGGACCACTCCAATATGGTGGATGGCTTATGTATAGCAGCCACTAATGAGGCATTTATGTATGGTAAATTATGGTAAATTAAGCGCGATCTGCTGTGACGTCACAAATTATGTTGCATTATGACTATGGATCTGCCTGAAGTGTAGTAGAATCGCTCCCTCTGCCAAAATCGTCCAAATAAACTTCCCTCACCCACTTGACGAAGTTGAACGAACTTCAAAATGCCGGCGAGGAAGTGCTTAGGTAACTTCGCAAGTGTATGTCTAAAAGTGGAGATAAACGTAGTCTATGAATGGGAGAAAATGCAGTGCGCAATAGGCTATGGCGGAATAAGTCCCGCCTTCTAAATAAAAGAGCCAGTTACCAATTGGTAAAGTTTTCTCATCACTGCAGCTGCCGTTAGAAGCTCCGGTTGCTATAAAAACAGTCATGCTGTGTTCGAAATCGAATACTATATAGTATGCAAAAAACAGTATTATGTCTGAATACATAGTATTCGAAAAACAGTAGGCAAGAAGTCCCTAGTTGACCTAATACTTCCACTGAGACTCGGAAGTGTGCATTCGATGGACACTTTACTATTCCATGAGGCCACAGGAGAGGATTTATGAATGGAGGTGAAGTAACTGATGCTGGTAGGTCACATGACAGATGTAGAACATCCGAATGTCAATCATACACAGCAAAATCTCCAGAGTTAAATCAACTCTGCTCAGATTTCATATGGTCCCTCTCTATATAGTGTTAAAGTAACACTGAAGCAGAGTTAAAGTTAATGAGATAATTAAGTGATTCATTGTTATGATTGAGCATTAGTGATGAACACCTGCTGTTAACAAGCAGAATCACTGAAGAGAAACACAATAACTACAAATGACTTCCAGCCACAGTCTTAGATGAAATCAGCTGAAGGTGAAAGACATTAAATCTCTCAAGATCTGAATAAACAACTCCACAAAAAGCATATTATCTCATTAACTTTAACTCTGCTTCAGAGTTATTTTAACTCTATGTAGAGAGGGACCATATGTTCTCTGAGCAAAGCTGATTTAACTCTGGAGATTTTGCTGTGTAGTACCCATATTCTTACTATATAGAGCATACTTTTTTAACGGCCGTGAAGTAAATTCAAATGTAGTACTCAGATAGTATGCGGTTTCGGATGCAGCATCAGTCATGCACATGTGCATTGGCTGCTCCAGCCTGAAAAATGCTGTGTTTTGTCATGATTTTAGCATTTAGAAACAAAATTTATGAGACAGTTGTTGTTTTTTGACTATAAAGCTTGGTGAACAGCTTTGGAGAATTTGATGTTTCCCTATTCAGAGAGACACTATTTGCATTACTGAAATAGCTGCCTGAGAGGCGTTTCAAAGAGTGAAATGTCTTGCCTTAAGGGACTGTGTTAAATACCTCCTCATTCTTTTCCATTTAAAGGGAAAAAGGCCTTTTACCAAAAGATATACACTATATTGCCAAAAGTTTTGGGATGCCTGCCTTAACGTGCACATGAACTTTAATGACATCCCATTCTTAATCCGTAGGGTTTAATATGGAGTTGGCCCGCCCTTTGCAGCTATAACAGCCTCAACTCTTCTGGGAAGGCTTTCCACAAGGTTTAGGAATTTTTGACCATTCTTCTAGAAGCACATTTGTGAGGTCAGGCAGTGATGTTGGCGAGAAGGTCTGGCTCACAGTCTCCGCTCTAATTCATCCCAAAGGTGTTCTGTCGGGTTGAGGTCAGGACTCTGTGCAGGTCAGTCAAGTTCCTCCACACCAAACTCGCCCATCCAGGTCTTTGTGGAGCTTGCTTTGTGCACTGGTGCGCAGTCATGTTGGAACAGGAAGGGGCCATCCCCAAACTGTTCCCACAAAGTTGGGAGCATGAAATTGTCCAAAATGTCTTGGTATGCTGAAGCATTAAGAGTTCCTTTCACTGGAACTAAGGGTTCAAGCCCAACCCCTGAAAAACCCCAACCATAATCCCCCTCCACCAAACTTTACACTTGGCACAATGCAGTCAGGCAAGTACCGTTCTCCTGGCAACCGCCAAACCCAGACTCATCCATCGGATTGCCAGACAGAGAAGTGTGATTGGTCACTCCAGAGAACACGTCTCCACTGCTCTAGAGTCCAGTGACGGCGTGTTTTACACCACTGCATCCGATGCTTTGCATTGCACTTGATGATGTAAGGCTTGGATGCAGCTGCTCGGCCATGGAAACCCATTCCATGAAGCTCTCTACGCACTGTTCTTGAGCTAATCTGAAGGCTACACGAAGTTTGGAGGTCTGTAGCTATTGATTCTACAGAAAGTTGGCGACTTCTGCGCACTGTGAGCCTCAGTATGCGCTGACCCCACTCTGTGATTTTACGTGGCCTACCACTTGTGACTGAGTTGCTGTTGTTCCCAGTTGCTTCCACTTTGTTATGACACCACTAACAGTTGACCGTGGAATATTTAGTAGTGAGGAAATTTCACGAATGGACTTATTGCACAGGTGGCAACCTATCACGGTACCACACTTGAGCTCCTGAGAGCGACCCATTCTTTCACAAATGTTTGTAGAAGCAGTCTGCATGCCTAGGTGCTTGATTTTATACACCTGTGGCCATGGAAGTGATTGAACGTCTGAATTCAGTGATTTGGAGGGGCGTCCCAATACTTTTGGCAATATAGTGTATCTTCACTGGCAGAGTAGCATTCAGTTGTTGCTTAATTTATCCTTCATGCTGTGCTTCTGTTTGTCTCCCGTGGATCCACCTTCCACTATCAACAAAGGCCCAGACGTAATAGAGTGGTGGAACTATGACATCACTTTGTAGGCCAATCGGCTGTCCGCCATTTTGTTAGTGTCACGTGACCTACTGGTTCCCTTGACAAAAACCCAATAGGATTTTCCCATAGGCTTTTGGATGATCGCAAAAAATATGTTCTAGGATCAACAAAAGTTTATGAAACTTGCATGTTTTGTCCATCAAGATAATTTTCACAACTTTTATGAATTTTGAAGCCTAAATGTAGTCGGCAGACGTAAAAAGTTAAAGGTAGGCTATAAACAAACTACACCAAGGTCCTGTGAGTTCAACATCATCACCACTAAGCTTCTGACAACTCTTTCAGTTTTATATCTAAAGACATTTTCCCTGAATGTTTGAGTTAGAATAGTTTGAGCATAACAAGGCTGTAAAAGCAGACTGAGTTTACCTGTTTGTCGTGATGACGTTTAATGTCACCAACAGCATCTGTAGTCCCATTCAGCCACTTGTTAGCAACCACCATTTTCAATACAGCTTAAAAAAAATCACAAGTGGGGTAATACTGATGTGTTTTACGTCATAGAATAAACATGTATTAACCACAGACCTTATTTCAGCCATTTAACCAAAAACCCATTCAAAAAACCCATCGACTTTGTGATGATGGAACCGGAAATGCATCACAGTTCCACCACTCCATACTCAATCAATCGTGCTGTTAATCATAAGGTTGTTGTGTCACAGGGATGCTCTGTGCTAACACCTCATCACTGACTCAAAGGTTTGGTACCCCAAAGAAATTCTCTTGTTCAGTTCAGAAAGGCGAACTGAAATACACACATTTTGGATCCCCAAATGCTGGAAAAGATTGGGTTAGGTTGCATCTACGGTGTGATACCCAAACTAACACCATCATCCTTCCAATCGCATTGCAAATGGTGACATTAAACTCACAGACGGCTGTGATCCTCCACCCTACTGGTGGATAAACGAAGCGGCTACAGTAACCCGATTACCTCTCAAAAACTTGGTATTGCATTCAAAAAGGAAACTTGGAAATGTCTTCTTACAACTTTAATTGGAATTTGGGGCTTCCCAAGGTATGGTGCTGCTGAATCAAGCTGACTGTAATGTTTTCCTCAACCTATAGGTGCTACCCAGACCTGGCATTGAATATTATGAATATTGTCAGCTCTGCTTTTGTAAGACACTTTAGATAAAAGTGTCTGTTAAATGCACAAATGTAAAGTTTGTCTCATATCAACCTTCTTGATGTGCTCTGCAAAATCAACCAACCACTACCGAATGTGCTAAAATGGTGCATTTAATGCAGCTTGTGGTCTTGTGTCCTAGTTAGTAATCCTGCCTTGACCACTGGATTTAATTTTAATAGTTTTCTTACTCTCGCCAGCATGTCATTTATTCATGTGCATCAGAAAGAATTGTTCTTTCTGTATGAAAATGTCACTACAATCTGTTGTGGATTCCCTGGAGGAGGTGATCTTTAAAAACCCACTCCTGAAATGAGTGACATTATAAAGGATATCTAAAGATAGCTGAGGGATTCCCCTGTCTGAAGGGACCTGCCGAACAACACACTACAACACCACATTTTACTCTCAAACTACCTAAAGTTCATTGATCTTGAATGTTTCTGAAACAAACAGGCAACATTTTATCTCCTTCAATAACTTCACAGTGTGGTCTGCATGTGAAAAGTGTGAGACGGCGCTCTCTGCTGGTGACAATGAACTGTGATAGATAGATAGATAGATAGATAGATAGATAGATTTGTTTTTACTAATATGCAATAATTATGATCAATATTTTTCCCATTAAAAATTATTTTAAAAAATCTAAGATTTGAAAAAATAATAATAATGAAATTATTTTTTATTTAAAGCAGTATTTCACGTTAAAACAGAGACAAGGCCTTTAAAATCCTCTTTTTGAAGGCAGATTAGTGCCATCTGGTGGGAGTAAAAACAGAAAACCATCTGTAATGACATGTAAACACCATTCTTATATCTATAAAGAGGCTTGTAAACTCTATAGTTGTTTTTAGACACAAAAATTTACTTTTATTAAGTTGTGGTTTTGGATATATTATTTAAACATTCTCAAAGACAACTTTGTGTCAAGGTTTAGATATTTTTTGTTTGAAATGTTGATTGGAAGTGTCAGTTTTTCCATTAATTTTACTAGTCAAACCTGAAAAAAATTCTCTCATTTTTCATATTTCCCATTCATTTCCTATGGCGGTCCGCAAACAATACAAGTGTGACTATTTTTTTTTTTTTACAACCATTTAGCTTTTTTTAATCAAGTCATCTTTTTTTTTTTTTTCACAAAAGTCACCAAATTTCATACCATTCCGATAAAGTAGCAGTTTTTAAAAATTCAAAACATTTTTTTTCTAGTCTAAAATGACCAAACAACACCAGAGGGGTGAGGGGTGACGTAATTTGGCTCTCAGTTGTATATTTCACCACCAAAATTTGAAGAGAAAATGAGAAATTTTATTTTGCACAAAAAAATCGTGACATTATTTTCATGACAATAAAGCACAGCTCCGTCCCATTAGGCCACAGTAACGTTACTCATCATAATAATGCGATATCGTAATATAAAACTATCATTTTGATGTTTTCTTGCTGATTTATCTCACTCCCTAACTGTTGCTTCGCTTCAGCACAAATCTCGAATTTCCCGACGCTCCCTTACGTGTCGAGCATGCGCGGATCCTCGCTCCGCCGCTAGTGGTCGCTGTTTCTCGTGAGTTCGCGCTCAGCTTTTGTCACAGCAGCTGAAGGCCGAAAACATACGACACCATGGCTCCGTCGCGCCGCTTCTGCTCGCGTTTTTACCCAACCAACGCGCCTCTCGTACATGCAACAGGCTCTAGTGTCTATTAATCCAAATATTCGTTCTTTTAAATCGAGTGTTTTATACAGGTCACTCATGAGTGTCGGTTATTGCGCCGCGTAAGACGCACAAAGAGGGAGATTATGGAGTAAACGCGACTCGCGGCCGCTAGACTCGTCATAACAATAACAATAATACTGCTATGGCAGTCTCTGTGATCCAGGCGTGTCGTAGTCTGGCGCTGTCCACCTGGCTTCTGTCCTTCTGCTTCGTCATCTGCTGTGTTTGGACTTCACGGTGGCGGAGAAGGAGGAATGGTACACGGCGTTCGTCAACATCACTTACGTGGATCCGGACACGGCCGAGGTCCGGACTGAGAAGACGGAGTGCGGGCGTTACGGGGAGCACTCGCTCAAGCGCGAGGCCAGGGGCGTGTTGGCGATGCCCGCCGCGCCACAGGACAGACTGGCGTGCGACCCCAACACTAGATTCACACCGCGCACGCACGGCGCGTGGATCGCGCTTATCAGCAGGGGAAACTGCACGTTCAAAGATAAAATCAAACACGCCGTGGCACACAACGCGTCAGCTGTGGTCATATTCAACGTGGGAGCCTCAAACCCTAATGAGACCATCACCATGCCACATTCAGGTAACATGCACGTGCGCTCGATGCATGCGTGTCTGGTTATGAGTGATGGATAATGCTTATGTGTGATGATAGATGCGATAGATAGATGCTTATCTAGTTATGAATGCTAGTGAATGCATATGTGTGATATTAAGTGCATAGGCCTATGCGTTTTTTAATGAATGCATATGTATTTTATGTGCATATGTAGTTACGTGTGATATTAAGTGCATGTGTGTGTGTGTGTTTGTATGTCTGGTTATGTGTGTTTGTGAATGCATATTATGTTATGCATCATGGTAAATGCATGTCATGCATATTTGATTGTTTTTTTAGTAAATATGTGATGAATGCATGTCTTCCTAAATCTGATGGCTAAAGCATATGAGCATATGTGCTTATGTGTGATGATGAATGCGTAATTGCATAAATAGTTATGTGTGATATTAAGTGCGTATGTGATGGTGAATGCATATCTGGTTATGTGTGTTTGTAAATGCACATTAGGTCATGATTAATGCACGTCATGAATATTTGATTGTGTTTTGGTGATATGCATAAATGCATGCCTTCCTAAATGTGACTTCGGTAAAGTTGGTTTTATATTCGCACATTCGGACATCCGTATTCAATAGCCTTGTCAATCACACTACATTGGGCATTCACAAGTAAATATGCCATTAAAACAATACTTGCCTATTTTGATCGACTGTGAAAAATGTTGTAAGTTGACAATCGTTGGTTGTCAATATCATGTCGCTGCTTAAAATTCGCGAACATTAATTTATTGCACATTTATTGGAAAGTCTGAATTTATCAGAAGTCCGAATGTGCGAATATAAAACCAACTTTACCCATGTCTAAAAGTGATGGTGAATGCATATGTGTTTGTGTGATATTAAGTGAATAGGCCATGCGTTTTTTAATGAATGCATTTGTGTTTTGATGATTGCATATGTAGTTACGTGTGATATTAAGTGCATGTGTGTTTGTATGATGGTGAATGCATGTCTGGTTATGTGTGTTTGTGAATGCATAATATGTTATGCATCATGGTGAATGCATGCCATGCATATTTGATTGTTTTTTAGTAAATATGCGATGAATGCATGTCTTCCTAAATGTGATGGCTAAAGCACATGTGCTTATGTGTGATGAGGAATGCGTAATTGCATAAATAGTTATGTGTGCATGTGATTGCATTTATAGTTATGTGTGATATTAAGTGCGTATGTGATGGTGAATGCATGTCTGGTTATGTGTGTTTGTAAATGCACTTTAGGTCATGCATCATGATTAATGCACGTCTTGCATATTTGATTGTGTTTTGATGATATGCATAAATGCATGCCTTCCTAAATGTGATGGTGAATGCATACGTGTTTTGAAAATGATAAATGCATATCTAGTTATGAGTGCTAAATGGTTATGTGGTTATGTGTGTGATGATGAATGCATATGTGGTTGTGATGCTGGTCAGTCATGCACACTAGGCAGGATTTTATGTTCAGTATATGAGATCCAGCTGTTCAGAAATGTCTGCTGTAAACAAAGGCAGCTTAAGTTGGGATTATTCACCTGTTGCTTTACTTCAAGCTGTGTTTTACTCTTAAAACACATTCACATCATGTTACTGCACAAGTTCTGAGTAATATATAAGTATGACATTATTAAACTAGTCATTTATTGTAGTAACATGGGTTTTGTAATGTGGTGTTTTTGTGAGTACATACAGGAAAGCGTCTGAACGTGTGATTTCACTGTTTCTAACCAGAGTTTGCAGGCGTCCAGCTGTGTTTGTATGTTCTCCCACATCTGGAAGTTATGAGCGAAGCTTTAGACATGACGTTGTGTTCAGACTCGACTAGAACAGTCACATCAGCGTTCTGTTCATTCCTCGTCTCGGAGGAAACGTGTGAGCGTTATCTTATCTGTCCCTGTGAAGTGATGCAGAAATGTTTGGGTTCCTCTCTTTGTTCTGTATCAGTATATCAGCGTTTCTCTTTCTTGTTCTTTTACATGTTTGCGTCTTTGAAGTTTGCGTTTCATTTGAGTTGAGGAGGTTTGTTTGGATTCCACTGTGCTTGCAAATCAGGGTTATTATCGTTAACGAAGACTAAAATTCTTAATAACATCTTGTTAATTGAAGTAAAGCTGAAATAAAATATAAATATTGCATGTGCAAAACTAAATTAAGTTTGAGTTGAAGCACTAAAATTACTTACTGGAAATAAATAAGAACTAAATGCATATCTAGTGAGTGATAATAAATGAATATATGGTTATGTGTGGTGAATTCATGCCTGGTTATATACGATTGTATGCATATTATGGCTAATGCACATCAGTTGTTTTGGTGCATGTGTAAAAAGATGCACAATTGCATATCTAGTTATGTGTGCTGCTGGTGAATGCATATGTGATTTGTTAAATGCATAGATATAAGTGATAAGTACATATGTAGTATGATAGTAAATGCACATGTGTTTTTATGTGACAGTAAATGCATGTCTGGTTATGCAAATGCATATTAGCTTATTATGCGTCACAGTGAATGCATTTATTGTGTTTTGACTGATGCATGATTGCTAATGCATGTCTGGTTTAGTATGATGGTGAATGAAAATGTGTTTTGATAAATGCATATCTAGATACAGCATATCATTTAATAAAATGCATTATTATTATTATTTAACAGCGGCTTTTTAAAACACCCAATAAACAAATCCCATTGGCATCACTACAGCTTAAAACACACATGCATCATAGAAACAGCAGAATAAGTAGTAAATCATAAAAAAAGCCTGGGTAAAAAGGTAGATCTTGAGACGGGATTTAAAAGTATGCAGACTGTCACTATTACGGATATCGAGAGGGAGGGAGTTTTATAGGTGAGGGGCCGCATGGCTAAAAGTTGTAGCTCCCATGGTAGTTAAGTGTATACATGGTGACACTAGAGAGAGTGTGAGTGAAGATCTTAAAGTGCGTGAAGGTGTAATTATGACGAAGATCAGTAAGATACGGAGGAGCGAGACTGTGAAGTGCCTTGAATGTAAGAAGCAGAATTTTGAAGTCAATTCGATATTTCACTGGTAGCCAGTGAAGTTGCTGGAGAGTTGGTGAAATGTGCATGGTAGAAGAGCTTCTAGTAAGAACAAGAGCCACAGAGTTCTGAACCAGCTGAAGTTTATAGAGAAGTTTGGAAGGAAGACCAGTAAGAAGAGCAATGCAGTAATCAATACGTGAAGTAACCAGTGCATAGATGAGAACTGCAGTATTGTTCATCGTAAGGGAAGGACGAAGACGATTAATATTACGCAGATGAAAGTATGCAGTATGTGTAAAGATTGAGACAGCTCAAACAGTTTATTATTGGAAAGATGGTCATGGACCTGTGTTTTAGAGATGAATGACAAATTAGAAATTGGACGGTAATTATCTAGGTTAGATGGATCAGCCCCTGGTTTCTTAAGGATTGGAGTAATAATAGCACTTTTGAAAGAGGAGGGTACAGAGCCAGAAACAAGTGAACAGTGGATAATTTTAGTAAGTAATGTAGATAAAGATGGTAAGCAGGCTTTGACTAAGTGAGTTGGTAAAGGGTCAACAGGTAGCAGACTTAGATTCCCAGATAAGACCCAGTATCTCCACATCAGTTGGTAATGAAAAAGTAGAGAAAACAGAGTGTGTGGACACATGGAAAACTGGACAGCGGAAATCATAACCTGTGTTACTAGCAAGTAATTGTTGGTGAATATTTTTAATCTTAGACTCAAAGAAAGTCATAAAATTGTTGCATAGTGTGGAAGAATACATATCTGAAGGCAGAGAATCCGGTGGTCGTAAAATATTTTTTACTACAGAAAAAAGTGATTTTGAGTTCCTTTCTCTGGCTCCAATTAGATTAGAGTAATAGTCAGATTTGGCTTTAGACAGATCATCCTTGTAAAGTTGGACATGTTCAGAAAGCATTTGTTTGTGTACAGTGAGACCAGATTTGGCATGCAGACGCTCTAACCTACGGCCTTTAGTTTTAAGTTGACGAAGTTCTGGGGTAAACCATGGAGCAGATTAAAAGAAACAGTCCGGGTTTTCACAGGTGCATAAACATCCAAAATCTCAGTTAGTCCATTATTATAATAAGAAATCGGTACATCAGTGTCAGAAAAATCAGCTTTGCTGGAAAAGATGGCAAGTTCATCAGCAAAAGTAGACACATCAATATTCTTAATGTCCCGAAATTTGATAGAACGACACAGATTTACCTTAAAGACTGTCAGTTGGAATTATGCCAAAACAGCAAATGAGATCGAGGATGTGCCCTTTAGAATGAGTGGGCAAATTAGTGACTTGCTGCATACCAAAACTATCCAGACAAGATAAAAATTCCCTTGTTCTTGTATTATTGACATTATCTATATGAATGATAAAATCACCCAGCATGATAACATTTGGAGACATGGGTAAGTCAGAAGCTCAGAAAGTTCAGTTAAAAAGATGGAATTGTTCTTAGGGGGCGGTAGATAGTCATGAGAATGGTAGGAATAGCCCCGTTGATTTTTAGGGCAATAGATTCAAATGAAGAGTATATCAACCGTACACAATCCACAACACAGATGTATGCGGCGTCAATAAGCCATGCGCACTATGTAAACGAACACAACATGCGTGAGAAGCACATGGTGGAATGAGAGAAGGAGACGCGCTGAATGAAAGTGTACGTTCACTCTCTGACAGCAGAGGGTGCTGATGGAACTGCAGAAATGCAGCGGTTACCCCGGAAACCCCGCAAACAAAACAGCTTAATCTCAATGTTGTTCATCACAGCACCAAATACTTAATACTTAAAAACTTAATAGGCTATTTATTTTCAAACTTAAACATTTTTAGATTTTAATCTGGACTACAACATGCCCTAATGATTAGAAATGTTCTGATTATTGTTCAGTAACGCTTGATGACCTAAAGCTTCATTACTTAACATGTTAATTCATTATTACCAAACTGACAATGAAAAATACTTTTATTATAGTATTTATTAGCATTTAAAACAGAATTTATTAATGTTAGTTAATACCTGCATATGTATATATGTATAATGCATATGTATATATATATATATATATATATATATTATATATATAAACATATATATATATATACCTGTTGTTCTTTATAATTCTTTTACACTTTAATCTGTTTGAAACATTTTACTTTATTTTTTGTGTACTGCGTTATTGTATTTAAATGTTCAGAGTTCTTTTTGTTATAAGAAAAATAATTCTCAAACCTATGACAACACTTTTTTGCAACTTATTTCAATATCGTGATAATACCGTATACCGTGATAAGTGCTTAAGAAATTATCGCAACATGAAAATATGATACCGTCACATGCCTGAACAGAGGAAATCAAACTTACGGTCAGACAGCAAATCATGCACCAGAGGTCCTTTATTGGAGAGTGATCGTACGTTAAGTAATCCAAAGCAGAGATTCCCGCGCTGTAGTCAGATCACAGATAGATGATGGCTATAAAACAGCTTAAAACAGCGATAAAAGTAAAATTGTCCAGGAGCAGCGGCAGCAAGTAGCGCCAGTGTTCACCCCGGAAGTGCTCAATTAAACAAACACACTGTGTGAAATGAAATATCTGAAAAAGCTGCTCTTAATTGATCTAGTTCCGGTGTTGTTAACTGTTGATCTCTGTTTCAGGCGTGAGTGATGCGGTCGCCATCATGATCCCCGAGCCGAAGGGTCGTGAGCTGGTTCTTCTGATGGAGAGGAACATCACGCTGCACATGCACATCACCATAGGAACACGCAACCTCCAGAAATACGTCAGCCGCACCTCTGTGGTCTTCGTCTCCATCTCCTTCATCATCCTCATGATCATCTCGCTGGCCTGGCTCGTCTTTTACTACATCCAGCGGTTCAGATACGCCAACGCCAGGGACCGCAACCAGGTCCGAACCCAATAAACTTCCATTTATGAACTGCTTTGATTGATTAAAGTGCAGCTGAAGTGTCCAAATACTTTTTGCAGCCATCGCATTTCTTGGTTAGACACACATTTTGAAGATCAGGGCTGCATTTTATCAAATGCATGCAAAAGCTATTTATTAACAAAAAAAAAATAGATTCTTTTTACATTTAATAAAAAATAAATTATTTTTTTTTTTTTTTAAAATAATTGTTTAAATATATTTATATTTTTTATTTATTTTTTATTAATTTTTTAATTTTTTTTTTATTTTTTTTATTTATTTTATATTTTTTTTTGTAAATTTTATTTAAATTTAATATTTTACTTTCTTTTTTACCATTTATTTTATTAGTATTTTTTTTTTATGTTTTTGTAAGTTTTAGATGTTTTTTTTTTGTGTACTGTATTTTTTGTATTACAGTTTTTTTACAATATCTTTTTTGTTAGTATTTTTTTTTTTTATTAGTAGTTTTAATATTTTTGTTTTAATAAATAATTTTTTAAATTTAATTTATTTTTCTTAGTACTTTCTATACCCGTGTTACAAGTTTACTAGATAGCTAATTATTATTTTTTTATTTATTTTATATAGCTGTATATGATTATAAAATTAAAACAAGTTGGCCAAGTGTGCAGCCCTACAAAGCACATTTCATCAGAAAATCTATTTTCCCACCCAGTGTGTGCAGCAGTAAGATCAAACCCATTCTTCTGCTCCTTCACTGTTATTGCATAGTTTGCGTGTTTGTGTGTGTTTGAGCAAGACCTTAAAACATGATTACAGGCCAAAGGAAGTGGCTTTCATCACAGGAAAATGCCTGAAGGCAGCAGAGCCCTTCATTACTATATAACAAGAAACAAAGAGAGACGGATGTCGAAAATAACAAACAAATGCATTCATTAATCACCTTCTCTTCTCTGATTGGTCAGCGGAGGCTGGGCGACGCTGCCAAAAAAGCCATCAGCCAATTACAAGTGCGGACCATCAGGAAAGGCGATCAGGTGATAAACATTGAATATCTTGGTCCTCAAACCAGTGATTTCTGCTGATGCTGAATTCTTTGTCTTTTTAATGTGTGTGTGTGTGTGTGTGTGTGTGTGTGTGTGTGTGTGGTGTTTTCCTTTAGGAAACGGAGAGTGATTTTGATAACTGTGCCGTGTGTATCGAAGGTTATAAGCCAAATGATGTAGTGAGAATCTTGCCCTGCAGGTAACACACACACACACCTGACCAGTTAACTACACTACTGTATCTAATTACACTGAATCTGATGTTTTTAGTAGCATACACTTTGATTATTGACTATTCTATATTATATTACACTTTCTACAACAAAAATACTAAATACAACAAAAAATTAAATTAAGTACACTACAAGTTATTCATGCAGTACAGTAAGTACTACTACACTGAAGCTGATGTTTTTAACTGTGTAACTATTAATTAGGGATATTCTTTTCAGTTTTTTTTTCCCTAACCAACAACAGAAACTCATTAACCATTAACCAACAAGATTGTCACTTAAATAATTAACAGGTTAACAAAAAGAAAGAAAAAACTGTGCAACAAGTAGTATATGCTGAGTTTACTAAAGTGAGACACTTTACAGTTTCGAATGATGTTTTACTCTTATCAGTATGACCATAAAAGTTGTTTCCGCTGTATTTATTTACCGGTGTTTTACATTAACGTAATAATACAATGTGACTTATATGCAGCTTTTGTTTTTATCTCTCAGAGGCTCAATTTTATGTAACTATGCAGCAAATGTTTTTAAAATATTTTGAAAAATTACTTAAATTATTTTTAAACCGTATAACCGACAGTATTAATTCGTCAAAATTGTTGATTACTGTTAAAATTACTGTTGATTAATTATTAACAGGTTAATTATGAGCATCCCTTGTAACTGTACTTAATTATTAAGAGTTCTTATATATTATTATTTGATTACTAATTTAAATAATCAGTATTATAACAGTATTTAAGTGTGCATCTCAAATATGGTGATAACATAATCGTAAACCGTTTAAAAAAATAAATACACATTTAATAGTATTTAAAAGTGTGTGTGTGTGTGTGTGTGTATATATATAATATAATATATATATATATATATATATATATATATATATATATGCATACATACATATACTTTTAAATACTATTAAATACTTTTATTTATTACTAGTATAACTGTTTATGTAAATTATATTATATTACTAATTTAAATATTCAGTATTAAAGTAGCATAATTTACACTGAATAAACCAATAAACTCCAACAGAATTAATAAATATTCTTTTTTGCTACAAAAAATGGATATAAAATAGTGCACAAGAGCTTTTAGATGACTCAATAGAAGCTGTGAATGTTTTACAAATTCATTGAAATTGTTTGATTGAAATAAAACGATTGGCTAGCAATAGTAAAAGATTCTGTGTTGGACTGATGATCACATGTTTCTCTTGTCTGTCAGGCATCTGTTTCATAAAGGTTGTGTTGACCCGTGGCTGGTGGACCATCGCACGTGTCCCATGTGTAAAATGAACATCCTCAAAGCTCTCGGCCTCACGGTTGGTGTTTTTCTCTCTGCCATCGCTGTACAGAGGGCAGATTAGTGCGTCATAGAGATGGGTATCGAATCCAAATTTCCAAGAATCAGTGATTCGATAAGAAACGCGTATTTCAATTCTGCTTATGTGATTTTAAACCATTCAAGCCCAAGAGGACTCGTGCGCTGTTTTCTGTGCTGCACACACAACCAAAACATGCACACAGAAAGCCGCCTCTCTTGAATAATGCGCGATACTGAACTGAGTTCTCTTTCACGTCTTTTTGCACTTGAACAGACAAATACACACAAAAATATGTCAAAATATTCTCATAAACACAGTCTGTTCAGTGAATGTAAACAGTTGACAAAGAAAACGCATGTGTATCAGTATATTGGATCCGTGCAGCTCTTAAAGTGACAGCAGCCTAATATTCCTGCTGCCAATCCTATAACAACATTAATCAAACAACAAAGTTCTTGACTGAATAACTTTTGTAACTATATTTGTAATGTATATTTTATTCATAAAGTGCAGTGTTATTTTACATTTGATTACAGTTTCTGTACCTGCATATCTTAAAACACTTCAATCGAATCTTTGTTCAGTTGTATTTATTTTTGTGATCGTCATCTTTTTTTAATTACTGAGTGTTTACTTGTCTTTAATAATGCTTGAAATGTATATTAGTTAGGCTAGTTGTTTTTGCTATGGTGTTTTTAAACCATAGACAAAAGATGATTGTGTAAGTGTCTTCAGCCTGTTGATTCTTGTTCATGGTATTCAGCTACAGTCAAATGTTTTGCAATAATTTTACTTTATTGGAATCAAAATTCAAATGAGACCCAACCTGAGTGTCATGTGCTGTTTGGACATTTTTTTGTTCTCCTTGAGTTGAAAGACAAATAAGTTGAGAGAAATGAACTTGACATGTTCAAGTTCAGACAGAATCAGTGTAATGCAGAGCGTTAAATAACAGTCTGAATTAATGCACTTTATTACTATTTTATTATTTTATTTCAAGTAATGAACATTTATTTTATGATTTTAGTTACTGTTAACTATAATAACCCTGGCCTTAACCCTGGTAAACTCACTGAGTATGTACAGTATATAAGGTAATTATGTGGCGTTTTATGAATATATTGTAATTCTGTTATATTGGTGTGCAGTCGAGTGCCGAGTGTCTGAACGAACTTCCTCTGGACTACGAGCTCGCTGTGGGGGGTGTGGCTCTCAACGCCATGGTGATGAGTGATGATGTCATGGCGGGGGATGTCGCCGGGGGGCGTGACCCTGGTGTGAGGATGGTGGGTCTCCCTCAGGTCCTCCTGGACTCTGAGCCCCTGTCCCAGGACACCATGCCAACCGATCAAAGTAGGTGTGCGAAAGAGATTTCCACAATGTCCTCCTCTTCTGTAGTGCAAGGCTTTGTGGGTAATATTAGTACAAAACGGCATGCACAGATGCACATATTTAGAAAATCCCATGGAAATAGCAAACTCCCTTGAGTATTTATTACAGAAATAATACACTTATAAAGAATATACTCAAGTGGGAAGTGTTTTCAGACATTCAATTGCAGCATATATTCTCTGTAGGCACCAGAACTGACAGTTTCTGACAGTTTCAGTGCGTGAGATTGTCCTGTTTTGTTGTTGCATGAGCTCTTGAAGCTCCGCCCTCTTCTTAAAAGGGGGCTCATTTGCATTTAAAGGGACACACACAAAAGTGATGTGTTTTTGCTCACCCTTTTTAACATTTCTAGGGGTATTTTGAGCCAGGGTATCAGACTTATTTTACATCTTGTAAAAAGGGGCATAATAGGTTCCCTTTATATTATATTATCTACAAGTACTTTAAAAAAATAAAATAATAAAAAAAAAAAAAAAAATATATATATATATATATATATATATATATATATATATATATATATATATACACTGCCCTCCAAAAGTTTGGAAACACCCCTGGCAAAGTGTGGTTTGGATGATATCAGCATGATATAACTTGACATTATCATTGAAGACCAGCAATAATTTTCATTTTGATTACATAATAATGGCAATATCTACATGTCAAAGTCAGAAACGCCCCTTTGCCAGCTATGATTCCTGGTTACTGGTTTAAACTTGGCCCAGGTTTGTAAAGATTTGGGGTCAGCACACCTTAATAGCTCAACAACTGATTGCCAATTAAGTTTAGAAAACAATGAACCAATCAGAACCCAGTTTATGTCAGATAGCTGCTAATGATGGATATTTTGATGAATCGAAAATTTAAGTTTTTATGTATAAACTGTTTATGTAATAAAATATGTATTCATAGTTTGTGTTGTCCCTTATCAGAGCAAAATTATCACAAATTAAAAAGGATTCATGCCAATATTGTCCAAAACCCCACTTTTCTAGGGCGTTTCCAAACTTTTGGAGGGCAGTGTATATATACGTTTAAGGTTTTAAGTACACTACAAGTGCACATTCAATACAGTTAAGCACACTTCTTTTGGGCATTTAGCACACTATTTGCAATGTATAACAGCTTGTGACACACTTATTCTTATCTCGCATGTTGATTAGTAAGGATAACATGCAAATGTGGACATTAATATTAATATGACAGTGTTTTTCCTCCACAGGTGAGTTACAGTTAATAGCCAGCGGCAGTTCAGAGGGGTCGCTCGCTACGGGGGCGGGGCACTTGGACATTGACACACCCTCTGACGACCCAAAGTGCTGATTTAGACACGCCCACCACGACCACGGCGACGGGCTCAGACCGGTTGAACGGGCTTTAATCTCAGTGGAATTCTGGCCAGTGACTTGCCGTAAAACACACTGCCTGCCGACGTTACGTTCATTTCATCTTACTTCCGTTTTCTCTGAAAAGCAGGGTTCTTTCTCGTAGACCATCGCCCCGAAGTGTACACTACAGTACGCACTTGAGCTAAAGCACTTAGCAGACGATCGGTTCTGCTCTGCTCGACAATCAGATCCTTCCTCTCCTACTGTTGCAGCGTTCGCTGCCTGTTTTAGCGTAATCCGTGATCCCAGCGCAGTTGAAAGAACGCATTTAAAGACTATTTTGAATCCGATAAGAAGTGGTTTATTTTTCTATAGAGAAGCATTTGATGCTCGAGAGTTCTGCAGTATTAAAGAGAAGAAGAAAAAAAAGAGTATCGCAGTATTTAGACACCTTCCTCTTGGAGGGTTTTTTGGGATTTGGCCCTCACCAAAGATGCCAGACCTGGACAGACATTGTGTGGGGGGAAAAAACTGTGGGATTTCTAGGAAGTGCTCTTTGGATTGTGTGGAGCGGGACATGTGATGTTTGCTGTGCATGCCACATGCCCTGTTCACTTGTGATTTTAGTGGATTCCGTTTAAAGGGACAGTTCGCCCCAGAAATGATCCTTCTGCCATTGTTTACTCACCCTTATGTCCTTCCAAATCTCTTTATTTTTCATTTTTCTTTCTTTGAAACTCACCATAAAAGTAGTTCAGATGATGTTCGCACTATATTCAAACAGCTTTCAGACATGAGGGTGAATAAATGATCATTTTCCGGCGCACTGTTTCCGTAACTCGTTCTTCCTCATTCAGTTTGACTGTATATTGTAAATAGGAGAATAATTTTGTCTGTATGAGAGCTGTTTGTTTTCTCTTTAATTGCCAAGTTTTTCCATCATGCACTTTATGTATTTAGAGATTGGAGTTCATTTCAAGATTGGGGTTTCAGTCACAAGTTTGTATGTTCACACACACTCGCTGTATTACACACTACACACACACACACACACACACACACACACACACACACACACACACTCAGTAGAGGTTTGTTCCCTTTCACGCTCAGTATTTTGCACGTGTTTCAGTCAGACTGTGCTTTGAATATTAATAAATTTTAATGTCAGTTTTTTTTGGGCTAAACTTTGTCCTTCTCATTTTTACAGTGTTTCACATCTGTTTCCTCTGATGATGTCACATGATTCCGCCACATTTAAATAATGTCACAATGTTTCTTGTCAGTTAAACTGAAAATTCCAAAACAACTACTGAACATTCTAAGCTTTATTCTAAACTCAGGATAGTGACAGTTGAAACATAATCTTTGGATTGATAGCGAAAGTATTTGCTGTTTTGCTCTGCTGGAGGTTTCTCAGTGTCTTCTGCTTCATCTGAGGGACAGAGACATTAGACGTTCAGTTCAGTGCATGTATGAACGCAGGCAGAACAGAAAGATGTTACGCAACTAACGACACACAGTGACGAATCATTTACAGACCAGAAAAACAGATAATACTGTCACTCACCCTCGACTCCTCACCGCATGAACGGGTACGAGGAACTGCGGTAAAGACGTGAGAGAGAATGACATGCACGGTTTCTGTAGACTTCAGCAGAAAGTGTTTTGACTCTTTATATATTTATATTATTGGTTATTTACTCACCTTTTAGTTTCGCTGCGAGCTTCAGCAAATTTGTGTCTGATCATAAAACTTGCCAGAGCATCTGCCACCTGAAAAAGGCACCAAATCAAATATTACATTAAAAAAGATCATCGTGTTAAACATGAATAACAAAATCAAATCATCTGTGCATAATTAATATTTATAAAGAAGAATACTTGGATCGCAAGGCAAAGCTTTAGAATTAGTGCAGTCGGTGTTCAAAGTCTGCATTTGATTAAAAATACAGTAAAAATGAAATATTATTACAATTTTAAACAACAGTTTTTTATGTGAATATATGGTTTATTTCTGTAATCAAAGCTGAATTATCAACATCATTACAAACTTTTGTTTTTAGGGTCCTTTGATGAATAAAAAGTTCAAAAGAACATGATTTATTTGAAATAGAATAATTTGTAACATTATAAATGTCTTAACTGTCACTTTTGATCAATTTAATGCATCGTAGCTTAAAGTAATTATTTCTTAAGGAAAAACTGAATAGTGTACCTATGATATATAGACTTACTTTATCTGGGATGTCCTCATGCACTGCGTGTCCACATGGGGGCAGCACCTGCATCATGAATTTGCCTACAGAAGCCATAGAAATAGAATAAATGGATAGAATAGCAGACAGTATCTCTGAATTTAGAGTAGCCGGTAGTATTATTGCCATTATTTAGGTGTAAATCACTGTTAGACTTTTCTCAGTGCTGGTCAGGTCGACCACAGCCGTTTGTGATTACTGGATGAGGCATTTGTAAAATAATTTAAATAGATTTCAATGCTTCTGCCAGATTTAAACGACTGAATGATTGTTACAGTATTGATCCGTCACAGACTCACCCTGCATCTGTCCAATGGTCAGATCTCTGTCCAGTCGATCAATGCCTGAACACAGGGCACATTTCACATTAAACTCCGACACAACTGAGCCAACTCACAGTGGCATCTTTTGATTTTGACAACAATATTTTCAAAGTTTTGTATTATTTAGACTGTTCCTTAGACAGAGAATAACTAGCTATTATACTACTATGTCTATTGCATGTGGTTCAGATGAGTGATTTGATTGGCCAGTGTCTCTTGCCTGCCAACAGTAGGAGTTTTGGGACGTTGCAGGACAGGAAGTGGTTCGATATCCCTCTAAACCAGCCGTCCCAGTATTTTTCGGCTTTAGACAGATCAATTTTCCAGCTGTACACACTGCAAGGCTGAAACACACACACACACACACACTCATGCACGTCGATTACGCTCAGTTGTTTATCATGCACTGTTTGTTCAGTTGCTCATGGATGGGTCAAAGGTTAAGGAAGGTTAAATATAAGGCCAGTTTCTGCCACATAAGAAAAAATGCATCCTTTGGTAAATCAAAATTATGAGATTCAAAATGGAAAATTAGGACTTTTTTATCTATTAAATATGACATGAGAAACAACTTATGTCATGACTATTATTATGATGTTTGTCATAATTTTGACTTATGATTTAAAAATTGTAAAGTCATAATTATGTGATAGTCATTATGACAAGTTGAATTTTTCGTCAATTTCAAAATGTATCTAATGACTTAAAACTGAAAATTATGACACTGAATCATTTAATTTTTAAGTCATTAGGATAAAAAGTTGAGTCATAATTAAGTCATGAGAATTTGTCAATTTTGACTTTTAATATCATGATTTGAAATTGAAAATTATGACATTAGGTCACCAAAATTTTGAGATAAAAAGTTGAAATTGACATACTAAGTCAATTATGAGATAAAAAGTCTCAATGATCTCATAATCTCATAATGACTTAAATTGGGAAATTATGATAATTCATAATTATGAGATAAAAAGTCATTGAAAAAAGTTATGAGAATTTTGTCGATTTTGACTTGTTATAATTATGATGTAGTTTGTCATAATGACCTAAAAATAGAAAATATGACTTGCTAAGTTATAATTATGAGATAGTCATATTTTATGAGATAGTTAAAATAATTGATCAATTTTTACATAATTTTGACATAGTAAGTCGTTTAAATTTTAAAAAGTCATGAGATTATGAGATTAAAAGTTGAAATCATGAAATGATGAAGTCATAATGATGAGATAAAACATCAATTATGATATAAAACATTGAAATTATGACATGAAGTTAAAATTAGAAGATAAAAAGAGAGAAATAATGAGATAAAAATGAGAAATCATGAAATTTATACTAGTTATTACGTAGTATGTTGACTTGATTTTTTTCATATGTGAAAATGGGCTTCCATCTGCATTAATTTGCATAATGCAATAATCTGTGGCAGTATATTTATAAGGGAACTAAAAAGTATGTAGGCATGGCACAGTGATGCTGTCAGATATTAATACCATGTTAATTTGTTTACTATATTAATATACCATGGTGTTTACATGCTACTTCAAAGAAAACCACAGAAATATCACAGCACAAATCTAAAATGCTCAAAGCGTGTGTGTTGAGAGAGCCTCACCTCTGCGGATGTGCTGCTCTCGGCTTTATCCGTGACGTAGTTCAGGTCGTAAAACTCCTCGTGACCCTCGGCCACGCTCTCAGTCACCGGACTCACCAGCTCGGCCGCGTCTCCGTCCTCCACCTCACACCTGACACACAGAGACCGTTTCAGAGAGCTCAAACCACTTACTTTGAGAAGAGAACGCAAACCGTGTGTGGCCAGATGTTACCGTCTCACTTGTCCCACCATTGACACTTTAGCAGACTCCAGGTTTCTAATCTGCCCGCTTTTTACACTGCAAAAAGAATTGTTAGAGAAAACAATGTCTGAATATGTAGTATAAATGTTTCTTGAGCATCAAATCATCATATCAGAATGATTTCTGAAGGATCATGTGACACTGAAGACTGGAGTAATGATGCTGAAAATTCAGCTTTGATCACAGAAATAAATTACACTTTACTATATATTCACATAGAAAACAGTTATTTTAAATTGTAAAAATATTTCACAATTTTTACTGTATTTTTGATCACATAAATGCTGCCTTGGTGAGCAGAAATGTTAAAAAAAAAAATCTTACAGACCATGCTGTGATTTTACTAAGTTGGACATGTTCAGTTCTTGTTGGGGCTTGAACAACATTCACATCAACATTTTAGTGTTAGTTAATGCTTTGGTTTAGAGTTAGCAGGGTTGGGATTTAGGTGTCTGTTTCTAGACCAAGAGCATGACGTCTTATAATCGTCACTCCTTAAAAAAAGTGAATATTTTGTGATGATTTGTTCAGCAGGAAGTTTAAGGATCTGGATTAAATGGACCTGGACTAAATTTCTCCAAAAATATAAGTTCTGCCATGTTTCTGCGCTGTAGTCGTGTGTGTGTTTGCACTATTTTCAGCACAGAGCAGAAGAGAGTCGTTCTAATAATAAGTGATATCTGGACTTTGACCTCCATTCAATGGCTGATCGATGGATTTGAAGGATTTGGGTCGTCCTCTCAGGAAGTTCTGCATGCTGTGCAAGACGTCCATCGCACTGCCTGCGTAAGAGAACACAAACCACATGATCAATAATGCCACACAGATCTCTGACCCAAATCAGAGCTAAATCCTTGATATAAATAATAGAAATAAGAGCGGACCCAACACTGAGCCCTGTGGAACACCGTGAGGAACTGAGACGGGCTCTGATTGAGCTTTCTGGATCTGGACAAACTGTTTTACCATGAAAACCAATGAAGCGCATTATCAGCTACTCCAATTCTAGACGATCGATTCAAAAAAATACTGAATGATTAATAATGTCAAAGGCAGCACTAATATCTAGAAGAATATAAACAGACAGAAGGCCAGAGTCAGCTGCAAGGAGAAGATCATTTGTGATTTTAACAAGAGCTGTTTCAGTACTATAATAGCACAGTACTAATAGAAATTTACCCTGGTATGCAGCTTTTGCAAATATAGGCACTAAAGGTCTTGTTATTAAAATACAGCTACAGTATTCACCACTAAAAACAAAATAAAAATTTATTTACATAAATTGCACATTTTAATACTTATTAATTTTTATTTTATTTATCTATATTATTATTTATTTAATATTTATAATTTTGTATAGTATATTTCTTGTTCATTTATATATTTATTTAATATTTTATTATTATTATTATTATATTAACAGTGATCCTGCTTTGTTTTGCTGAAAATTTAGACCAGCATTGAATCCTTCATAGATAAGGCAATCTCAGAATTAATTGATAAGTTTGGCTAATAATGTAATAACTATTTTTTATTAGCTAATTAAAATGTTCTATTTCACTTAATATTTCTGTGTGCTTTCTATTTTGGTTTATTTTTGAGTGTAGAGTTTTTTTTTTAATTCTAACATTTTAATACTAAATATTTGTTTTATTTTAATTTATATATATATATATTATATATATATTATATATATATATATATATATATAATAATTTTCAATTTGTTTATTTTATTAGTTAATTTTATTCATTTGTATATTTGTCTATTGATTTATCATTCATTATTATTATTTTGCAGTAATAACAGTAGCTATCATATAATATGGTATATAAACCTTATAATAATTATTTTGGCAGAAACGTATTACCATGGTAAAATATTGTATATAGTAAAGCTAAAGCCTGTACAAATGTTACTCTGATGGTTGTTAATATGAACAGATTCTCCAGTGATATTCACCCTCCACCACATCGATGGCCACCAGCCCGACCACAGAGGGCAGCAGAGTTCCACTGGCCGCGTGCACCGCGATGGCTCCGCCCACATTGTGACCCACCAGGATAATAGGGGGCGGGATCTCTCCGTATGTAGCTCGCACCACATTGGCTACATCTCTGTGAGTGAAGGAGGGGATTGGTTAGAATTTACACAAGATTTGAATACTACAGCCTCTTAATGACATCTGTGTGTGTGTGTGTGTGTTTGTGTGTGTGTGTGTTACCTGGACATGGTTTGCGTGGAAAGGTCGTCCGCGTGCCTGACTTGCGTTGCACCTGTTTGTGATGATATTACTCAGATCAGTGCACACGAATACTAACATTAACCCAAAGCTAGAACTATGACCTCACCGTGACCCCTGAGATCCATGGCCAGAACCCGACAAGTGACCCGACTGGTCATCGCTGCCTGTCGAGAGAAACTTCACTTCATGTGATCTTGATTTAGGCTGCTCTAAACCAACATATAGTTTACATGATAAGTGTATGTGTGTGTGGTGTGTGTGTGTGTGTGTGTGTGTACCGTAAACACTGCCCAGGACAGGGCCGAATGTCCTCCTCCATGAAGCAGAACCAGCAGTGGACCGTCCTGACCGCTCTTATACACACGAAACACGTACACACACCTCCGTCAAGGAATAATAATCATACACACATCTGTCATTATACACACACACTGACGGCTCCTGTCATATCAAACACTCAAGGTTGAAGTGTGAAGGATATATCCTTAGTTTCTCCTGACCCGATAACCACATCATCCATCATTTCGAAGTATTCGCTCCAGGACACGGGTGAGTAATCTCTCTTAGTGCTCACGCCATGACTGAAACACAGACACACGGAGGTTTGAGAGAAATATTCACCTCTCTGCTGACATGACAGATCCATTTCAGTCCGAGACGGTTTTCAGTCAAATCAAGACAATGAGTCTCAATACATGATAATACTGAACTCTTAGTGTGAATAGTGTGAGATTTTGCTGTTCTTTTGAACTTTCTGTTCATCGAAGAATCCTGAAAACAAATTTTTCCACATAAATATGAGCAGCACAACTGTATTCAACACTGATAATAATCATAAATGTTTCTTGATCATCAAATCATCATATTAGAATGATTTCTGAAGGATCATGTGACACTGAAGACTGGAGTAATGATGCTGAAAATTCAGCTTTGATCACAGGATATAAATTACACTTTATATATATATTCACATAGAAAACAGCTCATTACATTCTAATAATATTTCACAATTTTTACTGTATTTTTGATCAAATAAATGTAAAATGTCTTTTTTAAAAAAACATAATTTTGAGCAGCAGTGTAAGTCAAGCATCACTATTATTGAAGTATAAAGTTCTTCAAATTCTTCGAATCATATGAATGTTACTTTATTAATAAATTAGGCTTATAATGCTAATAAACGATTAAAGCAACTGTCTATCCAATCCGAAAGCTTTAATAAACAGGATCACGTGAAATTCCAGCAGTTCAGATGGTGTCGCTTTTTCAGCTTCGGTTTGATTTTAAAATAGTTTTTGAGTTCATTAAGGGTTTTCAAGCATTTAGCACAAGTATTAAACCCTTGCTGATCCAAGCTGCTTATTTCTATCTTTAGTTAGAGTCAAAAGAAATGTTGTCAGATGCTTGTCTGAAAAGTAAACAAACACACATGAGTTAGTATTTGTTGTAAAGTAGGAGTATAGAGCTAAAAAAGGACATTCTATTAATAACATATTGAATATTTGATAATAAATTAGATATATTTTTCATATTACATTCTATTGGAATAATATATTGAATATTCAGTATTAAATAAGTGACTTTAAGACTGCTTTATCAAAGAACTGACTTCACTTTGACAACCGAAAATTGTCCAAATACACCTTGTATTTTCATTTTTAGCATAATATTTGTGTTATAATTTCCTAACAAATATCTTTTGGTCTAATGTTTTGTATTAAAAAAAAAGTAATTTTGCTCTTTCTTTCCAAAATGACTCTTGCATTTTATCATTCCTGGTCATGAAGAGCCACTTTCCTGCAGAGTAAATTAAATGCACTTGAATCAACTTGTTTTTTTTTGTTTTTTTTGGGGGGGTTTAATTGTAAATTTTAACCAGGTGGGTTGGAACTAAACTCTGCAGGAACATTTTTAAGTGTGACTTAAATATAGTTTTGGGTCTCTGTAGCAGTTTGAAGGTAAAGCAGGTGAATCTTACTTCTCTGTGTCGAAGCTTTCCTCCCACATGCTGTCAGTGGCTGTGGCGTCCGTGTCGACGGAAGGGTCCGAGCTCAGGTGCGAGGAGCGACTCTCAGCGGACGGACGCTCGGAGGCCATGAGAGAGACTGATGGACGGAGAGAGAGAGACAGAGTGAACACATGAACAAACTCACAGAGCTAAAGAGGACTGCGGCTCAACACTCGAACAAAGAGCACACAGATGGAGCGGACAGCTGCCTCAGAGCCGCGCTGTGATTGGACCAGAGCACTCACAGTCAGGTGTTTTTGTGCCATAGATTGTGTTTGATGTATCAAATGATTCTCCTAAGCTGTAGTTTAAACGATTTGATGCATAACAAATAGAAACTTCTGCTTTTCAGATGTTTCTCCAAACTGTGCATCAAAAGTCACAGATCAAACATTCTTCCAGGATCATTTGATCTGCTCTTATGACTATTATATTGAAGGACTATACTGAACTATTGACTCATTTGTGTCTGTTTTTATTTGAGAGAATCAATGCAAAAAAAAAAAAAAAAAAACTGAAAATAAATAATACTTACAGATGACTACAATATGCCAAATATAATGCTAAATATAGCTGCAAGCAGCAATTACGGGGTCAAGCCGAATAAGGGCAGAAAAGGATCTGTGATCATGAGGTTAGGATAAAGCTGTTTAAATGACCTCAGTTAAAGCACTTATAACATAATAACATGGTTTATAGCTTCTGAGCAGTCATGCCTATGATGACATGAAGTTTTGTGTCAATACACAAAACTTTTGCAAAGATACAGTCACATATCTATTTTGGATAAATTTTTCAACGCAGTATAAAAAAACGGTAGGGTCTATCAAAAATATTTTAATAACATTTTGTCTGTAGATGCTACATTCCAAATTTCGTACAAATTGGACACATTTTGTAGGAGAAGTTCGAAAAAGTAGGTTTTGAATAAAATTCAATATGGCGGACAATAAGTATGGTAGAATATGGCAAATTTGGTATCGTAGGACTAAGCCAACAAATCTAATGATGTAAGTTAAATAACAATATGTTGAATTTTTCATATATTATACACATTTTCATTACCTAAAACTGACCTAAAACTTTACAGGTCCCCTCAGAACATGGCCTTAATGAATCATACTGAGTTTCGTAACAATATGTTCATGCGTTCATAAAACACAGCATTTTATGACAAAATTCAAAATGGCCAATGCCGAAAATGGCCGACCAAAGAAAACTGGAAATTGTTCAACTCTGCATGCCAACTTCATGATTTTAGGACAAGGCATTCAAAAGTTATAAGCAAAAATAGCCATTTTTCCTATCTCGGCACCAGTAGGTGGCGCTGTGACGATACTGTGCATGTACCCTCAAGTCATGCCTATAATGACATATACCAAGTTTGTTGTCAATACACCAAATCATTGCGAAGATACAGCATCAAATCCATTTTTGCATGCTCGCCATCAAATTTGTTGATGCGCTATACAAGATCGGATTGGCCGATCAAAAATCTTTTAAAAACTTTTTGCCTGGAGTGTGAGTAGATGCTACATACCAAATTTTGTGCAAATTGGACAATGCTCTAGGAGGAGTTTGAAAAAGTATGTTTGGAAATTTGAGTATGGAATTTTTAAATGGAAAATGTGTAGGAACTTATATATATATATATATATATCCACACATTGGGCGGCATCATGTGGAGTCAATGCATGACATAGAATATATATTCATTATGCTTTATTACATCTCCAGAAATATGGAAATCGTTCAACTCGGCATGCCATCTTCAAGATTTTAGGACAAGGCATTCAAAAGTTATAAGCAAAAATAGCCATTTTTCCTATCTCGGCACCAGTAGGTGGCGCTGTGACGATACTGTGCATGTACCCTCAAGTCATGCCTATAATGACATATACCAAGTTTGGTGTCAATACACCAAATCTTTGCGAAGATACAGCATCAAATCCATTTTTGCATGCTCGCCATCAAATTTGTTGACGCGATATATGAGATCGGATTGGCCATCAAAAATCTTTTAATAACTTTTTGCCTGGAGTGTGAGTAGATGCTACATACCAAATTTCGTGCAAATTGGACAATGCTCTAGGAGGAGTTTGAAAAAGTATGTTTGGAAATTTGAGTGTGGAATTTTTAAATGGAAAATGTGTAGGAACTTATATATATATATGTATATCCACACATTGGGCGGCATCATGTGGAGTCAATGCATGACATAGAATATACATTCATTATGCTTTATGACATCTGCAGAAATATACAAACTAGTGTTCAGCTCAGGTGCTGCTGACAGTCATTGGTGGTTACTAGGCAGCCAAAGCCCTGCTATTGTACCAGCAACAACTTTGACAGATAAAGTAGATTTAATGAGATCTGAACAAACTGTTAAGCTGCAGAATAGAGTTAGCTGCTTTTTCAAATGCCAAAGTGTGTATGGATTTGTATGGTTATGGTTTGAAAAAGGAGAGAGTTAAGCATTTGTTAAGGCTACTATGACAATCCATTATCCTGTTATAGTCATAGTTAGTGGTGTTTGATGATTATAATATTTATTTGCAATAAAGTCATAATTACTTAGACTTTTAGAGTTGAGGGCAATTAAAAAAATATATGACAATTTATTTAGCATGGGTTGCAAATTGTGAATGTGAATAAATGGCACTTTTAGGTAATTTATAACGTTTCTTTTTCATATTACACTCTATTAATAGATATTGAATATGCGATTTTAAATTAGATATTTTTGTTCACAGAATTAAAATCGGTCTAAAGCGTTAAGTGTTTAAAATGCAGATGCATTTATATGTTTACATATCAAGAACATCATGCAATTGTTTTCTGGTGAATTCCCAGCTGAACGGAAAGAAAGCCGGGCGATCCAACGCTCACAACTGTAAAATAGCAGTTGATGTTTTGGAAAAATGAGACCCACATCAAAGTAAATCAATAAGGGACCTGTATTCCGCGCGTCATCATCCTCTGCTTCTCTTGCAGCTCGAGTGCGCGCCTGCTCGTGCGCGTATCGGATGCAGAACGCAGCGTCGTCATTTATTCAAGCATGAGAGGGAAAAACGCTCCACAGTTTCAGCATCCGCACGGACGGAGGTTCATTCGGAAGAAGAGCACACACCGTGGACATTGTCTTGGTCGATTTGGGAGGCATTAAATAGTGAGTAGAATTGTGCGTGTAATATTTATTCAAGAAGACGTGTTTGTGGTCCATTTGTTTACTTTATTAAGCGACATATAAAGCGATAGTGTTTACTTGTGTTATGGTCTTGTGTTGTGTCAAGTCATGGGCGTCGATAATCTCTGTACATTTACTACTATTACCCATCATATCTCAAATTTTAAACATACACACGCACCTGTGTACATTAGAAGCACGCGTTAAGTTGTTTGAACACATTCGAATCGAATTAAATGTTACATTATTAATGTAGACGGAGAATAAAACTGAGATCAAATCTAATAGGAGAATAAATTATTTGTATTAACAGCCTAGTCATGCTGGTCTGTATTTTAGGTTTTCTGAAACTTCCTTCTTAAACTGGCTTATTGCTTCTAAAAACATTTTCAATACCCCAAACTGATTGCATTTGTGAAACAGATGGCATTCAAAACCTGCTTTAATTGGTTCTGTATGTGTTTCCTTTCATAAAAACATTGTTTCAATGCATACGATTATTCTAACATGCAGTAAGAACATTTGGTTTAATTACCAAAATGCAACTGGAATATCTTCAATTTAACAATAAGTTCATTCAATAACAAAAAAAAATGCTAGATAATTTTAAAATGTAGAGGGCCTTAAATGTACAGTCATTACATCAGGAATGCACTTACAGTACATAACCGAATTGACTTAAAATCAATAAATCCAGTAATTTCCATCTATGTAATGTTTATTCAAAAGTTTGATCAATGAAGATATGACACAGATGGGCCTCTTAATGATTGGTTCCTCTCTCATTCTGTTTATCCTGCTCTATGTTGATGAATTAGAAATGCTTCTGCACATTTTAATGTACCATGAAAACAATTGGTTACGTATGGCAATGCTCTTATAACAATTCATTACACTTGTTTATCCTTTTTCGGACACTTTATTTAGGTATTTCACACTAAATAATCAAACTATTTGGAAAATCTAAAGACATAGTAAATGATTCGTTGAGGAACCCATTAGATCAAACCCACTACTAAAGGTTTGAAAATCCATCAAATATCATCAATTTTCCTTGAAAGATTAGTATATTTATAGTTTTATCTTGAATCTGCTGTTTTTCTCTTGTCATGCCAGATGTGTCATACACACTACTAAGACATCACTAAATTAGAGCTCCCATAAGGATATTCATTTGGATTGGTTTCATGGAATCCCGACCTGCTTTCCTTCATCCGCCCAGAAACGATGAGCCCAAGGCATGCTGGGATTCTGAGTCCAAGCCCTCAGGACAGCACAGAAAGGGAAATATCTCTCCTGGAACCAGGATAAGACTTGGAGAGAATCATGGGATTGAAGTACAAGCTAAAGAGCAAGAGGAGAGATCCAACTCCAGGGAATCGACTGGCAATGAAAAAACACTAAAACACACAGCATTAGCTACCGCTGCCATTCCAGCCGCAGAACCCCTCCCTGCGTCCACAGCTGTGTCGCGAATACCCACCATGCACTCAGCTACGACCAAGCAGGTCACTGCAAGAACAGTGAACACAACTGCTATGACTAAAATAGCATCAAATCAACCAACCAAAGCAACTGCATCTGGAGTGGAGGTCTTAAGTTTATCCAGTCAGCCTCAACCCAGTGGGCCAAAACTGAGATCCCCAAATGCAAGCCATGAGAAGAAGCTACAAGCGAAAACATTTCCCAAAAACATCCAAAAGACAGCCTCAGCTTCTCATATCATGGGCTCCGCAGACTCCCCACAAAAGACACTTCAAAAAACAGCTTCTGCTTCCCAGATTTCCACTACCGACTCTCCCAAAAGTCTCAACCGGATGTCTCTCTCACACATTCCTCGAGCCACTTCCAGCCCCAAACTTAAACTATCCCACCCTGCTTCTCTCAAAGTGGACAAAACTGAGCGGAATAGAAGAGTTTTGGCCAAAGAGGTACTGCTATCGACTTCTCCAAAAGATAAAATGATTGACACGGTGGTGGAGAGCAAACTGCAACTGGAGGCAAAAGCAGCAGGAGAGAGTCCTCAGGGACCCCAGGAGCAAGAGATAAAGAGCAGGATTGAGAGAGAAGGAGAAACGCTAGGAGATGAAAGAGAGGACACTGTCCTTCAGGAAAGAGACCTCACCGTGATTTGCTCAATAGGGTGCAAACAAACCTCCTCGCTGTCATCGAAACAAGCAACAGACCCCTCTACTGAACAGCTGAAAGAGAGCCTGAAGACAAGACTGATGCAAATGTCAGGACCCAAGAGAAACATTCAGGGAATAGTCAGAGACAGAAGGGAAAAGAGGAGGAGAGACAGACAGGAGAGAGAAAGGATGAAGCTGAGATTAAGAAGGAGAAAATGGCGACTGAGGTCAAGAAGGATACAGTGATGCATGAAAAGAATAAGATTCTGACATCCAAGCAACTGAATGATTGCTTGACTATTGAAGGTTTCCCAGTACCCGAAACAAAGGATATTGCACTGCAGGCGGATCTGCATCCGGTGTATGTTGACGTTGAGGTCCAGGCGGTCATGGAGGTCTGCAGCAGATCAACAGACATGAGTCCGGTCCGTGACTCTCAATCCCGTCAACTGGACCCTGAGGTTAACCTCAACCCTAAAGTGGGCCAACACAATGATTTCAACCCCGATAGCAACTCAGACTCTGATTGGTTGCCAACTGTAGCCTTACCAGACCTCAGAACAACGGGAGTGAAGCCTAGATTTTTGGGTCCACCTCCTTACAAGTCTCCCAATAGCCAGAAACCTCTTCAACATGTGTGTCAAATAGAGATCGAACTTCGTAGCCAGTCGCCACAAACTCTTGGTTCGGTTCCGCCGAAAGTCACTGTCAGCGAATTCGACGCAATTCGCCAACTTTCACCCGGGGTGCCGGACAAGACCTCCGAGGGCTCCTTAAAGCCACTAGACTCTGGGAGAACAGGAGAAGTGGATGGAGAAAAGGAGGAGAATGGTGCACCTCAGCAGATCATCTGGGATGAGCAGGGAATGACGTGGGAAGTGTATGGAGCGTCGCTGGATATGGAGTCACTGGGATTTGCCATCCAGAACCACCTGCAGTGCAAGATCCGTGAACACGAGCGGCGCATCGGCACACTCCGGAAGTCCATATGCCTCTCAGAACAATCGCCTGGAAAGGGCAGGACAGGAAAGAGGAAGAGCAATGTCTTCAGATCACTGTTCGCTGGATCTAATTGCTGCTCGAAACCACAACCCAAAGAAGATCTGCCAAAATGATTTATTTTTCGGGTAACACTTTATTTCCACTTTAGACATTCTACTAACTATGAGTAACTTTGCAACTACATGTCAAGTAGCAGTCATTAGATAGGTAGACTGTCTCTTTAATATGTGCTAACACTATTTTAATGGTCCCCCAACAGACCTTGTACTGACTATCAGTAACTTTGCAACTACATGTCAACTTATTCTACTAACTTGGCTTGTTGCGACAGTCGTGTTACTGGTGTTCAGCCACAGCACCGGTTACATCACTTGCCGACCACAGCTCTGGCTCCCATCGTTGTTTTGATTTTTTATAGAAATAAAAATAATTTAGTTCAGTTAGAGAACAGACACTATAATTAAAAACTGAACGTGTCTGCTCAATGCAGTGTGAGCTGAACGAGAGTCGCAGCACAGATCAGCAGCAGGAGTCAGATTTCATTTATCACAAGAGTGAGGAACTGACTGACAAGACGATAGCGGAAGATTTGGTTTCAAAGCAAAATATAAAAGCACCTATGTGGCAAAATTTTGGATTTAAACCCAATGCTAATGACAACCTGCAAAGGATTAGTTGTGTTTTTCTAGTTGTTGTGTTTATCATTAAGAATAACGATGAACCCACCATTCAAGCAAATGCTGCTCCGAAAAAAAATGGGAACCCCCACTGGTGTTGTCACATGTCCATTAACCGGTGGGAAAATTTCCTTACTGTTACATCTCTACTAATCCCTAACTCTAACCTAGTCTACTAAGGAGAATTAGTTGACATGTAGCTGCAAATTAATGAGAGTTAGTTGACATGTAGTTGCAAAGTTAGTGGAGTGTTTAAAGTGGTTTACCAAAGTGTAACCAATTTATATGTAAATGTACTTTATAAAAGGAGAATGTATAGCAGACTTAAAAATGTCTAAAAATATGTAGCCGATTGTTTCACAAACTGGAAGGTCTTGAAATTGCTTCTTGTCAATGGCCGAGTCCCAAATGGCGAACTTCATGTCTCATGGCCTACGCATGTCTATGAAGTGCATGAGACTGTAGAGTGTCCCATTTGTCATTTTATGATTCAGAAAGCGGCACTTTTTCCTGCACTGATGCAGATTGGTTCTTGGTTCTGGAAGTTTATTAAATGTAAAAAGAACAGTCTATCATCATTTACTCACCCTCATGTTGTGCTAAACCTTGCATGACTTTCTTTAGACTTTCAAAAGAAGATATTTTGATGAACGAACCTTGGGAACAAAATAACATTGGACCACAATGCCTTTTGTACTGTCAAAACAGCACGAGACGTGTGTTACACAGAAGAATGAATCTTGTATAGTTTTGGATGGACATGAGTGCGAGTATTTAATTTTGGGGTCAAGTATCCCTTTAAGACTCATTCTCTGCTCCAACAAAAAACAATTTCTAGACGTTGATTTGGATCAGCATGTTCACATAGTTTGTGTTTGTTGGGAAATATCAGTTGTGTTTCCCAACATTTTAAAGCCAACATCCAACATTAGAATACTTGAAATGTTGGTATTTGTTGAAGTGATGTGAACTAGCATTTAGACTTGAGTTAATGTGTTCACTTAAACATTAATCGACAAGTGAATTGTTCACTTATGTAACTTTATTGAAAGTTCAATGACGTTTTTTTTTTTTTTACAGGAAAAATTGTCTATTCACAGTATTAACTTGTGTAAAACTGAATGTCACTGTATGTTTAGCTAAACATTTTTAAAAAACAACTTTTTTATCACTTTTCTTTGGTCTTTTTAATAGAAAAATCTACTTTGTAGGTTTAATCTGTCTCAGAAC
Source organism: Culter alburnus (assembly GCA_028476615.1). Lineage (NCBI taxonomy): Eukaryota > Metazoa > Chordata > Actinopteri > Cypriniformes > Xenocyprididae > Culter > Culter alburnus. The sequence goes on from JAOTNS010003638.1 coordinate 121,208, forward strand.
TATTTTGAAAACTGGTTTTTGTATTTTAGGAACATTGAATGTTTTCTCAGAACAGTTAATGACTGTCTAAATCACACTAAGTCACTTTGTACTCACCTGTACAACTTCAAGCACTGGTAGTTGTAGTCAGTGCTGGTAGATGTTAATCTCATTGAAAAATGATGACTTTCAGTTGCTTTATCACTGCAAAAAGCCCATTAGAGAGACATGATGCTGGGCTATAGAGCACTTTAATGGAATAAAACAATGCTTGTGATGTTCTATATGATGTGATCTGTGTGATGTTAAACTCCTGGGTTTTGTTTTCTGAGCACTGTGATTGGTGTGTGATCTCATGTTATTTTTACAAGGTACCAGGACTTGACTGAATGAGGTCTTTGTGTTTTTCCATCAGAGCTCTAAGTGATGTCTACTGAATATTTATCTTTTCCGTGAGGGGAGCAAGACGTAGATATTGACTTGAATTGAGTTATCTTTGTTCTAAATGATGTCTGAATTGAGTCCAGCTTTAAATATTTCAGTCGGGCCGGTGGTGCAGCGCGTTGATATTGTTTCTGCAGCACTCAGAGTAAATCAAACACACGTACATTTACTGAGTCCTGTGTTCGTTTGACATTATGGACCCTACGGAGCATCTGCCCTACTTACTTTAGAGAAATGAACTGTGCAGTAAATGGTGTGATAGCTCTCTTTCATATCTCTGTTTTGCTCTCTTTATAGATGTATGTATAACACAAACTCCATTCAGACTTTGATTTGTAGAATTTCAGTTCAAGGTGTATACTTTTTTTTTTCTTCAGAAATTTAAGGTTTGAAAATCTCCCAATGACTTAGACTGATAGAATATTCAACAATCAAAATACACTATATTGCCAAAAGTTTTGGGACGCCTGCCTTTACGCACACATGAACTTTAATGACATCCCATTCTTAATCTGTAGGGTTTAATATGGAGTTGGCCCACCCTTTGTAGCTATAACAGCCTCAAATTGTTTATGGGAATTTTTGACCATTCTTCTAGAAGCGCATTTGTGAGGTCAGGCACTGATGTTGGCGAGAAGGCCTGGCTCACAGTCTCCGCTCTAATTCATCCCAAAGGTGTTCTGTCGGGTTGAGGTCAGGACAGTCAAGTTCCTCCACACCAAACTCACTCATCCATGTCTTTATGGACCTTTCTTTGTGCACTAGTGTGCAGTCATGTTGGAACAGGAAGGGGCCATCCCCAAACTGTTCCCACAAAGTTGGAGCATGAAATTGTCCAAAATGTCTTGGTATGCTGAAGCATTAAGAGTTCCTTTCACTGGAACTAAGGGTTCAAGACCAACCCCTGAAAAACAACCCCCACACCATAATCCCCCTCCACCAAACTTTACACTTGGCACAATGCAGTCAGGCAAGTACCGTTCTCCTGGCAACTGCCAAACCCAGACTTGTCCATCGGATTGCCAGACAGAGAAGGGTGATTGGTCACTCCAGAGAACACATCTCCGCTGCTCTAGAGTCCAGTGATGGCGTGCTTTACACCACTGCATCCGACGCTTTGCATTGCACTTGGTGATGTAAGGCTTGGATGCAGCTGCTCGGCCATGGAAACCCATTCCATGAAACTCTCTACGCACTGTTCTTGAGCTAATGTGAAGGCCAGATGAAGTTTGGAGGTCTGTAGCTATTGACTCTGCAGAAAGTTGGTGACTTTTGTGCACTGTTCGCCTCAGCATGCGCTGACCCCTCTCTGTGATTTTACGTGGCCTACCACTTTGTGACTGAGTTGCTGTTGTTCCCAAATTGCTTCCACATTGTTATGACACCAGTACCAGTTAACCGTGGAATATTTAGTACTGAGGAAATTTCATGAATGGACTTATTGCACAGGTGCAACCTATCACGGTACCACGCTTGAATTCACTGAGCTCCTGAGAGCGACCCATTCTTTCACAAATGTTTGTAGAAGCAGTCTGCATGCCTAGGTGCTTGATTTTATACACCTGTGGCCATGGAAGTGATTGAACGCCTGAATTCAGTGATTTGGAGGGGCGTCCCAATACTTTTGGCAATATAGTGTATCTTTGTTAATATTTGCATACTTTATTTTAATTGCCCTTCCTTGCAAATGCAAATTTAACCATTCATTGTTGTTTTTTATTGAATGGCCTACAATTTACTGTATACTGTGCAGTATTGTATTATTAGTATGCTCAGTAGTATGTACTGTAGTAGGCATAACCTAAACCTTATAACATATTTATTGGCTACCATGCAAGTGCTGCTGTTTCCTTAAGAAAACCTTACGTTCTCCTCCCGAATGAGTTATTTATAGTGTATTAAAATCTCTATGTTTTGAGTACTTGCTGATCTTTTATTCAGGACTTCTGCTGTGTTTACAGCGGAAACATGCTGTGATCCATCTGTGTGTGTGTGTGTGTGTGTGTGTGTATGAGAGAGAGAGGCCAAACACACACAGTGTTAATGCCAATTCCCCTAATGCATGTTTCTAAATCAACTATATTTGGGATTGTAACACATTTTAGTTAATTTTCTTTGTTCCACAGAGGCATTTTATCTTAATAATCATAATAATTCTGGTGGGGATGCATGTTCTCAAATCTTATCATCTTGTTGGGATCATATATGAACAAATAACATTAATAACATCCTTTGGTTTGAGGAATTAATTTATAAAAATAAAAATAAACGAATCATGTCAGCATGAGAATGTGGACGGTGGCGCGCATCACCTCACACACCCCCTTATCTGATTGGACGAGCGGAGGGTTAGAGGCGGCCTGTGATTAGAGAATCTGTGTATTGGAATGTGAGAAAGAAGCGCATAGAATTTGGCTTCGAAGGGCGGGGCTTAGCAGCTCGGACGTTTCCTCTGATTGGTCAGGTAGAATGAAAATAAATAATTATTTATTAACTGTTCATTCTCCACTGTATAATTCCCATTCAATGTATAATTACCTATCAAAGTGTCTCTGTATCATTATTCAGGTATTAATTATTATCCAGACCGCGTCTGAAGCAAAACATATCACTTGATGCATGTTACTTTTCTCAGCGCTGCTCAGGATCGATCAATCACAGTCGTTTGTGTTTATAATCAGAATTATTTCAAACTCAGTTTGTAAACATTGCCGCGTACTTTCATTATTAGCTCACGTTCGAATGATTTTAAATTAATCGATTTAATCGTTTATAGATTTTAGAGTACAAATGTCTCTTTCTACTAACAAAAAAATATCCGTAGATTTAAATGCGGCTCAAAGGATGATTCGCCCTTTGAGCCGCCAACGCCCCCTAGAGCACGACTAGTGTATCTCTCCTCTGAACTAGTGTTGGTGTTTGTTGACACACCTTCTGTCACTCACTCCAGCTGGACAAGAGACCGAGCCTAGCGCACTTTTTTGGGACGGACAATAACTTTGTCAACTAAATGATAAACCTGCTTTTTTGACGCAGGTAAGTTTCTGTGAATCGTTTTCATGAGATTTGCGTTTGTAACTGATGTGCTTTTTGATGAAAACTGGTCTGAAAAATTATTTAACAGCGTTATATCATCGTTGGGACTGAGAATTAGACAGTCAATCTGTGTGTGTTTCAGTAAAAACGATTAAAATATACATTTTAAGTTCATCTTTCAAATAAGACTATTAATAAAGTTTAATACATTATAATAATAAAGCTTTTAAAATAAGGTTTGCTTTCATAAATACTACTATTTATAATATAATATTTATTTATATGCACACACATATATACTGTATATAAACTTATTTTTATGAAAGGTGCTCTGTCATTTCTTAAATAGTTTTACAAGCATAAAGTTCATTTTAAAAAGTTAAGATTTAATGATCTATTTAAATATGTATTAACTTCCCTAGTGAAAAATAAATATAGTAAAATGTATTTGAAATACATTTATTTCATGCTAAGTATACTAAAAATATATTTACATATTATGTACTTAATAAAAATACCCTGCAGTTGTACTGTTAGTACACTAAACTGGTATACTTAAAGTCTGCTCAATTGGAACAACTAATTTTGTACTTAATGTTCTTTAATTGTGCAGAAGTAGTGCTGATTGTGATATATATATTTGTATATTTGATTGTGATAAAGTGGAACTATTGCAAGTATACTTTAGGCACACTTTAAATATCTTGCATTGAAAGACCAATATTATTCAAATATCATACAATCCTCATCAATATTGACATTAAAACACATTTTAGGCCTAATATTAAGAAATGTGCATTGTGCACAAGTATACTCCAAAATAAAGTTTAATTATAATTTTTTTCAGCATGTCTAAAGCGATATGTCAGTAAATATGTTAATAGATTTAAAGTGTATTTAGTATGACATAAATGTATTTTAAATATATTACTTTTTTACTAGGGTTGTTTGCAAAGTATTGTTGTATATAAAGTTAAACTTTAAAAAAAATTATAAAAGTTTAAAAGCACAAATTTATCATGAATCAACAGTACAATACATTTAAAATCACCAAAAGCAAAAACATATTAATATTTTAAACAATAATATATAAAGATAAGATGTGCTTTTTACATAACTGCTGAGAGTAGTTTAAATCAAGCGTATGCATTATGAAATATTCATGTGATGATGCAACATCAATTTCAGAGTCAAAGTCACATGACCCAGTGATGTCACTTGTGCTGGAATGTGTTTGTTTTGACATGAAACACACGTCTCAGAAAGGTCAGCAGTGACGCACAGCGGAATCATGTGAACTTGACCTTAAGAGGTCACTAAGGGTCATCCGGGTCAGCATGCACTTTGAGATGCTGCTTTCTCCTTCAAATGCACAACTTAATGTTTGGTTACCTGATAGATGCATTGACTTTTCTGGACGATGTGGTAGACCTCACATCTTACAGGTCCCAGGTTCAATTCAATTCAAGTCTATTTGTGTAGCTGTTTTCACAATACATATTGCTTCAAGGCAGCTTTACAGAAAACGCTTGTTTCAGAGTTATGATTTAGGAAGTATTCTGTTATCAGCCAGAGGTGAGTGTGTCATATGGCAGTGATGTACAGCTGTGATGTTACATGGTTAACTTCATGCAGCAGTTACAACTTGTGCTCATTATGATTACAGTATAAGGATAATATTACAATATTGCCATCATTGAAATCTTCGCAATGTCTGCGTCATCTGAAAACGTTGCAAAAGGTTTGGGGTTTGATTTGAGTTATCAAACCCACTAACTATAACTTTAATTGGTAACACTACAATAAGGTCTCATTACTTAAAGGAATAGTTCACCTAAAAATGAAATTATCCCATAATTTACTCACCCTCAAGGCATCCTAGACTATCTTCTTTCACAAACACAATTGGAGTTATATTAAAATATTCTGGCTCTTCCAAGCTTTATAATGGGAGTGAATGGGGGCTGAGATTTTGAAGCCCAAAAAAGCATTCCATCCATCATAAAAGTAATCCATAGGGGGTTAGACCTTCTGAAGCAAAGTGATGCATTTTGTAAGAAAAATATCCATATTTAAAACTTTATAAACTATAATCACTAATGAATATATCATAAACTAACAGCGAACAGTTATATTTTTATTAACTGAAGTTAACAAAGATTAATTATAACAAATGTATTCACTAGTGGGACCCTATTGTAAAGTTTTATTAATAACATTAAAAGGGACCTATAATGCCCCTTTCACAGGATGTAACAAGTCTCTGGTGTCTCCAGAATGTGTCTGTGAAGTTCAGCTCAAAGTACCCCACAGATCATTTATTATAGCTTGTCAAATTTGCCCCTATTTGGGTTTGAGCAAAAACACGCCGTTTTTGTGTGTGTCCCTTTAAATGCAAATGAGCTGCTGCTCCCGCCCCCTTTCCAGAAGAGGGCGGAGCTTTAACAGCTCAACAACAACAAAGCTGGAGAATCTCACGCAGCCAAAATGAGGATTGTCAGTAATGGTGTTCAGCCTTACATTGTTCAAACCGGAGTCGACACTGATGGAGAGACTCAGGAAGAAGTTACAACATTTAGACGTTTCTGAATGGTTAGTGGATAAATTTATGTAGTTGCTGTGGAGTTGATTCAACTCATCCACTAGCATGTGCCGTCATGTTAATCTTTTGTGCAAATCCAGCGTTGAATTGACCCTTGTTTGTGAAGCAGTCCGGCGTAAAATGACGGCATGCCCAACATGGCCCCGCCCCCTTTGTTGTGTGTTCTTGGGGGCGGGGTTTATGTAAATTTTAGGGGTTTGTGATGTCACCAACCCGGGAAGAAGCTTGTTGTAATTCCAGCCATTTGTTCTAGTCCTTAAAAAGCGATTTCTGTAAAAGAAAATATCTCTCTTTGCATTGAACTTTGAGCGTCGTAACTTTGCAGATGTTGTTTATGTTCAAACAGCAACATTACACACTAACTAAAGTTAAACAAGTGAAATCATAATCAACCACAAATTTAACAGATAAAACTTTTGATTTTAATAATGTATTAGTAAATGCTGAAATTAATAATAACAATAAGTTTAATAAATGCTTTAGAAGTATTTTTCATGCTAAGTGAAACTAAGTGCTGTCAAATTGATTAATCGCGATTAATCACATCTAACATAAAAGTTTGTAAATATATGTGTGCGGATGTATATATATATATATATAATATACACACACACACACATATATTTACTAACTTTTATGTTAGATGCAATTAATCGCGATTAATCGATTTGACAGCACTAAATGAAACCTTGTTGTAAAGTGTTACCCTTTAATTTTGATCACAGGAGTCCCATCTGAAGTGTGCTGAGGAACAGAAGCCTCAATGTCCGTCTCGGCCGTCTCGTTGTCCCGTCTGCTCCGATGCAGCCTGCCCGTGGTGGGCCGGAGTGTGAATGCGAACGCTCATCCAGCCAGGTGCGTGTGCGCACGGGAGACGATCATTCCTGGAGTCCGATGGAACAGCACACGTTTGGACATGGACGGAAGCGGACGTCCAGCCACGTGGGATTCCTTTGGGATTTGGGATAACCGGATAGAGGAGCCCATCCTGTTGCCACCCAGCATCCGCTACGGAACCCCCATCCCACACATCAGTCTGTCCAAGGTGGGCTGCGCCTCCCACATCGGCCGTCGACGTGACAACGAGGACCGTTACCAAGTGAGCGAGCTCACGCATAATGTACTGTACTTCGCTCTGTTTGACGGGCACGGAGGACCACAGGCCGCCGATTTCTGTCACAAGCACATGGAGCAGCACATCAGGTACACCATATGGTGACCTGCAGTTCAGTTACACTTATTTAACCCTTAAAATTCTAGTTACGATCATTATTTTCCAGGAGAAATTGACCCTCACTGAAAAGGTAGGCTTTGAAACAATTTTCACTCACAAATTTCTAGTAAATTTCACAAATAATTACAAAGAAATGGCAAGTAGCACATTGAATTAAACAGAAATTTTAGAGGTAGAAAGAATGAAATTGTATTTTATTATAAAACTTATTGCAATAATTTTTGTTTTATTTAACTTCGACAATTTTTTTAGTAAAATACTATTTTATTCCGCCATGGAGTAAAAAAAGAAAAAAGAAAAGGTAATTGCGACTTTTTATCTCACAATTCTGACTTTTTCCTCGCAATTGAGTTTAAATTGCAAGGACAAAACTTCTGAATTGTGAGTTATAGGCTAAAGTAAATTTTGCAATTCTGACTTTTCTTGCCGTTGCGAGTTTTTGCAACTGCAAGAATTCTTTATTTCACGCAAAACTTTTTCACACAATTCTGACTTTATTTCATGCAATTCTGACTTTATTTCATGCAATTCTGACTTTATATCTCATAATTCTGAATTTATAACTTGCAATTCTGACTTTATATCTCGCAATTCTGACTTTATTTCATGCAATTCTGACTTTATATCTCATAATTCTGACTTTATATCTCACAATTCTGACTTTACTCGCAACTGACGCAATTCTGACTTGACTTGCACTTATGCAATTGACTCGCAATTCTGACTTTATTTCACACAATTCTGACATTATACTTTCTGACTTTATATCTAGCAATTGTGTTATATCTCACAATTCTGACTTTTTTTCTCAAAAGTCGCCATTACTTTTTGTATTGAATTAAGGTAAAAACAGTAAACTTTTAACATTAAAACTTCTCCCAAATTATGAAAAAAAACAAAAAAAAAAACAATGAGAAACGGTCACAAAATATCAAGAAAAACATAACCAGTATTTTTCAAATTGACCCGAAATATAAAAAAAACCCATTGCGAATGAAATAGTGAAGATTAAGTTTTTGTGTTTTTTTTGTAGGGATTGTTTGGAGGTGGAAACAGATTTACAGGCAGTTTTGTCTAGAGCGTTCCTCCAGGTGGACGCGGCTTTGGCTGCGGAGCTACAGATATATGGCAATGGTGAGAAAAATGATCATTTACTTTTATGCATTTGGCATAAAATGCATGTAACACTTGCCACTTGCATTGCATTTCAAGGTACACATATTTTATAAGTTCAAACAGATTAATCAGCCACTTTAATAGCATAATATCCTGTAAACATTCATTAAAGTGTGCTTGTGCTTCACTCTTCAGCCTCCCTCATGATGGTCGGCACGACAGCGACGGTGGCGCTGTTAAGAGACGGGATCGAGCTGGTCGTCGGCAGCGTTGGCGACAGTCGAGCTCTGCTGTGCAGGAAGGGCAAAGCACGCAAACTCACTGACGACCACACGCCCGAGAGGAAAGATGAGAAACATAGGTACACACACATACTTCTACAGTCAAACACACTAGCGCTCCAGGAATAACATGTTCTGGTATGTGTAGTGATACCAGATCTCTCTGTGTATTTAACAGGCCTGTGTGCTATTAATAAAAGCGAAGACCCTGCAACTGAATGTACGGCTCATGTCCATAAGAATCATGCATGCAATGTTACACAAGCATTCATTTGGTTATGTGGATTTTTTGCAGAACAGTTTCTATTAAACTATTAAAGCAAGTGTCAATTATTGTAAAGAAAAATACACTTTACAGTCAAAACATTTAAAGTTTGGAGATTAAATGTTGTAAATATTAAACTATTATATACACACACATACAGTATATATATATACACACACAATATGTAAATAATATGTGTGTTTGTTTCTGTGTAGAATCCATCAGAGTGGCGGGTTTGTGGTCTGGAATACCGGTTAGGCTAATGTTAACGGCCGGTTAAACTCGTAATTGTGAGAAAACTCTGAATTGTGATATATAAATTCGTAATTGCGAGAAAATGTCGGAATTGTGAGATATAAACTCGTAATTACGAGAAAACTCCGAATTGTGAGATATAAACTCGTAATTGCGAGAAAACTTCCGAATTGTGAGATAGAAACTTGTAATTACGATAAAACTTCTGAATTGTGAGATAGAAACTCGTAATTGCGAGAAAACGTTCAAATTGTGAAATATAAACTTGTAATTTTGAGAAAACTTCCTAATTGTGAGATAGAAACTCGTAATTATAAGAAAAACTCCGAATTGGGGATATAAAACTCGTAATTGCGAGAAAACGTTCGAATTGGATGTAAACTCGTAATTACGAGAAAACTTCCGAATTGTGAGATATAAACTCATAATTGCGAGAAAACATTCGAATTGTGAGATATAAACTCGTAATTATGTCCGAATTGTGAGATATAAACTCGTAATTGCAGGAAAAAATCTGAAATAATATTTCACAATATATTTCACTGATTTTACTGTATTTTTGATCAAATAAACTCGTAATTACGAGAAAACTTCCGAATTGTGAGATATAAACTCATAATTGCGAGAAAACATTTGAATTGTGAGATATAAACTCGTAATTAAGAGAAGACTTCTGAATTGTGAGATATAAACTCGTAATTGCGAGAAAACTTCGAATTGGGGATATAAACTCGTAATTGCGAGAAAACGTTCGAATTGTGATATGTAAACTCGTAATTACGAGAAAACTTCCGAATCGTGAGATATAAACTCGTAATTGCGAGAAAACGTTCAAATTGTGAATATAAACTTGTAATTTTGAGAAATTCCAAATTGAGATATAAACTCGTAATTATGAGCTTCCGAATTGGGATATAAACTCGTAATTGCGAGAAAACATTCGAATTGTGATATGTAAACTCGTAATTGCGAGAAAACTTCCGAATTGTGAGGTATACACTCGTAATTACGAGAAAACGTACGAATTGTGAGATATAAACTCATAATTGTGAGAAACATTCGAATTGTGAGATATAAAACTCGTAATTAAGAGAAGACTTCTGAATTGTGAGATATAAACTCTTAATTGCGAGAAAACGTTCGAATTGTGATATGTAAACTTGTAATTGCGAGAAAACTTCCGAATTGTGAGATATGTTTTCTCGTAATTACGAGAAAACTTTCGAATCGTGAGATATAAACTCGTAATGCGAGAAAACTCGTAATTACGAGAAAACTTCCGAATTGTGAGATATAAACTCATAATTGCGAGAAAAACGTTGAATTGTGAGATATAACTCGAGAAAACTTCCGATTGTGAGATATAAATTGAAATTACGATAAAACTTCTGAATTGTGAGATATAAACTCGTAATTGCGAGAAAACGTTCATATTGTGAATTATAAACTTGTAATTTAGAGAAAACTTCCAAATTGTGATATAAACTCGTAATTGGGATAATAAACTCGTAATTGCGAGAAAGTTCGAATTGTGGTAAACTCGTATTGCGAGAAAACTTACGAATGTGAGATATAAACTTGTAATTTCGAATTGTGAGACTCGGAATTTGAGATATAAACTCGTAATTGCGAGAAAACCTTCGAATTGTGATATGTAAACTCGTAATTGCGAGAAAACGTTCGAATTGTGAGATATGTTTTCTCGTAATTACGAGAAAACTTTCGAATTGTGAGATATAAACTCGTAATTGCGAGAAAATGTTTGAATTGTGAGATATAAACTCGTAATTACGAGAAAACTTCCGAATTGTGAGATATAAACTCATAATTGCGAGAAAACATTCGAATTGTGAGATATAAACTCGTAATTATGTCCGAATTGTGAGATATAAACTCGTAATTGCAGGAAAAAATCTGAAATAATATTTCACAATATCACTGATTTTACTGTATTTTTGATCAAATAAATGCAGCCTTGGTGAGCAGAAGAAGAGACTTTTATTCAGAGTCATTAAAAAACGTGCTGTACATTGATATTTTCATCACTGTATCATGGTACCACCACAATATGTGAGTAATGTGTGTGTGTGTTTGTGTGTAGAATCCGTCAGAGTGGAGGGTTCGTGGCCTGGAATAGCGTCGGTCAGGCTAACGTTAACGGACGGTTAGCGATGACCCGCAGCATCGGAGACTTTGACTTGAAGAAGAACGGAGTGATTGCAGAACCAGAGACCACTCGAACCCTAGTAGGCACTTTCACAATATTTTATAGTCAATTTGATCCATTTAAAAAGTCTGGCTTTTAAAATGTGCGTTATAATTGTGCATTTCAAACTGTATTTAACAACTTTTTTGTTTTAAGAAAAATGACAAAACAAATCATCAAATGAAACAAAATTTTAGTGGAGGTATTTCAATGCGCAAAACTTCGTCCAGTACTCATTCTCTAATATCTGTAGTTGCAGCACGCGCACGACTCTTTCCTGGTTCTCACCACCGACGGCATCAACTTCATCATGACCAACCAGGAGATCTGTGACATCATCAACCAGTGCCACGACCCCACCGAGGCGGCAAATGTCATTGCTGAGCAGGTGCAGAATGAGGGATGAAATCTTATAGTCTGAGAAAGTAAAATTGGGACACACAAGTTATTCTTCCATCATTTGAACTTTGTTGCACAATGATTCCTCTATTAAAGTGTGTGTTTGTGTTGTCCAGGCACTGCAGTACGGCTCGGAGGACAACAGCACGCTCATTGTCGTCCCGTTCGGAGCCTGGGGAAAGCATCAGAACGCCGAATACACATACGACATGAGCCGAAACTTTGCCTCCATCGGCCGCTGGTCTTAACAGCGGTCAAAAGATCATCCCAGCATGAGGAGGAATGATCCCAATGAACCACTACACCACCAGCAGCCTGTTTCCTGAGAGTAAACAAAAGTCCAAACGTATGAACTTCAGTTGGAAGTGAATGAAAGTGAATGAAACGGGGAGCTGCTCTGATGGCAGCAACTTTATATCCAAAAAGTATGGAAGCTTGTTTCTGCCACGAAATAAAAAAATACAAAAGAGTTTGAGTTTATGGCCCGGTTTCACAGACAGGGCTTAGCCTAAGCCAGGATTAAGCCTTAGATCAATTAGGGCATTTAAGTAGCTTTTATAAACATACACTATAAAAACACATTAGTGGTGTGCATCTTGAGACAAAACAATGACACTGACATATTTTAAGATCTGTCAGTACAAGTTACTTTCAGTTAAACAGGTCAAACATGCATTTTAGTCTGGGTCTAGCTTAAGCCTTGCTGTGAAACCGGGGAAAATCTCAAATTTCAGATTTTAGAGTGCAATTGTTAGTTTGTATCTCACAATTCAGACTTTTTTAATCACAATTCCGAGTTTATATCTCATAATTCTAAAAGATAAAAGTCAGAATTGAGAGAAAAAAGTCAGAGATATAAACTCGTAATTGCAAGAAAAAGTCAGAATTTTGAGATATAAACTCGTAATTGCGAGAAACGTTCCGAATTGTGAGATAGACATCATGTGAAATGTCGAATGTGATATAAACGCGTAATTGCGAGAAAAAAGTCTGAATTGAGAAAAAAAAAGTCAGAATTGTGAGATATAAACTCGTAATGCGAGAAAAAAGTCGAAGGTGATATAAATTCGATCTGAATTGATATAATTTGTAATTGTCGAGAAAAAAAGTCGAATTGTGAGATATAATTCGTAATTGGAGAAAAAGTAATGTGAGATATAAAATCGCAATTGATAAAAAGTCTGAGATTGTAAGGAAAAAGTAATAGAAAAAGTAATTGCCTTGCTCGTGTGAGAAAAAAGTCTGAAATTGTGATATAATTTGTAATTGCGAGAGAAAAAAGTCGAATGTGAGATATAAACTCGTAATTGAGATATAAACTCGAAATTGCGAGAAACTCGTAATTGTGAGAAAAAAAGTCTGAATTGTGAGATATAAACTCGTAATTGGAGAAAAAAGTCTGCGAGAAAAAAGTGAAATATAAATCGAGAAAAAAGTCTGAATTGAGAATAAACTGTAATTGCGAGAAAACTCAATTGCGAGAAAATCTAAATTGCTCATAATTGGAAAAAAAACTGAATTGTGAGATATAAACTCATAATTGCGAGAAAAGGTCCAAATTGTGAACTAAATTCGTAATTGCAAGAAAAAGTCAGAATTGTGAGATAAAAAGTCGGAAACAAGCTTCCACAAAAAGACAGCAATTGTGGTGGATTATTTGGTTTACTTTATTAGGGAACACTTACAGTGTTAAATCGTATTCAGTCACTCATTGATGAAACATCAGAGGAATTCATCAGTGTAAATATTTCAGAGTTATTTTAGGAATTATTCCTAAATTGTTATCCTTAATTCAATGTGATAATTACATAAGAAATTCATTCTTCTTGTGTTTCGTGAACAAAAGTGGAGCCCTATCAAACAATCACTGATTATATCAGATTCATTAATAAAATCTTTGTTTTGAATATTTCTGAACACTCGAACAAATGGGTTTTTGTATTTTTATTTATTGGTAAAAACTGTATATAACATTTAGTATTAAATATGAAAGTACCTCATCAGTGGAATATACCAACCCGTACCTGCACAGGTGAAGCTACCCGTTTACTGATTTTAGATTTCAGTCATTTGTTTTTATAATGCCTGAAATTATCATGTCACGGCAACCCTTCAATAGAAAAAAAAAAAAAAAAATTAATATAAAATAGTATTAAGACAATAAGGTCTTATTTGTTAACATTAGTTAATGCATTAACTAACATAAACACTATATTTTTACTGTGTTTAACAATAAAACCTTATGTAAATTTTACAATATTAATATATAATAAAATGTATTAAATAATAATTATTGTTTTATGCTGCTGGTGTACAACTGGCTGGTTTTATGTGACTAAGTGTGATTGTTTTAGGTGTGTTTTTGACACGTACAACTCCAGGTTCCTTTAATAACTGTATGTGAAAACAACTCAAAAGTATACAGTCAGACTTTTTACCCTGTTATGATCATCAGATCTCTGTATATATTTTAGAAATATGTTTAGGAACCGCCATACAGTCTTGTTAAACTTCATTCTGTGGTTCTCTACATTTATACACGTTTTTGCTAAGAAATGTTCATTTTTTGTCAAATCTGTGCTAGTATCATAAATTTGTTAATGTGTTTTTGCCTGAGTGGTGGTGTTAAAAATGTCAGTTATTGCATTTATTTTTCTGGACACAAGATGTGAATTATTATGAATGAGGTCAAGTGGGAAATTCATAACCTGTATATACATTTCATTTGTTAATGAATCTGGTTTAGAGAAATTCTCTTTCAGTGAAGTATTAATATACTGCTCTGTTGAGTGATATTACATAATGTCAGTTATATGATATACAGTGCAGAGAACCTTGTGTGAAATAAATACTGTTATGAATCATGGCGTCGCCACTTCCTCCTCTTGAAAAAGTTTGAAACTTAAGTTTGCATGCTTGATGGGATTTAGTGTAATGCATGCACATGCATCTTCTCTTTAGAATCAGTTTTATGGTTTTAATTATAATGTTGCATATAAACAAACAGCACTAAAAACAAACAATTTTTTCTCCTATATCTTAGAACGAATGTCCCAGATGTTGCACAGTTGTGTCTGCCAAATGCATAAATGTACTTTGATTTTGAATTTTGATTACAAAAACAGCCATTTTCTTTAAATATCATGCACTGAGGAATAAGATTGTGTATTTAAAATGATCTGAGTTCCTATAAAAAAATAAAAGTAACAAACAAAACCATTTAAAATCTATAACCAGACTAGCAGATACAGAGGAACCTGGTGAAATGACTAAAGAGTGTGTTGCATAAGGCAATCGTAGTTGCCATAGTTGAACTGCTGAACTAGGTTAATTTATGACTTGACCTATAGATGGTAAACAATCCCACATGTTGAATGTGTACGTGGGCTAAGAATACATGAGAGCACGAGGCAACCTGCATAGTTTACTGAGAAATACGTGCATGTGTTTTCTGCAGTCTGTCTTCACATTGTGTTGTGAGAGTTTGCAATTGTGTTTTCAGTACTGCTTAGATCTGAATTTAATGGCCATAAACTCAAGAAATGAGATTTTTCTGGCCTGTATTAGTTATTTTGGCTGCTTTGGTTAAAAAGTGGAGTGAAGTGAATGTGTTCACTTCTGCCCTCTGCTGGTGGAGATTCATCAGTTCATCTTACATTTACATTTCAGCTAATTTGATTGCAGTAAATTAAAGGCAGAACATTAATTATATTCTGAAAAATCACCTGAATGAAATATAACCACACTCTAGCAAAGATTAACCGCAGTATAAATTATGATTCAACAGAAACGTCCACTTTTGGTATGACAAAATGTCTTAAAATGTATTTTTTTCTAACATTTAAACTTAGACCACATTATTATAATTACACTTGACTTTATGAATACACATAAATTACATAAATAATTTTTTTTTTTTGTGCATTATTTAAAGATCGCATGTACCAGTTTTTTGTCACTGGTGTTACATTACTTCTCTGGCAATTTTAAATATTTTTATGAAATATTATTTCTCAATTTTTTCAGCACATGCAGTCAGAGTTACAGAATAATAATGATAATGCAAAAATTAAAATTAAATTGCGCAACCATGTATTTGCTATAACAATGAAAATATTTGAAAAACAGTTATAAAAAAGTAATGATGCAATCATTTAAATCTTATTCTTGAGTGTAGCAGAATTCAATGAATGTAAAAATTATTATCATGTCATATATGACACATTTTATTAATGTGACAGACAAAAAAACAGTAACAGCAGTGACAAAATGAATCTCCAGTGACGTATACAAGACCAAAGATCCTTATTCGTCAACTAGAATTAAGTAGATGAGACTAAATTTTACATTTGTGTACAATCAAAGACTTATCATTGACACTAAGTGGAAAGCAGTCAGTAAAAGATCATGAACAACATTTTAAAACTGTCTGTAAAATACGCTGTGTAAAGTCACTGCACTGAAGTTAGTATACCCTTAATTTAGCCAAATCTGCCCAAATGAGGATTAACAATGAGAAAGAAAAGTTATAATCATGTAATCTTAGTGCTATTTTATGCAAAAGAACTTAATGAATAGCTTTAAATAAAGTTTATCTATAAACGGGTAACACCAGTGACAGTGACACCAGTGACAATTTTCATGAAAAATGAATTTTACAAATGGCTGCTGCAAGGAATCAATCCACATGTTGTCAATCATGCTATATTCACTAAATCAAGTAGTTTAATCCATTTGTATTCTTGTTTTTTAAAATTCCCTAACAATAAAGTAGGTCACACCAGTGACTTCAACTAAAAGCTTCATATTAAATTATGATTTTAATTAAAATTTCTGATAACTGAAAAGAGATAGTGGACTTTCCATTGGCCTTTCTTCATTGATCTTCTCGAAACAGGAAGAAGGAAGTCCAGTGATGTTTTTCTTTCAAAATAAGAGATTTTTGTTAAAGGTAACACTAGTGACACAACACCAGGGGACAACTACATTCATTAAATATTTTGTAATATTTATTCAGCATTTGTTTTTTTTATGTCATTTACATAATATATTTGATAGTTATGCATACATTATTGTATTTGAAATGGTAGAAAAACATGTTTGTGAGCTCAAAATAAAGCACTTTCCCTCTGTACATGACTGTGGGGACGAGCACTTCTGTGTTTGGAATTTTTATAATTAATTAAAAAACAAATATTGCCACATTGGTAGCTCAAGAAGGTTTAATTGTTCAAATAAATATTGTTTCATATTAAATATATATATATAAAATTGTAATCCTAAAGTGTTTTTCAAGTGTATATTTCTGTAAAGTCTAGGGACAGAAAAGTAAACGTTTCTGTAGAATGACCCACAAAAAAAGTTTATTTTGATGTAACACTTTCCTTTCGCCATTTATGGTTTGTAATAACAGAAATTCAGTTATTATGAGCTCATAAACTGTCAAAATAATACAAAAATAAGCTAAATGTTGTTTAAAATAGTTTTAGATGCATAGCTGCCAACTCTCACGCATTCAGCGTGAGACTCACGCAATTGACCTAATTCTCACGCTCTCACGCCACACCCCCATATTCTCACGCAGACTCGTGCAGAAGTGAGGAAAAAAAAATCCCGCCGCATGATCTCGCAAAGCAACGCGCAGCAGAGAGACCAGACAGACCGTGTACAGTGAGTTTTGTGACAATTGTGAACGCAGGCAGGTCAGTGAGTACAGGGCGCTCCGTCTCCGTCCAGTTTAGGCTAGTAACTAATAGGCCTAATATGCTGTTATATAATTTATAGGGGTGTGACAAGATTTCTCGTCGAGGCGAAAAGTAGTCTGTGATGTTGTTGCCATGACAGAGTGTTAGGATGATTAGGAAAGAATATGCCACCGCTTCGTTTACACTACGCCTCCACTATCGTTTTGCTTTGTATTTAAATAAAAAAAACCATTTAATTCAGTTGGATAACGGTCGCCTCCGCTCCATATTCACAGAGTTACGCGCGATCACGAAAGTGAAAGTAAACGCGAGCGCGCATTCAAACGCGATTTCAATACCCCACATTTGAAAGCGGCTCCCTGATGAATACATATATCTCTCAATTTGAAAGCTATTTTAGGCTGGGCAGTGTAGTTGTAACCATCTCTTAGCTCTGTATCAGAGAAAAAATGTGGTCTTATTTGCACTTTGAATATTGAGAGAGTGCGATTATGGTTGCACTTATTGTAAAGTGTTACCATAAAAATGAATAACAGTTTTATCTTAATCTTATTAAGCACAAACAATAAAGTTTCATTTGTTAACATTAGTTAATGCACTGAGAAATTAATAAATACTGTAGCACATATATTGCTCATTGTTAGTTGATGTTGGTTAATACATTAATGTTAATAAATGAGACCTTATTGTAAAGTGTTACCATTTTTATTTATACTGTTTTTATTATATGATCAGTTTGTGGAAAGGAGTTCAGTTAGGAGGTCAAAAGTTGTAGAAGCTCATAAATCATGTACAGTAAGGTCTGAAGAGACTGAAATCATACAGAAGAGAAGCCAGTCACTTGAGTTTGTGGTAAAACCTTTTACAGTACTTGAGTATTGTTGTCTTTTACTGCATATGATAATTCATACTCAGAAAGTAGAACTGAAATGACATTCATTACAAGATGATTAGTTAAAACATTTCTCGTCTCGTGAGATACCTCTCGTCACACCCCTAATAGTTTATATAGAATTAAGTTAGCATTAGCAGAGTTGTTTGTTTTGCAGCACTGAGCAGTTATTTTACATAACTTTATCATAAAAAAAACAGTACAAAAGCAAGCCACGCCCATCCACAAGCCCCTCCCCCATAACAAAGCCCCGCCCCCAAAATCTCACTCTAAGCTGAACTCAAAAGTTGGCAGCCCTGTAGATGGACATCGAAATATAAAGCAGTGCATGACGAGGTATCTGTTAACGGTTAATGGGCGGGGCTTAGACGTCACGCGACACCTGAGCCCAACTAATTGAGACAGCGATCAGAATTAGTAACGTAGTTGAACTTATTTTTAACTTGTGTTAGACTAGTAAAGTTTTGACATATTGGATATTCATGTTGACAACTACGGTCCAGAAGGGAGAGTCGACTGAACTTGCTTCTCATCACAAATCTTCAAATAGTAAGCTAACGTTTAGGCTCTGGCCGCTGCGCCATTTTATGGTTTAACTGTCTATCTGGTCGCTGTGCCAGTGTTTTCATGTCAGGCTTTCTGTCACGTGCCAAAATTACAATTAGGCTAATTCTAATGACACTGTATTGTATTGTGTGTGTGTGTGTGTGTGTGTGTGTGTGTGTGTGTAAGATGTTGAAGAGTTTGGTTTCTACTTTGTAATGATAGTAAAATTGGTTTTGTGGAACAGGCCCTATTTGAATCTGGTGTATGTAAACATGTCTTTTATAATGCCTTCACATTTTAAATTCCATCCTCGACCTAACTACAGGCTCTACTATTCAACACAATGGTAACCTTAACATCAAACTGCAACATCACAGAAAACCCTATGAATCCCTGCATAACAGAGGACTAAACACTAACACATGCACAGCTTAATATAAGTTGAGTTTCCTTCAAGGGTTAGTTCACCCAAAAATGAAATTTATGTCATTACTGTAATTACTCACCCTCATGTCGTTCCACACCTGTAAGACCTTAGTTCCTTCGGAACACAAATTAAGATATTTTAGTTGAAATCCGATGGCTCAGTGAGGCCTGCATAGGGAGCAATGACATTTCCTCTCTCAAGATCCATTAATGTACTAAAAACATATTTAAATCAGTTCATGTGAGTACAGCGGTTCAATATTAATGATAAAAGCGACGAGAATATTTTTGGAGCGCCAAAAAAAACAAATAATGTGTATAATAGATATAGTGATGGCCGATTTCAAAACATTGCTTCATGAGGCATCGGAGCACAAATGAATCAGTGTGTGGAATCATGATTCAGATCGCGTGTCAAACTGCCAAAGGCTGAAATCACGTGACTTTGGCGCTCCGAACAGGAGATTCGATACACTGATTCATTTGTGCTCCAAAGCTTCCAGAAGCAGTGTTTTGAAATCGGTCATCACTAAATAAGTCGTTATTTTTCCTCTTCCCTGTCAGTCTCCTACACAGTTGACAGTGAATGTGTTTACGTCTGAACCCCGGCTCAGTATATAGAGATATAAACTCACAATTGCGAGAGGAAAAAAAGTGAGAATTGTGAGATGTAAACTTGCAATTGCGAGAAAAACAGTCTAAGTCTCCAATCACCCATTTTAGGGTACGTTTACACGACAACAATATGCTTAAAACAGAGAAGTTTTTCCTTTGAGTTTCCCCATACAGATGACCCATTGTCAAAAACGATCCCCATTCGAGACTGTCCTCCAAAAAAAAACGACCCTATAGGTCGTTTTTTAAGCACCTTATTATGACCTATATTTATGTTTTAAAGTCATGCGCCCTCTAGCTGGTGTAAATATAATGAGTGTCGTGTTATGTCTGTCGTCATGAAATGACGTATGATGTTGTTACCAATCAAAATTTTTCCATTTCCATTTATTTCCATTTTAGCAAAACTCATCTTTTATTAATGACCACAACCACCCCCCCTAAACATACCCTTAGTGATTATAGTACATATACACTTTATGAGCACATGAGTTCCCTGGGATAGAACCCATGATCGCATGATCACATGATTGCATATTGTTATATATTGCAATGCTTTGCCATTGAGCTGAAACCTGAAACATGACGCAGAAAAGGGAACAATGCATTAAAATGAAAGTGTCCTGTTGTCGATAGGGGTGCAACTTTAGCAAACGCTCCTATGGGTCGTATTTTAGGGAAGTGACAAATGACCTATAGGCCTATTGGTTGGAGAATATGTTGCGTTTATGTTGTTCCCATGGAGACCGTTTCAAAACCTTGCACTTTGAAACCTGTTTTCAAAAGTTTGCGTTTCCAGGCACCTAAAATGCTGTCATGTAAACGAATGGCCAAAATGCATAACTTTTTACGTTTTTAGTCATTCTCTTTCTGCTGGCAGAGCTTGTAATAAAACAAGAATCAACATTAACTTGGCTTTTCAGGGATGGCGGAAACTGAGGGATTTGAATGTTTTAAAAGTGATGTGGAGATGGTGTTTTTATTACTCAACAGGTTAGTAAGGTATTTTATTGAGCAGATAAATTGATAAGTTGATTGTAAAGCATTATCTATTGTAAAGGCTCATTTCATTATGGTTGTTGTAACTCTGTTCTGGAATTTATTTTCAAGGAAGTACCATGTCTATTAATGGGTAAAGCTACGTCTTCAGTAGTAATGTATGTATTCATCTGCATAGTCACACAGAGCTGAAGCACAACCAAAACAATGTTCTTTGGCAAAATCCATGTAGTTTTGTTAGAAATCCAACACCTTTTTTTTTTTTTTTTTGTGCAACAAAACATAATTTTTATGAAACCATGATTGCATTCAAAAATGCAACTTGTAAGTGTAAAGAAAATAAATTACTTTTACTTTGGAAAAAAAAACATCAATTTTGTGAATCAGTGCGTTATTTAAAGGGGCTCTATGTAGGAATGACACCCAGTGGTCGAAATAGGTACTGCAGTCCAAATTCAAAATATTGTTTGCCCTGCCCCCTCCTTCAAAGACACGGATGGCCACGCAACAATAGACCACTTTGGAGCAGACGTCACAATTACGTCACTTGCAGCTGCGCGCGCATACTGGTTGCAGAAAAATAGCAGTAGCAATTGAAGGAAAATGTGCAAAATCCACAGAATAAGAGAAAAATGTTTTGTTGTGCCTCTGGATGTTGGAATCGGAATGCAAAAAAAATATAGTCTTCATTTTTAAAGAAAACCATCGTTGAAAACGTCCTTTGAAGATAAACAGAGACGTTTCACAGACTGGACTGATGACACCTGCAAGGATTAGTCTACTATTAAAGCAGGAATTTGATGTAAACAGTAAGTGTACATAATATTTACATATGCAGTTCAGAGAACATACATACATAGCAGTTACAGCATGAAATAATTATAATTAAAATAATTTAAACCTATAATATTTTACATAGATAACTTTTAAACATAATTTTTATTTCACAATTCTGACTTTTTTTCTTGCATTTGCGTGTTTATTACTCCCAGTTCGGACTTTATAAACTCGCAATTGTGAGTTTATTTCACAATTCTGAGGGGGAAAGAGTCAGAATTGCGGGATAAATTGCAATTCAGAAAAGACAGAATAAGAGTAGGCTATATCTCACAATTCTGTTTTTCTTTGTAAGAAATGTGAGATGTAAACTCAGATTTGCGAGAAATAGTCAGAATTGTGAGATATAAACTCGAAATTAACTTTTTTTATTCTTTTATTTCGTGGCTTCCATAGACTGCTACTGCTCAACTGTCATTTTCTGCAACCAGCTAGGCTCCGCCCACAAAAACGT
The DNA here is from genome assembly GCA_028476615.1 of Culter alburnus. Lineage (NCBI taxonomy): Eukaryota > Metazoa > Chordata > Actinopteri > Cypriniformes > Xenocyprididae > Culter > Culter alburnus. The sequence continues at coordinate 143,499 of JAOTNS010003638.1, forward strand.
CATCGCTGTTTGCAAACACCAAATTGGTCTATAGGGAGCGCAATTGACAATGAAAACTGAGGAGACTTACACACTGTAAGCTGATGAGTTGATTTATCTGTGTTTTAATATGCTGTCATTCATAGAGATATTTAGATGGATGCAAAGGCTTTTTAGGTCAGGTAGAATCTGCGATTCTCTGACCCAGTTTGTTTGCTGGTTTCCATGACTACAATGACGCGGTGTTTTCCGCCAATTGGCAACCTGTGATGTCGAAATACTATTGGATAAACTGGAAGCACACGGTTTCACACAAACCAAAACAAAGACAGACATTCCGACACGGAACGCACATTTCAAAGTAGAATATCTGGCTGTAGCAATGTTTTTCTGAGAAACAAGTAGGTGAACTTTGCAGATATTTAGGAAACATGCTAACATATTGGGGTATTTTTATGCTTTATTAAAGTAAAAATCTCACATATAGCCCCTTCAGTCAGATGAGAAAACACCAGTCAAAGCTGTGGGAAAACACAAGTGGAACAACTTTTTTTTTATTTTTTTATATAGAAATAGACATTGACAAGAAATCAATTACACATTTATCCACATATTTTACACTTAGAAATTTGTGCCCACTTACACAAAAATACAAAGAAATCTTGCACTTAAAAAAAAATTAATAAATGAATCTCCCTTCATACAGTATGTCATCTCATCCACAGACAGCATGAATACAGTCATGAATACAATGATTTGTACATTTTAAGATAAATTCATTGGTGCACATTGGTGTTCAAAATAAAGAGCTCTAACCCATGTTCAGTGTGTAAATTGAACAAAGAAACAGACTGTGCATTGACTTGTACCTTAAATCCACTGTTAAAAATAAATCATCCACCCACCCAATTTTATTCTCTGATTTAGATATCTGAACTGAGCATGATGATATAACATCACACTGAAGTAAGCTGCTTATCAATTAAAATTTATTTAAAATAAAAGTTCTTCTTTGGCTAAATTACATTTTCTTAATAGCCTTAACACAGGCTTTACTCCCTTCAAACTTAAATTGTAACAATTTCCTTACATCATTGATGGAAAATATCAGAATAATGTCTGTTAGTTAAGCTTGTGTATTTTTATTGAAAGCTGTTAAGTTATAAAGTACGCAGCCCCACATATGACATGCAGGAAAAAAAGTAAATCATGAGCAGGATTTAGCACTATTTTTTTCTTGCACGTCATGTGCGGGGGCTCCGTAATAAAACAATCTCATGTAGGGGTTTTCCTTTGTGTTTTAGATAAGGAGGTGCTCTGGTTTTCCTTGAAGAGAAATACTAAAAGAGAGATGCACGTTCGTTGCATCTTACCGTGAAATGACAGTTCGGTGTCTTTATTAAAATGAACACATTAATGATTTCTCTCTCATCCACCTGCAATTAATTTTAATTTTTTTTATTACTTGACCGGCCTGACCCGCAGATTATCCGCGCATCACTATCGAACGGTTCGAGAATGGACACTGGCCGGGAACCCGCAACAGAACCGTGTCAGTGGAAATGGGGTATCTGAGCATGTTTTGTCGACACTTGACAGCTGGAGACGGGAAATGAAATTTGACTGCCTCGCAGGAAAAACCCTGACACATAACTGGAAACACTAGTGAAAATCATAGCCTCTCTCTACAATCTGACAAGAGACAGTTTTAAACCACTGTTCATATTATGAATACTTGTGCTGAAGAAAAACTAACTGCATCTGACATCACTTTAATAAGTGCTTTATTTTGAATGTTTTTATTAGGCTATATAAGATTGATTTTAGTTTTACATTTTAATGATTAATTTACTTTATTTAATTAATGGAATCAAATGATTTTAGTTTGGGAAACCCATTCATTGTCCCGCTGCTCTTCATCATCATCGCTCACACTCATCCTCCTGTGAATGAACATGGCCGCACTGAACTCTGGGCCGGTTCTGGTCGGGTCTCCTCTACAGAGAGAGGAACATCCAGAGACTGACGATCCATTTCTATGGCTGCAAATTCAAGAAAAGTTGAAGATGTATTATTTGAGTTCAGATATTTATTCAAAAACAAATTATACAAAACTCAAGTTTTGACCATTAAATTAATATGTTATTTAAAGAATAATCAAACCTTTAGAGGAACAAACAGAAGTCATCATCTCCCAGACAGCAGACAGACAGCTGAACACTGATGGACAAACACACGTGACTGCAGACCCTGGATATTAACAATAAGAGACACGGTGACAGTCCGGTGCCATCTGACTCTCTCAGTTTAGTCTCTTTTGCTTAACAGATTTACAGTTAAAACTAGGGGTGTGACAAGATCTCGTGCCATGCCAGATTAATGTGACGAGATTTCTTGTCGAGGTGAAAAGCTGTCTTGTTGTGATATTGTCATGACGAGGTGTGAGGGTGAAATTAGGATAGAATATGCCACCACTATGTTTACATTACCCTTCGACTTTTGTTTTGCTTTTTATAGAAGGGTCATTGATGAATAAGGTTTTAAAAAGTGTAAAAAAAAAAACATAATGGAGATTGTTTTACATGTTAACAATGAGATTATGTGGTTTTTATAATCAATTAACACTGCTTTTGTCATTTTTTACAAATTGTACAAAATTTGTCACCAAAAAAGTCATTCAGTTTAACCAAAATTTCGGTTTTACCAAATGACACTTTTGGTTATACCGAATGACAATATTTTCAAACAATGCTAACAGGCTGATATCTAGCTAGCTAGAAAAAGGACAATCAAACATTTTATATTTAGTAGGGCTGCACGATATATCGCACGATACGAAAAATAACATTGAACTTGAATGCGATTATCGCTTAAACACGATTCTTAGTGCGATTATGAAATCGCAAAGGTTGCGATTGTTTTTTATGCGTGGCTTGTCAATGAAGTATGGCTCCAAATGCTCCACTGTGAAGGCTCATCGACACGACAACCAGTGGCGCAGTTCCTCAACAACCGTCTATACCGGCGTGATGAATACGATCCTCAACTGGATGGAACTGAAATAAATACTTTGAATGTTGCGATCCTATCGGACTTATGATAGCAACCTGAATCGTAACAAAGCACTGTTCGCTAGAGGAGAACTGGCCCCCCAACTAAGCCTGATTTCTCCCAAGGTTTTTTTTTCACCTGTTTGCCACCTGATGTCACCTGTTGGAGTTTGGGTTCCTTGCCGCTGTCGCCTTTGGCTTGCTTAGTTGGGGACACTTGACATTTGACTTGACATTTGATATTCAACAGTGCTTTGATCTGCCTGCATTGACACTATTCTTTAAGAGCTGCTGTGCAGCCAAAATAATGTACCAGTTATCAATGTAAAGCTGCTTTGACACAATCTACATTGTAAAAAGCACTATATAAATAAAGGTGTTTTGACTTGTCTTGACTTGAAAGCACTGCGAGTTTGAGTCGCTTATAATGTACATTTGAAAAAGCAACACGCGTGCCGAACCGAGCGCAGGTGAGACCTAAACAGCGCACGTTGCTATCTGCGTTTAAACTAAACTCATAAGCCTTGCCAATTTAAACCTTAAACATTCGTGTGCAAGCCGCGAAAGAGAACTTACGCGCGCGCTGTGAGAAGATTTTGTGCACTCATCCGAAGCGCGCACGCGGAAGCGCGTGTACAGCGCGTAAATATTGAGGTCTCTTTCAAGTCTTGTGTTTGAACGGACAAATTTACACAAAATTATGTCAACATGTCCGTCTTGGAGAGTATCCTAGCAAGCATTGTCGGTTATGTCTTAAGTGAACTTATACACTCGAGAAAGAACGCATGAGTTCAGTATCAGTGTATTATGTCTTAAAGAGACAGCAGCCCTTGCACTCCTGCTGTCTGAATGTGTTTTTAATGTTAATCAAAAAACAAAAGACAAGGAAATCACTCATTACTCATGACTGAATAGTAACTTAATAATTAATAATGATTGATTGTTATTTAATTTATACAGTGAAGATGACATGCAATGTTGTTTTACATTTTATTAGCTACTTTATTCAATTTCTGTACCTGAAAACTGGATACACGAAAAACCTGAAAAGCTTTATTTATTTGTATCTTTGCTTTACTGAATTTATTTGTACTGTTTGATTTTTTTTGTTCTTATTTTCTTTATTTTTATTTGACGTACCGAACCATATCAAAACCGTGATACAAACCGAACCGTGAGTAATCTGAACCGTTGCACCCCTACATTTTGCACTATGTTGATATATGATGTTATAAAATCATTCCAGAATAAAAAATATACATTTATTACATTTTAAGATATTTTAATCACAAATGAAATGGCTGTATTGGCCTTTGGACGGTTAAACCGAATGACCTTTTGACACTTCAAAAACTTTACAATATTTAAAATTTATATAATTAAAACCTTTTTGATTCAATAAAAGAGATCTTGTTGTACTACCTTACGTACTTTGGATGTCATATCTTTGTTTTTTATTATTATTAAGGCCTTTGCACCCATCACATCATTGACCCAGAAATAACATTCAAGTTCATTCAATTGGATAATGTTCGCCGCCGCTCTCTATTCACAGAGTATGAAAGTAAACACAAGCGCGCATCCAAACGTGATTTCAATACCTCGCATTTTGAAAGTGGCTCCCTGATGCAAATTATCCCCCAATATGAAAGCTATCTTAAGCTGGGCTGTGAAGTTGTAACCGTCTCTCAGCTCTGTGTCATGCTAGAAAAAATATTTGGTGTCTATTTGCACTTTAAATATTGAGAGAGTAGGCCTACTTTGATTTTGTTTGCACTTAATAAGACTAAAAGAAAACTGTATGGTAACACTTTAAAATAAGTTAACTACTATAGTTATGAACTAAGAAAAAAACAATAGGCTACTTCTACAGCATTTATTAATTTTAGTTAATGTTAATTTCAACATTTACTAATACATTATTAAAATCAAAAGTGTTTGTTAACATTAGTTAATGCACTGTGAACTAGTTGTAGAAGCTCATAAACCATGTACAGTTCTAAGGTCTAAAGAGACCTTAGAAATCATATAGGAAAGAAGTCAGTTGAGTTTGAGTCATGACAAAACCTTTTACAGTGCTTGAGTATTGTCGTCTTTTACAGAAAGTAGAACTGTGAAATGACATTCATTACCAGATTAGTTAACACATTTCAAATGCACCTGCACACTATTTCCTTGTCATGTATTTCATCACTGAGGATTTCTTAAAAATACTGTGTAAAAAGCTTGTCTCATCTCATGAGCTGTCTCGTCACACCCCTTGTTAAAACATTAGGCTATTTAATTCTTAGCAAACATGAACTAACAATATACATAATATAGCCTGTAATAATGAATATAGCCTAATTTAATACTGGGCTATATATTATATATATATATATATATATATATATATATATATATATATCAGTACAGTCCAAAAGTTTGGAACCACTAAGATTTTTAATGTTTTTAAAAGAAGTTTCGTCTGCTCACCAGGCTAATTTATTTAATTAAAAATACAGTAAAAAACAGTAATATTGTGAAATATTATTACAATTTAAATACTGTGTACTATTTAAATATATTTGACAAAGTAATTTATTCCTGTGATGCAAAGCTGAATTTTCAGCATCATTACCCAGTCTTCAGTGTCACATGATCCTTCAGAAATCATTCTAATATGCTGATTGCTGCTCAATAAACATTTATGATTATTTTCAATGTTGAAAACAGTTGTGTACTTTTTTCAGGATTCCTTGATGAATAGAAATTTCAAAAGAACAGCATTTATCTGAAATACAAAGCTTCTGTAGCATTATACACTACCGTTCAAAAGTTTGGGGTCAGTAAGAATTTTTATTTTATTTTTTTGAAAAGAAATTAAAGAAATGAATACTTTTATTCAGCAAGGATGCATTAAATCAATCAAAAGTGGCAGTAAAGACATTTATAATGTACAAAAGATTAGATTTCAGATAAAACTGTTCTTTTGAACTTTCTATTCATCAAATAATCCTGAAAAAAAATATTGTACACAAATATTTTGTACAATTGTACACATTAAATGTTTCTTGAGCAGCAGATCAGCATATTAGAATGATTTCTGAAGGATCATGTGACACTGAAGACTGGAGTAACGATGCTGAAAATTCAGCTTTGCATCACAGGAATAAATTACTTTGTGAAATATATTAAAATAGAAAACAGTTATTTTAAATTGTAATAATATTTCACAATATTACTGTTTTACTGTATTTTAATTAAATAAATGTAGCCTTGGTGAGCAGATGAAACTTCTTTTAAAAACATTAAAAATCTTAGTGGTTCCAAACTTTTGGACTGTACTGTGTATATTATATATATATATATATATATATATATATATCTATAATAATAAAAACATCATTTATTAATCCTTGTTAATATAGGTAATAAAAACATATTTTAATGTCTGAATCAGTAGTCTAGATGTTGACATTAACATGAACTAAGATTAATAAATGCTGCAGAATTCATCGTTATTGGTCCATTGCTTTAACTTATGTTATAAAATGAAAGCTTTATTGTAAATTGTTACCAAAAACTCGAGTCAGCTGAATTTATGGACAGTAATTAAAAGTTAGATTTAATAGTTTTGGTGGCTTGGTTTTCTAATGTTGGTTCATTGGATAAATTACAAAATCAGAATTCAATCAAACAAGAGTTAATCCTATGTCACTCAGCATTATATCACTTGTACTCTAATTAACTGTGAAAAGTTTTTAATAGATTGTTATAAAAATGTCTGAATGACTCACCTGTATTGGAGTTTTGCATTGCTGGATCTAACAAATGTACTAAAGATCTGTTCAGCTGTATGCATAAGAGCTCCGGTCAAATGTTATGGCTGAATGTGATGGTCTGAGTTTGTGAACGGAAAATCAGTAGCTTTAGCTGCAGAGCAAATGTCTGAGTCACAATTGAAAGCACAGCCACAAAGAAACACACTCAAATGTGGCATCAGAAAAGAGCTAAGGTGCTGTGGTGTCATAAATTCTGATTAACATGTTACTGTGAGCAACACTAGATTTTATGACCAAAAAAACTTATTTCAGGATTTTTTTTGTCAAGATTATTTTTGTATTGTAGATATAGTTATTTTACATGCATAATCTAAAGTAGCTGTTTCTCTAGTTTAATTTGATGCTTTGTATTTATGTTAACTTCAAACCCACATGCTATGTTGTGGATGTTAGGGGTGGGAATAGTTTTAACAGTTCCTTAAAAATATTATATCCAACCGCTTATGATGATTCCAATAAATCAATAAATAAATCCAATAAAAACTTACCAATCATGTCCACTGTTAAGACAAAATTATGAGTTTTTGTTGTGTTGTGTTGCACATTGAAGAATTTATGTGGTAAATTTCAACATGTATTCTTATCAGATAAAAAACATTATCTGTCTCAATTTAGCACAATCAGCACATGCAATTTGTAGAATTTATGTGCATCTCTGCGTTTCCATCCAGTGTTTTTATGTGATATGCCAAAATTCATATAGTGGATGGCAGCATATAGTGACTGAACTGTTATGTGACACAGAAATACAGTACAAAAACATCTCTTCCTATATTAATTGTGTGAAAAACAGAATTACACTTAATCTGATCATTTATTCTCCTTATGCAGTCAGATGCACAGCATGCTGGGAACTAGAATTCTGTCCAGTAAGCCTATTATAAATGTTTATATTTTAGACAAGTAGGGATAGTTTTGTTTGAAATTGCGTGCGTACATTAGGCCTGCACGATTCTGGGAAAAATATGAATCACGATTTTTTTAGCTTAGAATTGATATCACGATTCTCTACAACGATTTTTTTTCTCATGAAATGTAATGTTTATTGCACACATGAACCATGACAAAACAAAACAAATTGGAAGTACCAAAAATATTTGTTTTGGCACCTATAGAACATTGCACATCACCACAAGCCTGTAAACATAGAGGCTTCAATGAATAGAACTACCGCGCTCGCTCGACGAGTGAAACACGAGACTAGCGTTCACACCAAACGCGAATAGAGCGTCAAATTCGCGTCTACCGCGTCTAGTTTGCCGCTTGAACATTTTGAATGCATTCGCGCGTCTAGAGCGAAATAGACGCGCGTAAAAAACAAGCGTTTGAAGCGAAATTGACACGCGTCCGAGGCGAAATCCGCTTCTTGTGGGAGGGGCAAGTGCTAGGCGGTTGTCTGTTTGCAAGATGGCTGATGTTGATCGTGCGTTCATCGAGAGAGCTACCGCTCTGTATTTGCTCTGGAGAGCAGAACAGCGGCGTAGAGGTCAGCGTCGCGGGAAGGCTGCGGGTCGATAAACGTGTACGTGACTCAAAAGTGAAATGTGTATTTACAACTTACCAGGTAGCCCAATCTCCTCACCGACACTCTTCCAAGCGAGGTCCTTTTTATTCCTGTCTGAAGTATGAACTTGTGTCATAAATCTCTGGGTGACTGCTCACTGATAATATCAGTCGTTCCTCCATTTTGAATGAGTGACTTCGGGCGGGCCTGCCGCCACAGCAGCAAGCAGGCTCCTGATTGGTTAACGCGGCGCGAATTTACGCCAAAGTTCAAATTTTTCAACTCGGGCGTCAGACGCGAATTCGCGTCAAACGCTAAATGCACAAAAAGCACCATTCGCGCGTATCGCGCGAAACGCTCAATTCGCGTCATTCGCGCGAACTAGACGCGCGAATGAGGCGAATTCGCGTCTTCCGCGCCGCGCTAAACGCCTCATTCGCGCCGCGAGACCTCCAGACGCGCGTAAACGCGTCTTTACATTGACTTAACATTGAAATCATTCGCGCCAGACGCTCTATTCGCGTTTGGTGTGAACAGGCGCTTTGTCGTTGGCTGAGGGTAAAGCCCTGTGAGAGCGGTCCTTTCAAAATAAAGGCTGATTTTTTTTTTTTTTTTTTAAATCGAAGTCATTTAAAAATTAAATCGTGAACAGGGTGAATCGAGATCGCGATTTTATAACGATTTATCGTGCAGGCCTAGCGTACATCACTCACCCTTGTGTCTCGTCATATCCGTAATAGAGAGAAGTTGCTCTGGCTACTTTGACACATGTGGGAGTGGCACAGGTTTATGGAAGCTTATTTCGGCCACTGAATAAAAAATAAAAAAGGTAATTGTGACTTTTTTTCTCGCAATTTGTGAGTTTACATCTTGCAATTATGACTTTTTTCCTTGCAATTGCGAGTTTATAACTGACAAATCTGAGAAAAAAAAGGAATTTGAAAAGGAATCTGAATGACTCCCCTTTATTGGAGTTTTGCATTGCTCGATGTCATACACATAGATGCAAACTCCTCACCTTTCAGTGAGAACTCACCTTTTTGAGATCAAAATAAGTCACCAATGGGATTTGCACAGATCCAATGAGAAAGTGTTTTATGGGGGGTCATACAAGGGTACTTGGGAACTTACAAGGGTAAATAAAGAACTAGTTGTTTCACTAAGTACTGTACAGTGTTTCCTTTACTCTTTACTTTACTTTAAAAACTAGGTCTATAATGGGTAATATTTTATGTATGTGAGGTCTGAGATGTGGCTAACAGTATTGCAGTCTAATCAGCCAAAATTGTCTTAAATATCCTGCATAGCATTTCGTTACTTATAACATGAGATTTTAACCAAATGTTGATTTTTGGTCAAATGTTGCAACAATGTTATTTTTGCACAAAAAATTACAGTTTGGACATTAAGGGATTTTTTTCATTTATTTTTTTACCCTGTAAGTAGGGCTGCACGATTAATCGCATGCGATTGTCATGCGCATTTCGTCAGTAAAGCCGGTTCCCTGATTACCGCTAAATCGCCATCATCTGCTTTCAAATGGAGCGGCATTTAATAGACAGAGCCGTAGATCACTGACAAGCTACGCAATATCGCATTCATTATCGCAGATGAATCGCCTTCGATAATGAACATGATATTGCGTGGCTTGTCAGTGAACTACGGCTCTGTCTATTAAATGCCGCTCCATTTGAAAGCAGATGATGGCGATTTAGCGGTAATCAGGGAACCGGCTTTACTGACGAAATGCGTGTGACAATCGCATGCGATTAATTGTGCAGCCCTACCTGTAAGCAACTAAAAAATGTGCATGTAAAGCAAATAACTTTAAAAAAAATTGCATGCACAGCATGCCCCCACCTCGCGCAATGTTCTCACCTTTTTCCCCTTACCTGTTTGCATCCCTGCATACAAATGTACTAAAGAGTATCTGTTCAGCTGTATGCATAAGGGCTCCAGTCAAAAGTTATGGCTGAAAATGATGGACTGATTTGTGATCAAAGTCAGTAGCAAAAGCACAACTGAGAGGCACAACTGAAACCACACCAATCAGTAGGAAACACAGCATAGTATCAAGGGTTAGCAGCAGTAAGAGTGTCAGTTTGAGTTACAAAAGAGCTGATGTCATCAATATCACAAATCACACCTCTGAGCTTCCAGGGAAGTGGCGTGTTGATTTTATGACCAAAAACTGACTTTCATGAAGGAAAGTAATTTTTTTTGTCAAGTTTATTTTTTTGTATTGTAAATAGTTCTTTTACTTGCATAATATGTAGCTGTTTCTCTAGTTTAATTTGATGCTTTGCATTCATGCTAAATTCAAATCTACACTCTAAAGAAAATTATACTAAACAGTACCAAATTAGGGTTCTTCAACTTGTAACAATAGCAGAACCATTTTTGGTGATTTTTATAAGGTTTCATAAAGAATCAAGAATCATGGCCTTAATATTATTTTTTTATATTATTTATTTATTTTTGTTATTGGCCTGTGGCCTGTTGCACAAAGCCGGTTTCAGTTTCTACCCAAGTTCAAGATTAGTTTGAGCAAACTCTGTTTTTTCAAGCTTATGAAGGTGGATTAGTTTTTAGCGGGGTTCATTGCTATGTTAACTTACGCTGCACATCTAACCTGCTCCGGAGCGGGTTTTATTCTGAGTTAGAGATCACAAACCCAAACTCGACCAATCAGCTGTGAGTAAAGTGATGTGTGTGTCTGATGCAATAAAGCCACTCCCCCTGTATCTCTCGCTCCAAATTAAATCAGTTTATAGTGAAAACATTTTAGAGACAAAATTGCTCAAATTTTGCTGTTAATTATTCATTATATTTATATTAAATAAATTAAAATTATGAATAATTCATGACATATTCATATAATTAGGCCTATTATATTGACAATATTAAACTTTGCTTTTAAATTAAAATAAATATAATACATGCATAATATATAAGCTTTTAAACAGATTAAGCTTTCATGTATTCTTTTGAGCTCTTTGTGAAACTATATAAATTATAAGGCCTATTTGTTTGATGCAGTGAAAGTTTGAGAAGGCAGCTGAAAGAAAATATCATGCATGAGAATCAGTGTTTATTCCTGCTTTGTAATTTATTTTATTTTTCATAACAATTTTTTAATCTTTGGAAGAGACATGAATTGCGCAGCAGAAGTGAATCAAACTGGCGTTCTTCTTTTTTCGTGTGATTGGCTGTTTGCCGCACGTGTCATACTTTCAGGTTCACGTGCTTTGCAAACTCTGGATTAAACCTGAGTTGACATAGAAAGTTAATACTGAGCGTTGTCCAACAGTTGATCATGATCTAAACCAAGTTGGACGGATTTGTCAACTCCAAACCCACTCTGAAACTCATGAAACTCTAATGAATTCCCTAATGAAACTCTTGTTCAACTAGCTTCATGCAACTTTAAGTTTCAAATGATTACTAAACAGCAAGCACAAACTATGCAAAAAAATAAATAAAATAATAATAATAAAAATAAAGAATTGTATTGCTTTTAGCTTATTTTAATTTAGTAAACTGAGCCTAAAATGATTTTAGCTGTAAAGGTGACTCGGCTTGACACTGTAACTTTTTTTTTTTTTTTTTTTTTTTTCTCAAAATTGACAAAATTTAAATCAGTCAATACATCATCAATCCATTTCCCAAAATGTGTTTTTGTCTTACCCTGAGTCACTATGGTAAGCCTATAATTATAAATGCTTATATTTTAGAACGGTCGGGATAGTTTTGTGTGAAATTGCATGTCACTCACCCGTGTGTCTAGTCATATCCGTAAATAGAGAGAAGATGCTCTGGCTACTATGACGGGTGTGGGAGTGGCACAGGTTTATGGAAGCTTATTTCTCTTAAGCCTATAGTGAATGTTTTATTAGCAGTAAGATAACCATATTCATCTGCAGTCACACAGAGCCAAAGCACATCAAAACAATGTTCTTCTGCCAAATGCATGCAGTTTTGTTACAGTGTGCACCTTTAACCAAAACCAACATTGTAACCTTTTTTTTTATTATTATTATTTTTAAGAAAAAGCCTCATGTATTATTGAATCAGTCTGTGCCTTTCTTATGAAACTATGATTGCAATCCAAAAATGAAATATTTGCACTTAAAAATGTGTAAAAAATGTTTCTTTAATTAAAAAAAAAAAAATCTAATTTGTAAATCAACTTCTGGTATATGTCTGACCTAGAGCTTCATGACTGTATTTTACATGTTGTTCATTGGTATTATATTTGTTTTTATTGCATTGACTGAAACTGGGCAGTAGATTTCTAGGACGGCATTTATATATTAAAATATTATTGAATGTGTTATTAGTAAAGGGAAAGACCCTGCTTCTGTTCTGTTGGTTTGTGTGGTTAACAATTGTTCTTTGGGTGGTTGTATGAAATAACTGTTGTAACTGTTGCTCCTATGATCTGTAATTGTGCTAAAGCCAGTTATGAGTAATTTCTTAGGTGTTCAGTAAATTTGCATGATACAGTATTCACAAAAATGTGAGCAAGTGTTTTAGTATTAGTATAACTGAAGTAGATAAATCAATTCCCGACAGCACATCATTTTTCACAGTCTGCATTTGGTCATCAGTCTTGCCCCGATAAATCACAACAACTCATAACCTAAGCACAAGCACCTCTTCACCACAATGGTGTAGGAACCATGGACGAACCAGACAAATGAATCATTCAGATGATTCTTTCAAAACATAATTCTAATTCAGAATCGAAGTTCCAGCTCCAGCCATCTACAGGAAAATCCTTGCCTAATTACTTTTATAACCCCCATGCTTCCTGGCAGAAGTGACAAACTCAGCCATTTGTGACACCAAATGGTCACCTAGAAGATAAAGAGTCTTTGATCACCAGATTAAGAGACAGAGAAACAATGCAGGCCCCTTTTGGTTTCTCTAAGGGACCTAAAACTTTACAGAAAAACCAATGAAGACTGTTCTTAAACTGCATCAAAATTGTTCCAAACAATTTGAAATGGACTTATCAAACATCTTTTAACTGCATACATTTTACATCACATGTCCACAAGTACTACCTGTAACCAGTTTTGCTTTAGAACACTCACAATTCATGTAAATGTGATAACTCTTGAATGACTGACTGAAAGTATGCCTTATTTGGACTTGATTTAATTCTTTTCCTCTTTCCTAAATCCTGGCTTGAATGAAATCTGTTTAACATGTATCATATTCCATTTAATAGAAATTGTGGCTAAAATGGTATTCTCTGCTAAAGCAGAGACGGGAAAGTAACACCTATTATGATTGGGGGCAGAGAAAAGCCCTTTTGAAACAGGACGGCCAAAACTCCTCTCAGAGGTGTGACAGACACCTAAGTTTAAATAGTCATATCGCAAGAGAGAGAACTAGAAGACAAGAGAAAATGAACAAACAGACAAGAACCAAGAACCATGGAGTAACAAGAAGAACAGACTAGCAGCTCATTCAAGCCATCCAACTTTCACTCACTTTTCTTTTCTTTTACTTAATTTTCTTATCCGTGAAGTCTCGTGTTCTAAGTTTTGACGCAAAGTTCAACCAAGACTTTTGCCACTTCAACTTTAACTCCAGCAACAAAGAGACTTCCTTTCATCTTTCCAGCAAGCTCAAACATGATTGGGTTTTACCAAAAACAATACAGACCCTGCGACAGATCATCAGCTTGGAAAACCCCCTGCACGCCGACGAGAAGATTCACATTTGAAGTCGACCCAAGCAAGTACCTCCAGATTCTAAAAACTGAACTGGTGCATTTTAAATTAATTATCTTTAATTTGAATCATTAATTTGCATTTTTTGCAAATTAATGATTCATGGTTCGTTCAGGTCTTTGAAGTGCATATTTTGCTAGGAATTATGTATATATATCTCTCTCTCTTAAAACTCTTTCTCTCTCATTTTCCTTTCTTACTGCATCGCGTATGAATGAATGAATGTGTGTGTGTGTGTGTTTGTGTTAGATTAGTTTGTGTTAGAATAAAGTCTCTTGTAGATTTTTAAATTTGTATTATTTGTATTTGTAAAATGTGCTTCTAAAATTTAATGTCTTGAACTGTCGATCTTAAAGTTACCGTGCTCTAATCCGTGTTTTCACGATTGTTGGATATTCATATCCGCTACAGAGCTTATTACGGCTCGAGCAAATGAACGCTGGACGAATCAGTTGCTCGGTCGTAAACTTACAACTCTTTATAATTCCCTAATAATAAATTATTTAATTTGAGCTAATTTTACTTCCTCTGTTTTTCCTTACAGTATTGGTGGACGAATAATTGATAAAGTATCAAAATATTGATTCTGAATCTTTTACGGTTAATCCGGTTCTTAAAAAGTGTAATTTAGTTACACTTTTGATTAATTAATTGGGTTGTTCCTTACAATGATAACTATTAAAATGTCAAAATCATGACTTCCTTATTATTTAATATTATATTTATAATTTACCAAAGCATGATTTCATTATAATGATGTAGAAATGGGCTTCCATAGAAATCACGCATTTGATAAAGTGCTTTATTTAGAGAGACTGTGTGTGTGTGTGTGTGTGTGTGTTTAACAGGAGACTGGATTAACAGAAGGGTTCGAGACTCACACACTCCAGTGTTGTAGGTGGCAGTATGTACTATTCACGACTGTCTGTAAGCCGCCATTACACTAAAAGGAGATTCCCAGTCCTACGAGCTATTAAACCGAGTCGTCGCGATTGTTTACGCGTCCATAGATTTGTGCGATTATGTTAATGAGGTCAGCGACTGGAAACTGACTGGTGAAAGACTGGGACTTTACTGGAGAGACGCCAGAATAATCTACACTCGCGATGGCTGTGAAATCATGGACACGCCAAGCGGAGGAGACGCTGATCGAGCTGTGGCAGGAGTCTGCGTGTCTGTACGATATCTCCTCCGCCGATTACCACAATCGGGAGGAGAAGGACCGGCGATGGAAAGAGGTTGCCGATGCGCTTCAAATGCCTGGTAAGTTTTTAGTTTAATGTGTGAGCGCGAGAGAGGCAGAGAAAGAGCGCGAGCGACTGTAAACATTGATTTAACGCGAGACATCAGAGCTATATGCTACTGCTGTGCTGAAAGAGTCCTTGTGTCCGTGCACGAACTAAATCTGGAGCTAGCTCGTTTAAACCTGCCTTTAACCCAAATGACAAAACAGTGAGCTAATAAAATATACTGGAAATATTCATCTTAGAAGTGTTTGTTTTGTGCGTGTTGAGGGAGGGGCTACCAACTGTTTTACAGGGTTCTTCAGGTCCTAAATAGTCTTAAATCACCCTTACACAAAATAAGGGCTTAAATTATAGCAGAAAATCTTATTCATAAAATTAGGGCATTAAATGTTACTTTCTTTTTGCAATGCATGCATCTTCCTCAGTGTTTTTGTCCCGTTTTCCCAATACAAATATCAAAACATCTTTGATGCATTTACTTGAGATGCATATGTAAAATTAAGTCTTGAAAAAAATGTTTTTTTCTGAGCCCGATGGCAGATATTTGTTCTTGCTTTAAGCATAAACTGACTTTATTTTGATCAGTTTCACATAAAATAAGACTTTATATTCATTTTGTATCTCCAGTAAATGCATCTTGATTTAATAATCTTTAAACATTTGAATTGGAAAACAACAAAAAATACTGAGGAAGAACAATTTTTTTGCAGTGTGATAAGAAGATATAGTAAAATATATGTCTATATTCTAGTGGTTGAGAGCAGAGGTGATGATTGAATATAACTAATATACAACATAAAAAAAGAATACAAGCAATCCTGAGTAAAGAAAACTTTACTATTACACCAGGATACATAACACTACCTTTTTTTCTAAAATTAATTAATAATGGATATCTGTTGGAAGTTGTATTTTCAAACTCTGAAGTGTTGCTAATGCAACTCATTCTGTTTCTTTCCAGAACATATTGACAAACATCGCTTTAATTTGTTCATTCATTTCTTTTATTTGGTCTTGAAAAATAATTTTATTCCATAAAACTTGCAGAAAACCCATATTAGCTTTTTTTTTTTTATATTATTTATTTATTGTGTGGCAAAAAGGTGTGCATGTGATAGTATATAAAAAGTGGTTTATATAACATAAGCTTGTTTGTCCAGTTGTAAAGCAGAAAATGAATAAATTAAGGAAAAAAAAAAACAAAGGCAACAGATCAAAGGTAGAAAGGTTAAAGAATCAGTCCTGCGAATACAACATAATTTTACTGTCATTTATTTTTTCCTGTAGAGCCTAAATATAAAGGACTATATAGGATTATGAAAATATAGTTGTGCTATTTGACAGACATTCATGATGTGCGTTATGAAGTTATAGTTCAGTTCGTTTATATTCTGTACAGTTATTCCAAACTGTTGTTGTGAAATGGAAGTATGCTCATAATTGTAATGTAAGTTATGCAGTGGGAAAACAGTAAAGCACTCTGTTTGCACCTAATGCGATAAGAGGCTCAAATTAAATTCTAGTCCTTTTGAAGTTCAAGGCAAATTGGGTTGTGAACATTTCTCAGTGTGGTTTGCTCTGTGGCCTCTGTCATTTTGAAATGTATCTTTTATCTTGCATACATCAGTGCTTCCCACAGGTTTGAAATATACTTGCGGTGGTAGCCGGGCGAAAAATCCTCCTATTACCCACGGCACAAAAATGGTCTACTACATGTGACAAACAAATAATGTGCGATTTTTAACAGTATTTTTATTTATTGAAATTAATTTTAATTACATAACATATTACATTTAATTACATACTAATATTATGCATTATTATGCATTGTAAATTATGCTAAATTACAACATTTAAATGGTTCTCCTTTTCCTATGTTCTTCTTGGGGTCATATAGTGTTTCTCTCAGTGAATGGGACACAGATTTTACTAGTAAAATTTATAAAATATATGTGTCAAATAATGTTATTAGTCTTTTCTTCCTGTGGGGGAGACTACAATAATTTACTATGAATTAAATGGAAATTAAATTAAATACAATTTATTGTGTAACCAAAATACCAATAATGCCCAAAAGAAAAAGAAAAAACTTAGCGTGTGACTTTTAATTATAAACAAGCCCGAAATACACCGGGACTCTTATTTTGAAATGTCTGTACTATTGCAGGCTGATCCTTCAGAGATTCTTACAATCGTCTAAAACATTTTATATAAAGGCCATGAAGTAGACTTTGTAATAATTCATCAACTTGAGTTCATTAGCAATCGCTTGGCATAAATCTGCGCTTTTCATTGATTGAGAATTACTTTGAAGCAGACTGAAGCGCTGTTGTGCGAGCTTGTAGAACGCGCAACAGCGCCCCCTTGTGAATTTGCAAAATGCAGCGCCTGTGGGAACGTCAGCGGGAGTAAACAGTTCTGACGCAGACATAACGAGTATGAAACAACTAGTTAATCGATCGCGGGTGGTTTCCTTATCTTGCGCGGATATAAATGTATAAGAGGATAAAAGTAATAAAAGCAAAAATGTGTCTCCATATACTTGGGCGGCCGTTATTTTATGTGGGCAGCCGCCCAAGTAAAGTATATGTGTGGGAAGCACTGCACATGCACATATTCAACTAATCCACAACAAAATTATCACCTGCCTGTGACTGTGTCACCTGACTGTGAAATTTATGGACATTTCCCCAGCAGAATGTCCGTTATGTAGGCTTGCTGCGATAGTCGGTGTAAGCGGTTTCACCTGCCCACCGCGGCACCGCCCCCACCGCTGTTTTGATTTTTTTTAATCATTTAGTTGAGTTTGAAAACGGACACTGTGAGGATCTGACTGACAAGACGATGGCAGAAGATTTTTTTTTTTTTTTTGCAGTATTTTGGATTTAAACCCAGTGCTAATTGGGAACCTGATAAGGATTATTTGTGTTTTTCTAGTTGTGTTTTTCATTAAGAAGAATAACTCGCCATTAAAGCAATTGCCGCACCCGAAATGCGCTAATTCGAAAGTGAAAGTAAAATGCGCACGGCCGCACGGCTTTCCCAACGGTGCATGTCTACTGGAGTGAAGTGTTTTCAGTTCATTCCTATAAAAGCTGAACTTCCAGAGGAATTAATTGAAAACACTCGCTCTGCTCCACACCGCTATTAATGCCCATGCGTCCATGCACATTTCACTTTTGCTTCAAATTAGCGATTTAAAAGTGGGGTGCAAAAGAGGGACCCCCAATCCCGGTGTTACTGGTATTACCGGTGTTGTCACTCGTTGATTAACCAGTGCTAAAATTTCCTCACAGTCACAACCCTACCGTCACGTTTCTTCATGTTCTCATGCCAAATGCAATGTATTTGCTATATTGTAACTCTTTTTATTTCCTGCCCTCAGCTGAGGCGGTGGCGACCAGAGTGGCCTCTCTGAGGACTCAATATGCGCGACTGAGGAAGCCAAAACCAAGTGGGAGTGAGAAAAAGCCGCTCACGCTGAGGCAGCGATGGCTCCTGAGGGCCCTGGACTTCCTAAAGCCGCATATTGTTCATCGGCGAAACGAGAACCATGTACGTGTACAAACACATTCAACACATCATGGAAATATTCAGCTGAAAATTAATTTTCCATTTCACCTGAAACTCCGAAATCACTCCTGACGTTTAATTATCGATTCTCCGATGGCGTGTTATGACTGTCAGTAGCTACTTTTACTTGGAAAATGTTTGTTTTAATCAGAATTAAATCATTCTGGGGCGCATTTTCTGTACAATGACGTTACTCGCTGCTTAACTAAAAGAGTACGATGTCTTGTTGAAGAAATCAGCCAGCTAGTGATGACTGTTGAAGTCCCAAAACATGTGGACGCTAGCGCTGGGTTGACGATAACTTGGTTACTTGTGAAAAGAAACAAAGTCTCAATTTTCAAATTCAGTCTATTTTCATGAGATTCTGACAATAAATGTGGTTTTGGCGCTTTTTAATGTGCTGTGACAGATCACTGTAGCCGTCATTTGTAAGCCTATCATTTCTTCCTATTTACTACTAATTATAGCATGAGATAAACATGAATGATCTAGAGATGTACCAATAATCATTAAAAGATCGCAATCTTGTTTCAAACACCCACGTGATCTTATTCCTAAATGAGAATGATTTGCTTGTCTATTAAACCTTTGACAAAATCACACCAGAAAATGAAAATCTGCTGCTGAGCCAGAGAGAGCCGTTGTCATGTATAGGTATGAAACATCACAGAAGTACTGGAATGAAAGTTTATAGTCCAGATATAAACACTGATGTCTACAGTAGATCATAATAGAGTAAATCGCCTCTTGACATTCCAAATAAAGATTGTATCAATTACATTGTTTCACCAGTAGATGGCGACAAGTGACTGTTAAAATATGTATTTCTGATTGAGTCATTCATTCAAGAGATTCATTCAAAAACGCTGATTCATTTGTAATAAAACAAGCGAAGTCTTTATGGGCGAGTCATTGAATCATTCATTCAAACTGATTTTTTTTTAGAAATAATTCAAACAAATTAATTTAAATATGCTGCAGCAATTAATATTTTGTCAGAACCTCTAGTAAATTACATGTTTTGTCACGTAACGTTACAGTTACCTCAGAAAAGCCATTTAATGACTTAACTCAATGGTTAGCTAGAAAAATTAACTATAGAGAACAGCATTTTGATAAATAAATGCACTATATTACTTATGTTTTTCTTTAAATAATGAAGAATATAATGAAAAAATTAATAATGCATGTTTAAATTAAAAAAAAAAAGTCATGAAAAAAGTTCTTACAGTCACCATTTAAATTAATGAAACTGAAGTAGAAACAGAATTATATCATTAAGAAGTTGATATTAAATGTGCATTTTGAATTTTGGTTTCTTGCTAAATGAAAAACTTACTTTTCAGTAAAAATAATAATTTTGGTGATTCATTAGACATCAACACCAAGTGAAATTTTGCTTTGTTTTCTTAAACCTTTCTTCTTTCGCTCTTGTAGCTCGGTTTGCCATCCTCTGAAAAACTGGAGGAGTCTGTAGACGAGTCGGATGAGATGATGCAAGAGACGGACAAAGACATTGACAGTTTCGACTCCATCAGCGTGTGTCTCTCCCCGATGCCCGGCACACCAGACACCGGTATTCCCGAGGAAACGGCCTCGTATTCGCTCTCGCCCCGGAGCACGTCCGGCAAACGCAGACGCATCTCAGAATCGGACATCGAGCTTCAGAAGCTCGAGGTTTTGAAGCAGATGTCCGCCAAAGTCCTGGAGAACCCTCCCGCTGACGCCGCGGCCGTGTTCGCCAGCCAGGTGGCGATGGAGTACCGACTGCTGAGCGACCCGGCCGTCCAGATGCGCGTGCGGAGGAAGATCATGGCTCTGCTCTACGAGGCACAAGATTCAGAAAGACATTACCGGCAGTCAAAGAGACACAGCGAGAGGGAACTTAAAACCGAGGAGGACGTAACTTGGATCAACACTAATATATAAATGTTATCATGTTGTTGCAGTGTTTGTCTTGTTACTACCCTGATTGTTTTCTACGTTGTATTGAACTATTTTTCTTAGTGGAAGCTTTGAGATAATCTACATGTAAGATATTAAAATAGTTTCAGCTCATTACATGTCTGTGTGTTTTATTTTATCTCGCTGTATAATAACTGGGATAATGTACAGTGAGATGTTAATTGCAAAACAAACCCTGACTGTACTTTACCACTTTGACAAACATATGACATCTAATGCCTTTATTTTGACTTGAAATACAGCTTCTCTCCAGCAGAGGGCAGCATCATATAACTACAGTTCAACTGCATTCACTACACATGATAAAATACACAAAAATATTTCAAATAGGCCAAACTGGGGTTTCGGACTTGATGAAAAGCAAAAAAAATCAATCAATAACAATTCATAATTTAAAATTAAATTAATTTTAAAATGTTTTTGTGTGTATATATGTGTATATGTAATGGGAGAATATATATATATATATATATATATATATATATATATAAACTATAAATAGATGCATATATTTACAAATATATAAATGAATATATTAATATAGGGCCTAATATTTTGTATATAATGTATATAAATACATATTTAATAAAAACATTAAATGTAATTATATTTAAAAAATACTTATATAATTAAACTATATAATTTAGTTTATATATAAAATTAAATGTTTTATTACATTTTTAAAATAATGTAAAATATTAATTTTGATATTTGATATTTTAATATTGTATTTAAATTCATTCATTTATTAGTTTACCTTCATGTCATGTGACCGATAACCAACATCAGTGGACTGTGAACATGCAAATTTGTTGTTAAATTGTTGAAATGTTTGGGAATCCCTGGTCTAAACTATTATTACTACAAATAGTAAAATTAATCTGGAATAGAGATTCGTGCTTTTCATATGTAGATGCATTTCTTTTTTCTCTATAATTACAACTAATGAGTCAGAAACCAATTTTGGATGATGCATGGCAGAAATAGTTCTGTGGGCATAAATTACTGCGTTTTATTTCCTCCACTTTGTGAGGCGGGGAGAGAGATTTAATATTAGCAGAGTATTTCAATTATGCTATCATGCACATGATAATACAACTTTCAGTAGATGTAGAAAAACAAACTCGAAGATCAAACGCGAGTGACTGGATTCAGCTGGCTCTGCAGGAACTCTGATAACACTAAACCTTGGCTTGTACTTTCTGTTATTATAACTCGGCCCTGTTTGAGCTCATGGAACAAGAGCAGAGGAAACAGACCTCCCTCACGTTCTCCATTTGACTTCTGACAGCAGAAAACAGTCTTTCCTCTCTGTTGGTGAAGCTGAGCTGATCACTGGCTGCGTCCAGCAGGGCTTTGATTTCTTCAGAACAGGCTTCGTATCCACAGCCGTTTTCCTGCCGCATGTTATCAGTGGACAGAACGGCTTCATGCTAAACACAGAGTGTTTACATAGACTATATATTTATATATATATATGCTACAATACTATATAAACTGTGACAACTAGCCCCGGTGAAACACAACGTTAATGAATTCTGTAAAAATCCAGTTTAACATCACAGAGATTTGTGCATCTGACAGGAAGTTGATGTTTTGAGAGGAAGTTCGCTGCTGCTCCATGCCTGCAGCACAACAGACATCTCTCTCTCTCTCTCTCTCTTTCTCTCTCTCTCTCTCGTGATGTCTGCTTCCATTAGGATGGGGGATGATGGGAAGGCGGGGTGACCTAAATTCACACTCTTTCAGTGCTGTGCATCATTACCGTCACAGGGAAAGATGTGACTTCCTGTTTTCTCCTGATTGTTCATTCTGTTTTCTCTCACATCTGCTCATTACGGAGCATTATGGAGCTCTCACCGCGCTCTTTTATAATGCTAGTCATTTACTGTTTCTCTGATTGGAATATTTTTCCTCTTTCATCTCCGAGCTCTTCTGCCTCTCATCCACTGTCTTTATCTTCATCTCTCTCTCAGTCCCTCACCCGTGTGATCTTCACCGTTTTCTGGTTATTATTGGTTCACTCTTCTTTCTCATGTTTCCTCACTGCAGCAAATAAAAAAATAACTAATAATAATTATTATTATATTATATTTTTCTTTATTAATTTTTTATTTATAAATAAATAGGTAAATATTATTATTCATTTCTGCTTAACCTTATTTCAGTATTTTCAATGTTTCTTGTTACAAGAGGATGAAGGCTTTTCTGAAATCATATATATATACACACACACATTTTATTATATATATGCACATATGTGTGTGTGATATATATATATATATATATACAGCTCTGGAAAAAATGAAAGGACCACTCCAAGTTCAGAAATCAATATTAAGTGGTCTCTTAATTTTTTCCAGAGCTGTATACATACATTATATATATATATATATATATATATATATATATATATATATATATATTATAATTTATAGTCACATTACAATGAAGATGATGATGATGCTGATCTAGTCGCAGCTAAAACGTTTAATAAAAACAATCAAAAGAACAGAATCTAAAATAAACAGTGTGCAGATAATGAACTGAAATACAAGATAATGAACTCAATACAAAACAGATGTGCACTAATCAATCAATGAAAACCATGACAAACCAAACAAACAGGAAGAAAAAACACAGTCCTTGAAAATAAAACCATAACACTGACATACTAACGTGACAATATTACTTATAAATATATATATATATATATATATATATATATATGCAAGCATATATTTTTAATAAAAAACAATGCAAAATACTGTTGCATGATAAGAAATGTTTGTTTTGGACCCTGGATATATCCACATATAACGGGTGTTTGTTTGTGCATCTACATCATCTTAATGACTGTAAGTGAACTACAGATTCTTATCTAATTCTCACACAGTCCTGTGAGTGAAACGGAGAAGGTTGGAACAGGACATTTGCGTGAGTGAGTCAGCGGCCTGCTGGTCTTTAAGAGCCATTAAACCTCCTCCTCCAGCAGATCCAGGCCTGCAGGCATGACCCGCGGCTGCTCGTGGCAGATAGAGCCCCCCCCCGGGACCCGCGGCTACTGACGGAGACCTCAATGAAAGCTAATCCAGGATAAGCCTAGGGAACCCAAACCTCACCGATGTCAACATCTTCATCAGCCTGACCTGCTGTTATCAGCCTGCTTCACTTACATTCATTATACGGCTGCTTTGTTAAATCCAACACTGAGAGGCACCATAGTAAAACTGTGGCGTTATTATGGTAACCCTCATAAAAGAAAGCACAACAATGCCAAAGCTTCTCACATCATTTGGATTTAGGAATACAGGATTCTGGTGGAAACAATGTGCAATCAAAGGGATTTTCATATTCTCTTCTATTTTCAGACTCAAAAAGCAAGCAGAATTACCATTAATATGTTAATATGACCATATTACCATGGTAATGTATTTTGAATCAGTAATACCATGTTTTTGGGCATGTGCTATAATAAAACCATGGGTTTTGGACATATACAGTATCTTAATACCATGTTTTTTATATGTATCATGGTAATACTATGTTTTTTGTACATGTATCATATTAATACCATTTTTTTGTACATGCACTATAATAATACCATGTTTTATACAGCATTATAGTAATACCATGTTTTTGTACATGCACTATAATAATACCATGTCTTTTGGACAGATATCTTAATACCTGTTTTTTGGACATGCATCATAGTAATACTTTTTTTTTTTTTTTTTTGGACATGCATCATAGCAATACCATGTTTTTGTACATGCATTATAGTAATACCATGATTTTGGAGATGCACTGTGAAAATATCATGGATTTTGGACAGATATACAGTATCAATACCATGTTTTTTGTTCATGCATCTTAGTAATACCATGTTTTGTACATGCATCATAGTAATACCATGTTTTTGTTCATGCACTATAATAATACCATGTTTTTTGTTCATGCATCATAGTAATACCATATTTTTGGACATGCATCATAGTAATACTTTTTTTTTTTTTTTTTGGACATGCATCATAGTGTTGTGGAAATTGTAATTTTTCATATGATTTTTACCTGTATTCTTGGGAAATATGATGCTTATGGAACATGGTATGATGTTGGCTTAAGTGGTAATGTTTAACATAGATGTTAGAAATAGAAAGAGCAAGATATGGTATGGGGACATGCAAGATGTATGTTAAAAAATGTCTGTGCTAACAATGTGTGGAAAGTTACAGCCGCTAAGAGATGTTCCTAATATGGTAAAAGGACAGAGGCTTCTGCCTTGGAGGTTAGAGATATAAAAGTGAGGGGAAGCTTTCGTTCTTTGTCTTACACTCTGCAGCTACTTGTGTTTCTGTTGACTGTCTGACCTTTCTTGCAAGAAATAAAACCTTTAAAGACAATTGGACATGTTTATCTCTTATGCAGTAGAGTCGGGTTGATTTTTTTGCCACAACAATAGCAATACCATGTTTTTGTACATGCATTATAGTGATACCATGTTTTTGGACATGCACTGTGACAATATCATGGATTTTGGACAGATACAGTATCAATACCATGTTTTTTGTTCATGCATTTTATTAATACCATGTTCATAATTAATACCATGTTTTTGTACATACATTATAGTAATAACATCATAGTTACATTTTTGGACATGCATCATAGTTTTGTACATTTATAGTAATAACATGTTTTTTGTTCATGCATCATATTAATACCATATTTTTGGACATACACTATGATATCATGGATTTTGGAGAGATATACAGTATCAATACCATGTTTTTGTACATGCATTATAGTAATAACATGTTTTTTGGACGTGCATTATAGTAATTTTTTTTTTTTTTTTTTGGACATGCATCATATTAATACCATGTTTTTTACATGCATTATAGTAATAAATGTTTTTTGGACGTGCATTATAGTAATTTTTTTTTTTTTTTTTTGGACATGCATCATATTAATACCATGTTTTTGTACATGCATTATAGTAATAGCATGTTTTTGTTCATGCATCATAGTAATACCATATTTTTTCATAGTAATACCATATTTTTGGACATGCACTATGATACCATGGATTTTGGAGAGATATACAGTATCAATACCATGTTTTTGTACATGCATTATAGTAATGACATGTTTTTTGGACATGCATTATAGTAATATATATATATATATATATATATATATATATATATATATATATTTTTGGACATGCATCATAGTAATACCATGTTTTTGGAAGTGCACTATAATAATACCATGGGTTTTGGACAGATATACAATATCTTAATACCATGTTTTTTTATGCATCAAATACTGTTTTGTACATGCATTTTAGTAATACCATGTTTTTTGTACATGCATCAGTAATATCATGGATTTTGGACAGATACCATCTTTTTTATTATTTTATCATGGATCATGAATCATGGTAATACTATGGTATATCCCACAATGCCATGCTATTATCATTACTGTACCATTTGGATGGTATAGGTGGAAAGAGAGAGAGAGAGAGAGAGAGAGAGAGAGAGAGAGAGAGAGAGAGAGTGTGTGTGTGTGTGTGTGTGTGTGTGTAGAGAGAGAGAGAGAGAGAGAGAGAGAGAGAGAGAGAGAGAGAGAGCGCGAGAGGATCCCAGCGGCTCTCCGGCTACAGACACGCGACACAGACACATCGGTCGCTCTTTACGGTGAAACGCGCGACACAGGCCTGAATCCTCCACCGTAAACCGACACACATAGAGGATCGTTCTAAGAGGCACGTGAGCAGCCAAACCTTTTCAGAGGAAACGAACGAGTGGCTAATGACAGCGACCGAGCGAGTGACCGGGAAGAAAACGAGGAAAATCCAGAAATAACGCGCGACTCCGGAGCGACATTATATTTCATCCCGAGGTAACGTGTGATCCTTTCTTATGTGTGGATGTGTGATTGTCAATGTTCATTTACGGGCGGGTTTTAATGCATTGACTTGCATTGCTTTCTTCTCTTTATAAGATCATATAGTGATATAATAATACAGTATATAATGTCTAAGCAATAATAGGGTGTCGTTGGATAGAGAAACAGACATGACACCCGATGTAAACCCGTCGGGCGGCCGCACAGGTGCTGCTCGGGCATCTCTCGTGGATTTAAAGGGATTTTAAACAGCTTATAGTATATTCTTATAATTAATTACGCCGCGTAGTAGGTTAAAAATAATGTGGATAAATAATACTTTGAAAGGTTTATGCGTCCCTGATCGACAGCGTTGTTGAAATAACAGGGATGATGCTGGTCTTAAAGGGACAGTTCGCTTAAAATAAAAATAATGGCATTATTTACACACCCTCATGACGTTACAAACCCCTTTGAGTTTTATTTCTTCTGTGTAACACAAAAGCAGAAAATTAGCCGAATGTCATGTCTGTTCCGTATAATGCAAGCGGATGGGGACTGGATCTGTCAAGGGCAAAAAGGACGAAAAAACACGAGTAAAGTAGCCTATATATGTGTGTTTTAAATCTCCCCATGCCATACTATAGCTTTATGTGAACATCCTGCCATAATACTCAAATGTTTCCGCATAAATTACATTTTTAATTTTGGGTGTACTGTTCCTTTAATGTGTGTGCCTTGGGGATTTTGGGGTCAGATATGTTTCCAAATAGCTGATGGGTAACACAAGAACTCCCTAGTGGGGGATATTGGCATAATTAGATAGTTGTGGTGGTGACGGTACAAGCTCTTGATCTGGACATTTAAAAGTGTTTTGACATTTTGTGCATCATTGTTAAGGGCAGAAATGCTTAAGAGAGAATTTAGACATGTGCTGTATTGAGTGTTGTGTTTTTATCACTACATGAGTGACAAAGAGGCATCTTACAAACACATTTAGTTCTAATAAAAGTGCACTGAACATCAAATCAATAACCGCTCTGCGAAGCTTCCTGAACAGCATAAAAATGCTGATTTTCAAAGACACGATTATGATATTACAGGCTCTGGTAATGTTGTTTCACAATGACAAATGGAACTGCATTCTTGATGAGGCTGTGACATCATAATGGGGCTGTATGGTGTCCGTGGTAACCGTGGAACTCTAGAATCGTTTATGTTGGTAACGTTCCGTCGATTCAGTTAATCAATGCTTCCTCACGGACTCACACGTGCTTTTAGAAGCATTAGGTCACGTTTGCAGGGTTGAAAGCTTTAGGGGTCAAAGCGAGGTTGGGTTTTCTTGACCTTTGTGTGCACGCGTTGGCAAATACAAAGAAAGACCAGCCATCGTAAGTTCATTAAACTGGCCTGAAGGGCAGTTGTTACCCATCAGTATTCACACATCAGCACCTGTCAACACACACTTCACGCTCTTCTACCAATGTATAGCGTACATCATAAGGACATTTGGTCAGATTTTCAGCATTTTGAAATGAGAATTTTTCAAGTCCAGTGATGTCCAGCCTAGGAAAATTGACATCTTCACCCTTAAATGTTATTAAATATGTTGTAAGAATATTGCAGTCAATTGTTTTATTTGTGATAATAATGCAGTGAATCATGCCAAATTGTGCCAACATAATTTTTGCCCCAGCTGTCATTACAAATAAATTATGAACAAGAGAGAACCAATCAAATATTAATAACTGATTATGATGTAGTCAATATATGCTTTTTCTGTGTATTTTTTTTATTTTGCATAGTAAAATTTTGCCAAATAATTTTGTCAGATAAAAACACTAACAAAGTTTAGTTTTGTTCTTCCCTCATATATAAAATATTTAAAAAAATTTTGACAGTTTAATTGAACTTGTAGGGCCATTAATATCACTTTTGCCCTCTACATATATTATATATTATTATATTATATTATATTATATTATATTATATGGAATATTCACAATATATTCCCAATGATTTTGCTTGCAATGGAAAATTAAATTAAAATTCTGAATATTGAAATGATTGAAATGCATTTATTTTACCATTAAGTTTCCAAGCGTGATTTATATATATATATATATATATATATATATATATATATATATATAAATATGATGTTTAGTAAAAATATAAGCTAGATAAAAATGTTGTTTTTTATTGCTGTTATATTTGTGCAGTTAAAATAAATTAAAATTATTTAATATCATTCATGTTAATTTAGTGAAAAAAACAATTATTTGATCAATTGAACTAGATTTTTGCTGTATTTGACTTGCATTGAACATATTTACTAGTAGCTGCTAATCAACTATTGAGCTTTTTTGTATTGTCAAAAGAGCAAATATAACTTTTTTTCAGCTGTATTTCCCAGCCCTACTGTACATATTTGCTAAACCACAGTGAGCACTCCTAGAGAGAGAGAGAGAGAGCAGAGGTTTGTAGGTTCAGAGATGATCCGTGTAATTCCCGACTAGTTGGCTAATCTTATTTTAGGCCTGAAGCCACGAGCGAGTCTCTCAGGAATGTCGTGTGTCGCTGGCGTCAGACTCGCGGTCCCCTCGTCTTTTGGCTTGAATCTTTAAAGTGCAGGAGGAGGCGGAGCACCCGAATGCTGTCGGGTGAACGACCACAAATCATCAGCAAAACATTCAGATGCAGATCTGTCTGTTAAACCGCTGAAACAGGCTGTTATACTGATCAAACTGAGATTTCATCAGTTTTAGACCTGAATATTAATGATCCATAGTGAGAAAAACATACATATGAGCACATGCATCCACACCTTTCTTTCATAAGTCTCAATAAATCTCACATAATGCATTTACTGTTGTGTAAATGAAGTGTTTGTTTGTCCTTAATGTCAGTCGCAGAATAAATTAATCTATATATAAATCAATCTCTCTCTCTATATAAATATAAATAGCTGTACTCTCTAGCCTGTTTCAGCCGGGCGTCTCCGTCACACTCTCCTCCGGCTGCTGGACTCAGATCTGTGTTCAGCATCACACTGAGCAACAGTAACAGTGGTTGCTAGGGCAGTGCTCTGCGGATACTAAAGTGTTCAGAGCATGTTGTAGTTTTAAGCATGTTGCTGTTAAGTTAAAAAGATCGTCTGTTTTTGGGTGGTTGCTAGGGTATTGCTATGCAGTTGCTAAGGTGTTGAGAGTGTTTTAAGAATGTTGCTTTGGTGTTAATAAGATCATCTGGGTGGTTGCTAGGGTGTTTTAGGTGGTTGCTAGAGCATTGCTAATGCAGTTGCTAAGGTCTTTCTTCCAGGTGGTTGCCAGGGTGTTCAGAGTGGTTGCTAGGACATTGCTAATGCAGTTGCTAAGATGTTCAGAGTGTTTTAAACATGTTGCAATAAAGGTCTTCCTCTGGGTGGTTGCTAGGGCATTGCTAATGCAGTTGCTAAGAGTGTTTTAAGCATGTTGCTATGAAGTTAATAAGATCATCTGGGTGGTTGCTAGGCTGTTTTAGGTGGTTGCTAGGGCATTGCTAATCCAGTTGCTAAGATGTTCAGAGTGTTTTAAGCATGTTGCTATGAAGAAGATCTGGGTGGTTACTAGGGCATTGCTAGTGCAGTTGCTAAAGTCTTCCTCTGGGTGGTTGCTAGGGTATTGCTATGCAGTTGCTAAGGTGTTGAGAGTGTTTTAAGAATGTTGCTTTGGTGTTAATAAGATCATCTGGGTGGTTGCTAGGGTGTTTTGGGTGGTTGCTAGGGAATTGCTAATGCAGTTGCTAAGGTGTTGAGAGTGTTTTAAGAATGTTGCTTTGGTGTTAATAAGATCATCTGGGTGGTTGCTAGGGTGTTTTAGGTGGTTGCTAGAGCATTGCTAATGCAGTTGCTTAGGTCTTTCTTCCAGGTGGTTGCCAGGGTGTTCAGAGTGGTTGCTAGAGCATTGCTAATGCAGTTGCTAAGGTCTTTCTTCCAGGTGGTTGCCAGGGTGTTCAGAGTGGTTAGGGCATTGCTAATGCAATTGCTTAGGTCTTTCTTCCAGGTGGTTGCCAGGGGTTCAGAGTGGTTGCTAGGGCATTGCTAATGCAGTTGCTTAGGTCTTTCTCCAGGTGGTCTGGTTGCTAGAGCATTGCTAATGCAGTTGCTAAGGTCTTTCTTCCAGGTGGTTGCCAGGGTGTTCAGAGTGGTTGCTAGGGCATTGCTAATGCAGTTGCTTAGGTCTTTCTTCCAGGTGGTTGCCAGAGTGTTCAGAGTGGTTGCTAGGGCATTGCTAATGCAGTTGCTAAGATGTTCAGAGTGTTTTAAACATGTTGCAGTAAAGTTAATTAGATTGTCTGGGTAGTTGCTAGGCTGTTTTGGGTGGTTGCTAGGGCATTGCTAATGGAGTTGCTAAGGTGGGTGGTGCTAGGGCATGCTTATAGAGGGCATTGCTAATCCAGTTTCTAAGATGTTCAGATGTTTTAAGCATGTTGCTATGAAGTTAATAAGATCATCTGGGTGGTTACTAGGCTGTTTTAGGTGGTTGCTAGGGCATTGCTAATCCAGTTGCTAAGATGTTCAGAGTGTTTTAAGCATGTTGCTATGAAGAAGATCTGGGTGGTTGCTAGGGCATTGCTATGCAGTTGCTAAGATGTTCAGAGTGCTTTAAACATGTTGTTTGAAGTTACTAAGGTTCTGTAGGTTGCTAGGGCGTTGCTATGTGGTTGCTAAGGTCTACTGAATGGTTTCTAATGCCTTGTAGGTGTTCAGTGTTTGTCAAACACTCCGTCACAGATTTCCCTAGTAAATCTAAATCTGAGATACTGTACAGGCCCAGAGCTACTAACACCATCCACTTACATCACTTCCCGGGATGTTTCATCTTGCATCACCTGATACAGTACAGATGCATTTGATTCGATTAAAAGTGTTCTGTCATGTCCATTTCATGTCTTTTTGCTAGCGAGATGCTCTCATTGTTTCCTGTATAGATTCTGCTATGGGCTTCTGACCCTGTTGTCATAACAGCAGGCTTGAGTTACCGTGCATGAGGAACGTTTACTGTTAATGATAATGGATGTATAGGGATGAGCTATCTGCTGTCTGCCCCACACAGATCAGATTACCTCATATTTAATTAAAACGCCCCTCCAGTTGAACCTATTTATAGCATCTGCCACCACAGTCCACTGGTGGGGCATCCCACTAAACCACTGATCTGAGACCAGAGTTTTTTTATGTGTTTTATGTGTGCTAAAGTAAGATCAGTCATTTTTTACACACAATTTTACCTTTAAATTAGAGAAGCACTGATGTATCCGAAAGCACCGAAAGCAATTATTTTCACTATTGGCCATTAGGCTTGCTGTGATAGTCGATGTTACCAGTGTTCAGCCGCAACCGTCATTTTTTATAGTAATAAAAATGATATAGTTCAGTTAGAGAACAGACACAACAATTAAAAACTGAACGTGTCTGCTCAATGCGGTGTGAGCGAACGAGAGTCGCAGCACAGATCAGCAGCAGGAGTCAGATTTCATTTATCACGAGAGTGAGGAACTGACTGACAAGACGATAGCGGAAGATTTGGTTTCAAAGCAAAATATAAAAGCACCTATTTGGTAAAAGTTTGGATTTAAACCCAATGCTAATGACAACCTGCAAAAGATTAGTTGTGTTTTTCTAGTTGATGTGTTTTTCAGTAAGAATAATAATGAACCAACATTCAAGCAATTGCCGCCCCGAATTGGTGCTAATTTGAAAGCGAAAGTAAAATGGGCATGTCCACTGGTGCGAAACTCTTGGATCAAGTGTGCCGCTCATGTCCTAAAAAGTGAAGGCAAAACATTTTGATCGCCCCCTGGTGGCTGGCTGCAGTATAGGTCATAAAGCGCGCCCTCTCCATATAATTGAATGTGACGTGAGCCGAACTAAAATATCCAGTTATGCTTCAAATGATTGTTTACGAAGATGGTTTGTCATTTTAGGTAGTCCTTATCCATACTGATGTATGTTCAAGTGTTCGTTTTTCTAATAAGTTTGACTTTAGTTAGTTATTTGTGGGCGGGCAACATATGGGCAGGACTAGTGTCAGTTTCGTTAACGAAATCTATGAAGAAAAATATTCGTTGACGTCCTTTTTTCCATGACTAATAAAGCAATGTTGCCAAGCAACGTTACCGAGCGATATTGCTTGGGAACTTTCCCTTAAGAATGGGCAACAAATTCTGATCTAAAGTATCCAGATAGAAATTTGGTGCCCTTTCTCAATGAGAAAGTACCCAAGCAACATTGCTTGGCAACATTGATCAAAAAGTGTATCATCACCTTAAGACGAGATGTTAATGAGACGACACCAATGTCATTAAATGAGAACTGTGACTATATCAGCATGCAATATCGTTGACGAAAAAAGACAACGACCAACTTTACCAAAATCTCTTTGTTTTTGTTGAATAAAAAGAGGAGACAAAATATTACAGACTGTTTTTATTAAACTTCTATGAGCTTTCATACTTGTGGTTGCCAGATATCAGGGTTTTAAATCCCCAATCGGAGCTTTTAGAAGAGCTTTTCTGCCTGGTGGTTTAATTAATATTTGCAATCTGGCAACCGTGCATGTGTTCTTTCTACGCTCTGAAAGAAGTGCAGATGATCTGACAACCGACAAACAATGAAGCTGGAGTTTATTGATCTCCATTGAGATATTCTGCTTAAATTAAAGTGTCATTCAATCAGTCTGTTTCTTCACGAGTCGCTTGCGCTGTTTGCTGTGACTAAATCTGCCATCAAACCTTCTCAGTGATGAACTGTAATAAATACAAACATGAATCTCAACTATTGTGGTTGCTGAAGAAACTTACACAACCACTGTACCGTCTTTTTTGCTGTTGTTTTAATATAAAAATATTAATGTAATTTGGAATTGTTGGATGACTAGGAATTTCACTATTAATTTTTGTGAGAAGTTTCTTATTTTACCATGTAAAACAAATCGCATATAATAAATCGGCTCACTAGATGAAGTCAAATAAAGCATGCGTATGAGTTGACATTCTCTTGATTTGTGCATGTAATGAAATGTAAAAATAAATTTCTCAAATGACAACAATCATTGTGATTTATAATTTTGAGTCAAATAATTGTGATTATTAATTTAACCATTATGTAGCATGACAAAAATGTGACTAGTTTTCAGTGACTAAAATGCCCAGACATTTACTTGACTAAAACTTGACTAAACAAAAACATGACAAAGTTGACTAAATATGATAAACACTAAAAAGATGGAAAAGAATTGGTCATACCCTCGGAATAAATGCTGAGAATTATTAACGGAGATTATTATGCCAGGCTAGCAAACAGTGTAACATAAAATTATTTCAGGTATCCAGCACTAGTTTCAACAACATTGTCTTACATCCTTTGAATTTGCATTTGCACAGACTCCTGCACAGACTCATGCTCCAAATGACGTGATCCGTGCAAGATGTCAACGGTTATTACTGGGATATTTTGCCATTTTTCTGTAGTGGAAAGCAAGTGACTGTGCCTTTGTCCACCCACTCTTCTCTGTAATCTTCCTCTCGCGTCTGTCTGTCTCGGGCCGTGCTGGGCCGTGCCGTGTGGACACAGAGCTCCACACAAACACACCATTCATGGACTGATAAGATCCACACGTGCAGCGGTGACCCTGAAGCGGGCAGAACCGGCAGGTGGTGCGGGTCCAGTTTTCACCAGAGCGATTACAGCGCTGATGTCATGAAGGGAGCTGTAGAACCGTTAAAGCATCTGGTTTTAGATTAAAATAATAGACACTGGAGACTATTTGGGTCCTGTTTGATTTAAAGCCTAGTGATCTGTCCTGCTGCCCGCTGAATATGTTCCACTAGAACAAGAAAAACACCATAACATGATGCAGCAAAGCTTTGTTGCTGTAATACATGCTCAGAATAGCTGACCTGGGGTCAGGTCCTTGTGTAAACACCATTTAATTAAAATGTGTGCTTAAGGTACTACAGTTTCCATGTTTCTTAACTATATTCTGTCCTCCATTGTAACATGACTGTGGGAATCCTAGACAAACCTGTTGGTAGATTTTGTTCAATTGCCTTTAAATGAGAGGAGACTTGGTACAGAGATGATTAAAGGGATAGTTCACCCAGAAATTATCCCATGATTTTCTCACCCTCAAGCCATCCTAGGTGTATATGGCTATCTTCTTTTAGACGAACACAATCAGAGATGTATTTAAAAATATCCTGGCTCTTCTAAGCTTTATAATGGCAGTGAATAGAGGGCGAGATTTTGAAGCCCAAAAAAATGAATCCATCCATCATAAAAATAATCCATGTAGTTTCAGGGGGTTAATAAATGCCTTCTGAAGCGAAACGATGGGTTTTTGTAAGAAAAATATCCATATTTAAAACTTTATTTACTATAATAACTAGCTTCTGGCAGGTGACCATGAGCATACTGCAGAAGTCGTGGAAAATAGAGAAAAACAAATCACCAGTCACAAATTAGAAGTCTAAAACGAGAAATTTTAAAGAGAAATGTGGGAGGATTTCAATATAAGAGAAGAGGAGCTTGAGTTTGTTGCACAGCCCTATTTGTTTGAACCGTGAGAGGCGTCTAAGCTTACGATACTCCTACATCCTGCGTCTTATATCACGTCATGGGTCACTCTTGTGGCGCAAGCCTACTTGCGCAGTTATGGTCGTCTGCTGGAAGCTAGTTATTTTAGCTTATAAAGTTTTAAATACGGAGATTTTTCTTACTAAAACTCATCGCTTCGCTTCAGAAGTCCTTTATTAACCCTCTGGAGCCGTATGGATTATTTTTATGATGGATGGATGCATTTTTTTTGGGCTTCAAAATCTCGACCCCATTCACTCCGATTATAAAGCTTGGAAGAGCCAGGATATTTTTAAAGGTGCCGAAGAACATGTTTTTAAAAGATGTAATATAAGTCTAAGGTGTCCCCTGAATGTGTCTGTGAAGTTTCAGCTCAAAATACCCCATAGTTTTTTTTTATTAATTTTTTTAACTGCCTATTTTGGGCCATCATTATAAATACGCCGATTCAGGCTGCGGCCCCTTTAATTCTCGTGCTCCACGCCCCAAGAGCTCACAGCTAATATAACCCTCAAAATGGATCTTTACAAAGTGTTCGTCATGCAGCATGTCTAATCGCGTAAGGGTTTATTTGGATGTTTACATTTGATTCTGAATGAGTTTGATAGTGCTCCGAGGCTAAAGCTAACATTACACACTGTTGGAGAGATTTATAAAGAATGAAGTTGTGTTTATGAATTATACAGACGCATGGATGGCTCTTGTCTCTACAGTAAGAAACGATGGTAACTTTAACCACATTTAACAGTACATTAGCAACATGCTAACGAAACATTTAGAAAGACAATTTACAAATATCACTAAAAATATCATGTTATCATGGATCATGTCAGTTATTATTGCTCCATCTGCCATTTTTCACTGTTGTTCTTGCTTGCTTACCTAGTCTGATGATTCAGCTGTACACAGATCCAGACGTTAATACTGGCTGCCCTTGTCTAATGCCTTGAACATGGGCTGGCATATGCAAATATTGGGGGCGTACATATAATGATCCCGACTGTTACGTAACAGTTGGTGTTATGTTGAGATTCGCCTGTTCTTCGGAGGTCTTTTAAACAAATGAGATTTATATAAGAAGG
The DNA here is from genome assembly GCA_028476615.1 of Culter alburnus. Lineage (NCBI taxonomy): Eukaryota > Metazoa > Chordata > Actinopteri > Cypriniformes > Xenocyprididae > Culter > Culter alburnus. Next base: position 179,979 of record JAOTNS010003638.1, read on the forward strand.
AGGAAACAATGGAGTTTGAAACTCAGTGTATGTCTTTTCCATGTACTGAACTCTTGTTATTCAACTATGCCAAGATAAATTCAGTTTTTGATTCTAGGGCACCTTTAAATACATCTCCAATTGTGTCCATCTGAAAGAGGATAGTCATATACACTGAGGATGGTTCGAGTGTGAGTAAATCATCGGATAATTTTCATTTTTGGGTGAACTATCCCTTTAAGTGCGCACTACAAACACACACACACACACTGCTCTTATTAGAGTGTCTTCTGCGAGTGTGTTTGAGGGTGTTGGATGCACCACACGTGCTGTAGATTTGCAATGTAAGAGGCACCCAGAGGCAATTCTGCCTGTGTTCTTCTTCTTCCCAGGCTTATTTCAGCCTTCCTGAATCACTTCCCAACCCATAAATCCCTTAGAAGTCTCAGTCCCCGGGCATGAGACGGCTGACCACGTCACACATGGATGCTATTTTATTACGGGAAGACCCCACTGGAGCGCTGACAAAGGAAGTTACGGTAGACCCTTTATGGATCTTTGTATGGACATGATCACTATGTATATCAACCAAAGAAAGGGTTCAGCTTTCAAATGGTTAATCTGATTGCTTAAGCAAGCATCACTATTACAGCTGCATTGGTTCTGGAGGGGCGCCAACACTGATCCATAATTATTAAACTTTGGCTAAACTTCTTTTCTAAGCAATTGGCTTTTGGATGATAAATAGCCATAAAATCCCATAGACTTGCATTGATGGAGGTATCCAAGCCATATCTAAAGGCCATATTTGCGCTAATAGTTTGATATCTAAATGAAGATTCATTCTGTGATGTAGACCTCAGCTTCCTATTGCCAAGAGACTTGTTAAGCTAGTGGAAGCCTAACTCGGCTAATATCCTTACAAGATAAGATAACTGGGCTGTATGTGAGATCCGGTTGGTGGCGGATTCAAGAATCATTTCTGGGGGGCAAAACGGCAGCTTCAGCACGCAACAGAGGGGATGGATTTATTATCCCTGCGGTTGGCATGACAACAGCAGCCTGTGGATGGAATAGAAGATTGTTGCTAAATTGTTCCATCTGTTCCATTTTCCAGTTGTAGTTGCCCAGGGATTTGTCTTCTATTATCTGATAGATGAACTCCAGGATAGATTCCTCTTCATGAAACCATGTTATCATATCACGTCTGCAGCGAACCAAAGCGCCAGTTATTTGAGTAGCCTATGTCTTACATTGTCAGTCTATACTGGAAGTGCCTGTTGGATTGTGACACCTTCACTATTATTTGTAATATAAAAAAATATATATAAAATGTTTATTTATTTATTTACAAATTTGTATACATATTTATGTATTTATTTATACATAAATATTTATTATTAATTTAATACATATTAAATAAAATAAATTTTATATACATTATATTTATATAATTTATTACAAATTATACTTTATTTATTTATGTACAAATATTTATAAATAATCTATATTTATAATTTATACCTAAATATTTATTATTAAATTAATAAATATTAATAAAATAAAATATCTCTAGATTTAATTTTTTTATATATATATATAAAATATTTAATAAATTGTGTTCATATATATATACATATAATATAATAAGTATTATTTGTAATACTTTATATAAACCTTATTTTTTATATAATTATATATATATATATATAAATACATACAGTGGACTACCAGTAAAATTGATAAAAATTTGGAGCCAAAAATTATTCAGACACTTTGACCTGACCAGGTTTTGCTTAAGTGTTATCTGACATAATTAAGATTAAGAGCTTGTCATATTTTATTACCATGTTTTTTTTTAAAACTATAGTGAATAAACTGAATAAATGAATGAAATGTTCAAGGTGTCTGAATAAATTTTGGTTTGATTTATAATTTGGTTTAATATATATATTGAATTATATAAAAAATGAAATTTATATATGAAGTATTACAAATAATACAATTTTTTATTAATATAACTGGTATATATATTTTTTTATTATTGTTACTTCTAATATATATGATAACCAGTTAACAAAAAGTAAACTAAAATAACTCATTTTAAAGTGAGTTTTATACCAGTGAATTTCCAAGTAGTATTTTATTTTAATTTTAGTATTAAGCTCATAGCAGATTTGTCCGTGTTAGTGAACATTCGATGTTTCCCGTCTAGACAGTGTTAATCATCACATTCCAGATTGGACCAGCATCAAAGCTCAAAATTCACTTCACTTGATCTGTACGAAACACTTCCAGTAAACACCATCATTGTGATTCAAAGTTTCACATCTGTTTCGTTTTTGCTTTTTGTTTGCCAGCCACGTGCTTTTGTACTGACAGCTAAAGTTAATCATATCCTAAAATATTCATTAAGACATCTTGCTTGTGATGTTATATCCAGGTCATGTTTAAAAGGAAAAAAATAGTTGTTGTGCATATCAATTTTTGTTTTGGGATGCCATTGATAGTTTTCACATTTTTATTGTATGTAGCATCACAACAACATACTTAATTTAGCTTTAACGGCTTAGAAAATTGAATCTAAAATCACATGAGAGCAATTTTCCAAGGTTTTTTGTTGCATGACCTTTGAGATGCCGCAACAGCAGATGGTGCGTTTGGTGGCTCTTTTATCTGTATTCTTAGGTTACTGTAATGTTTTTAGCTGATGAAATGTAGAGATCTAACCGATCTCACCTGCTGCTGTGAACACACACACACACACACACTTGTGCTTCTGTAATGCTGTTTGCATTAACCGTCTCACACTGCAGGAATCTGTCGGCCCATCTGGAACACAGTATCTCAGAAACAAATCATACAGAGGGTTTGGCGACCCACCTTGTTGGCTTTCCAACGGTAGATTGTAATTTATCGACTTTTATCCCAGCTCAGGATTTATTTCAAAGTTTTTGGCTGTTCCTCTCAAAGATTGTAATTGGGTAGCATTTGAAGCATGTGCTTGTTTTCCAAAGACTTCAACAAATGCACTGTTTTGAGCCAAGTTACGTCACTCAGCGCCTTTGGCATGGAGAATACGGAGACAAAGACTAATGCTAATTTACTTAGTTTTTCATAAACTTTATTTAGTTTTCTAATAAGGCATACACTTCAAGCATGAGAACAGCAAGGAGAACAACAGTACGGTACAATCAATCAAATGTACACAAAAAAAATAATGTAAAAGCCGTCAAAGATGCATATCCCTACAGCAACACAAGACCAGTACGAAGTGATCATTCCCAGCTGGTCTTATGTAGGCTTCCAAATTTTCTGAAATCTGACTCATTGTTTGCAATAAATCATATTCTCTTTATATGTAATACCATTCAAAAGTTTGTAGTGTACTGTAGTGTATAATGTTCATCAGCGCACCTAACCACACTTATATGTTTAAATCTACGAGTGGTGTGTAGTCAAGACTAGCGTTGTCACAATACTGGAATTTTCAACTTTGACACGATACCTTAAAAATTGTTACCATTTTGATACATTTTTGATAGGCTTTATTTGAATCGTTGAATTACATTTACATAAAAAAGACAAGTAAACGTCAGTAATAAAATAACAAATAAACAAATTGCAAATGATAGCACAAATAAATACAATAAAATAAAGAGACAAATTAAATAAACATGGTTTTAAGTTTTTCAGGTGGGTCTAATAGTAGTATTCAGGTAATAAATACTATAGAAATAAAAGTTATCAAATGTAAAATAACACTGGATAGTTTTCATTGTAAGAATCAAATACAAATTAACGCTTTCAATTAAAGTTACAAAAGTTATTCAGTTGAGCAGCGAGTGATTTTCTCTTCGTCTCTTGTTCTTTTATTAACATGACAGACAGCAGCAGGTTTATTAGGCTGCTGTCACTTTAAGAGCTCATGCACGGATCCAATATACTGTTACACAACATGCATTTTCTCATGTTCCAAATCTGACTTTTTTTAATTGAATACTCTGCAAGACAGGCATTTTGGCATCATTTTGTATGTATTTGACCGTTTAAGCACAATAAGCCATGAAAAAGAACTTAATTTGGTACTCGAGAGCTGTTTTGAGAGAGATCAGAAAAACCTCCATTGCTATTCAATGCAGTCATTTGCCATTTCACTGGTAATACTGCAGAAAAGGAGAATTGGGACCATTTCAGATATTTCAGTATGGAAACATTGAAATATCGATATTTTTGACAACACTAGTCAAGACTGTTATTTTGCATTTTCATTCTGATGGAAGGTCAAGTGCATTGACTTGTAAGATGCAGTATTGTGTGAAGTGTGCTTGGTTGTGTACTGCACATTTTGGCTAGTGTAATTGGTATTCCATACATATGGAACATTCATAAAATATGCTTCAGAATATAGTTTGAGACAAAAAATACTGCAAGGCAGTTTAGAAGTCACACGCGACTATTTAGAGAGGTCTGACCTTGGATCACTTTTTCCACTGTTCTTCTCTCAGTTTGGCAATGAAAATTCACTGCTTTAGAAGTGGTTCTGAAATTCACCCTGGGACACAATTGGTCCTAAATCAGTTGGCAGCTTTCTTTTGTTTTGCAGCTTGCCTGAAAAAATGCAGATAAGGCAGTTCTCGCTGCGCTAGCATGAGCCTGCCTCCAGCCTTCATCAGCATTGCATTTATATTTTTGAATGATTTACTGGTGGAAAAAACTCAAATTGCTGCTCTTATATAATCTTGGAAACATTGCCGATAAAATCATACGTTAATGAAACGTTTTTGGTACTGAAAAGTTGGTTTTAGTGTTGTTTGTGGTTGATGCATGTGTTCATGTCATCTTGTTAGAATTCAAAAAATGTTGCAATGTTTAATGGGTTCTTGACGCAGACCAAAAATATGCTGCTTTGAAAGCCGTTATTTTGAAACATTGTGCCCGTTTCTGCATCCCTTAATCTATTTTATCTCACATTTTTGCACTTTGTTTTGATATCTTTCTCTCTCCCTCTTTTTATTTCTTCCCCTCTCTTCTTACTTCAAGGTACTCTCCTTCTTTCCTTCTTTCTGTCTCTCTGGCGTTCTTTTCACTCTCTCTGTGTTTGCCAGAGGGAGGTTCACTTCGTAGTCTTGGCAGCATTTTGTGTAATAAACTCCACACTAACGCTGGCTCATAAACAAATAAACCCAGGCACTCTGCGACGTAATTTCATCAAATCCTCCCCCGTGCTCTCTTTGCTCTCCTCCCAAGCCAGTGAAGCCATCTGTCTGTGCGAAAGGTTCCCAGTCTTGGTAAACTCTCTTCTGGTGTCTCCCATAATTCTGTATTTGTGTCTGTGATTCCACTCTCGTGTCATGACATCATTCTAAAAGCTTACAGCTCTTGGTAGACAAAAACAGATGGCTGAACTGTTAGCGGGAAAGGAAACAATGTCTCTTTGGTGCCTTGTTAGCTTTGTGTATTAAGTTATAGAGGACAGGTAAGGATAAAACAGATTAAGAAGGTTTACCAACAATTACTATGTTGACTATTGTGGGGTTTACAACAATACATTTGTCTCCAACTGCTAATCCACTTCTCCCATTTGATTCTAGGGTTTGTCCTTCCAACTGAAGAAAACCATGAAATCTTCTACTTACAGGACCTGAAAGAGATTTACATAATCAAGACACAATGGAAGAGCCGTTCAAAGATTCTGTAGCCGTAGACATGGCGAACCCCCAGGAGGAGGTCTGCAACGGTGGAGCCGCCACCACCACTGATGCAGTTGGGAAACTCGAAGGGGAGGCCACTCCAATTATTCCAACCGAGACATGGAATGTCAGCTCTCCAACTATCACAAAGCGATCCCTGTCACCCCTGCTAACAATACAGGCCACCCCAGTGGTGACCCCGGCTGCTGAATCTCCCAGCGGTGTTGCCCTGAAGGTTGCTACAACTGTGCTTCAGCCAATCTGCTTGGGGGAGAGTCCAATGGTGTTGCCCATCCTTGCTGGTCCAGCTGCACCTCAAGTTGGACAATCAGGGACAACTTCGTATCTGATGACTAGTCAGGGTCCTGTGTCCCTACCCCTGGTCTTGGAACAACAAGTCCTCCAACATTTGAATCCTCAATTGCTTCAACAAAACAACAACTTGTCCTCTCCCGCTACAGAACAACATCCTGTGCCAGAACCCTTCCCTTGCTCTTGGACCACCTCCAGTCCTGGACCAGAAAGGCTCAAGTCCAGTGTTGGATACTAGTCTACTGACTCTTCTTCAGAACCCTAACTTTGCAGCAATCTTGCAGGACCTCTTCCCTGGCCAAGGGAACTCCTCACCCACTTGCCACCAAGCGTCTTCCCCGCAAGTAGACCTTGCCTCTGCGTTCCTTTCTCCTCCACCTCTCTCGCACCCCTACATTTCTCCACTAGCCCCTCTGGTGCCTCCAGCCACCCTGCTCGTGCCCTATCCCGTTGTGATCCCACTTCCAGTGCCTCTTCCAATCCCAGTGCCAATCCCAGTCCCAGTCTCCATGTGCAAAGACTCAAAGGTTGAGGTAGACTCCCCGAAACCAGCTTGTACTTCGAGCAAAAGCACACAGACGTCACCTAGTGACATCTCCCCTCATTTGACATTAACCAGCAGGGAAATGGCAGTAGTCCAACAACCTCTTCCCTCTTGCTCATCCCCTGTAGTGACAGACGGAGAAGTGCTAGACTTATCCATAAGGGCGCCTCAACCGTCAATGCTTGTGGATGTTCCACAAGGGATCCAGCCGTTTCAGCAAGACAGTGTCCTTGATTTGTCTGTACCTAGTATAAGAAAGACATGCATCCAGTCTTGTAGCACGTATGGGCCATTGGCCCCAGAGCGGGATAGAGTGTGCCACATTGGGGACGGTGTTAGCGGTGGGGCTTTGGCTCTTGGGGTTCTTCGGCCAGTAGACTGCTCGCCAAAGATAGATACTAAACTGCTGAGTGGTTTAGCATCTCTAGAGTTCAGCAGACAGCACAAGTGGGTGGTAGACAGCGGTCATGGTAGCACAGTAGCTGGGGCAGTACATGACTCTGCGCTCACCGGAAGCGGCAACATCGAGATTGTCAGCACGTCGCAGACTGCCAAAGTCATTGTGTCTGTCAAAGACGCCATGCCTGCCATTTTCTGCAGCAAGTTAAAAGGATTGTCAGGCGTTTCTACAAAGAACTTTTCCATTAAACGTGACGCCAGCCAGGGGGGCTTCGCAACACTGCCCAGGGTCCCGGGGGATCAGCGAGGAGAATCAAGTGACCCGTTAAAAAAGATCTCTAAAAACAGAGGTATCAAACTGAAGAAAGTGAGCTCCCAGGAGATTCATATACTGCCCATAAAAAAGCAGCGACTGACAGCGTTTCTACCCAGAAAATAACACATGCTCTTGCTTTTAGTGTGAGAAGGAAAAAACCGAGGACATGAGCAAAGAAAAAGCTACTGAGGTGTAGCTACAGTGAAAGAAAAAATTGGTGCAAGAAATTTAACCAGGGTATGATGATGCTAAATGCATTCCTGGCAGAAGTAAGGCCTAAAGCTTGTTCTCCAAGCTGTCCAAATGATTTACAAGGATACAGGCCGCCTCTGGTCTGACAGTTTGCCATTTAATCCATTCATTATAAAGCAATCAGCTGAAGTCAACAGAATAATGCTCCAAGTAAAAGAACCAATCTGAACAGGCCAAACTGCACTACTACTGATATTCTTTAGCATTTGCAGCATTATTGCCAGAATCGTTTCCCTTCCTATGCATTTTGATTTTGGTCACACATCCTCATGAATGATTCATCACACTTAATCTGCATTGTCATTAATATGCATGAGATCAGTTTTGAAACCTGGCCAGCTGTCAGTGAGAAACACAACGTGCAGCACTGACAAATTCTCCTCTTGCTAATATGCTTTTGCGGAACTCTTGCTCTCCCCTCGCTGTTTACACTTGGAGTGCAAGACGTTTCCCATTTTTGGTCCTAATGAACTGTAGAAGGGAACCGTGACCTTTTGCTTCCCTAATCACTGTATTAATCAGTGGGGCATTGGAGCGGAGCATCCTCTTTGAAGAACAGGAGGGGTAAGCAGTTAGCATGGCAGCCTGATAATGACTTGGCAAAGCGCAGAGACCTCAGTTTCATTAAGTCTGATGATTGGAGGAAATGGTTGTCAGTAGCAACAAAACGTAGTCTTCATCATCCTCCCTTTGGGGGGCAGAAAGCCTCCCCCCACCCACCCCCAACCAAATTAAAACTAAATAATCATCAGGGGTTCGTCCCTAACGACAACAAATCTGAGTGAAATGGCTTATTAATGCTGTTTTTATGGCCGTGGGTTCAACTGCAAGAAATATTTTAGGTTTTTGTCAGCCAGCTGTGTGAACAGTTTCAGTTTTAACAGTGTACAGATTTTAATGATCTTTATAGCGATACCTACAGTGTTTTGGATGCTGACAATGGACCTAAAGAGTTCTAAATGAAATCCCTTAGCGAGCATTATGGTCATTTTCTTTCCATTCTTTATACACGTTACTGGTCTTATTGTGCAAGAATCATCAGTGTATGTTATTCCACATGTTTTGTAGTCTTTCATAACAATGAGATGACTTTTATTGCCTTTCTGGGTGATGTCATGTCAGCAAGGTTGCACAAGCAATAGGCTAATATTAAGGCTATTTAGTCATTGGTTTAAGCTACTGTTCCAGGTAATGCAGCCTTTATAAAATCTTGATAATAGATAATGCAGCAATTTAATGCCAAGTAACATTACTGGAATACAGTTTACGGCAATAATAGCAAATAATGATAGAGCTGAAAAAGAAGCATTAACATTTGAATATGTGGAGATGCTCTTCAGGGTGAACTTGACCTTCAGTCCCAGTCAAAAGGCCTCTTTAGGTCTGGCTTCATTCTCCCTTTTTCATGATCAACAAAAATTCTAATGGATAAAATCAAGTGCCAACCGATTGTGAACGCTGCTTCAAGGCACTAAAATCTGTATTATTGTAGCTTTCATGTGGTTGTGATGTTTTCAGTTGACTGGTGGTTTGATTGATAGTGTGAGGGCGTGTTTCGAACCACAGGTTTCCACCCTCTCATTAACCTTCTGATCATCCCAGCCAGTTTAGTAATCAACTTATTAAAACAGTTGACAGACAGATCACAAACTGAATACTTAATCAGCCAAATTTAGCCCCATGAGCATGTTATAACAAACATTTTCTCCAAGCAAAATCTAAATGTCTTATTTCTTTTAATTTGTGGGTGCAATATGATCTTCACATGCTCTTGACAATTCACCCAAAATATAATTTCCGAACAATGCGAGTGAACTTAGTAAATCAAATATTTCCTATTCTATAGGAAACGTTGTGTGTATGTAAAATAATTTACTGCTAACTTTTAAATGGCGACAGAACATCTGGCAAATGCAAGAGCGTCTCCACAGCGAAATAACCAGCTTTTCGCTTTAAACCTGTTATCTTGGCCTACGGCCAAACCAAGATGAGTCTAATTTGGTCACTGATGAAGATTTCATGTTACATTGAGTACCAGTATGATGAACTGGCTCACATGAGATTTTCCTTCAAGCCACTTTCAGCAGAATTAAAAGAAACACACCCTCAGAATAGTCCATAGAAAGAAAAATGAAAATGAGCCAGGATTTATTTGACATGTCAGTATGAAATGTGCTGACTCGTGTTTACGTGTTTGTTTATTGGAATTCCTGCCGAATGAAAATCAGGAAGGCGTCTCAGTTCACATTGAGCCAGGAAAGCGTTTCATGTCGAACTGACTGAACTTTCTCAAAATGGCAAGTAATGGTTCAATCAATTAACACCAAATACATTTGATGAACTGCTGTGCAATTTTCCTTGTTTTTTTCTTGTCAGTACTGAAATGTGTGTGTGTGTTTTAACTGTAAAGCCTTAAATCATTTCCCGGCATGTGATAGATTTTCACTCTTCCCAGATTTACACGAAAGAAAAAAACAATCACCATCAGCATGAACACCAGATGAATAAACCATGACTGTTTCTATGATGTGAATTCATTTATGTGTCAGATGACCCTCCAACTCTTTTATAGGTACTGAAATTTTAAGTATTGAATGTTTTTTTTTTTTACTTTTGTAAATAACTGAATGGGTAAAAGAATGAAAAAAGAGAGTCTGGTGATGTTTTAAATTATTTATTTATTATTTGTATCATTTAAAATGTTGAAAATGTGTACGTGACGAATGCATTAGCTTTAAAAATTTCATGATTAAAAACGTCTCTGGTATCAAGAACGAAGCTTGTTTTTTTTTTTGTCTGAACTTTTGCACATTTCATGACAAGTATTGATATTCAATCGTTTGCTTAATCTATATGGCACGACATTACGAATACATTTGATTTTTTACAAAAAACAAAAAGGTCAACAAAGAAACGGAATAGTCTAAACAATCACATTCACGACTAACTCGAAATGCTACGTTACAAAAGATGGAAAAAAACCTGAGAAGTCTCAAAGTAAAGCAAGGCAGTTTGAACCTAGTTATTTAAAATGGACATTTCCCTCCCGGTAAAAAGCGTTGGAAGGCAGTACGAGATATATTCAACAACCAATCCCAAAATAAACAGCCCCCGTAACGTATCGTCACATTTCCCACCTCCATATACAACATGTTTAGCTTAAAATATTTCTTCTCTACAAAAATGTACATTCCTGTTGCTGAGTTTTATGGTTAAACCCATAATACACCATTGACGTCTGATCTATCGATGCAAATGGTAAAAAAATCAACATAAACTTCGAGATAAAGATCGGAGGCCAGTGCAAAACACACCGGCATTCACATTACATCAAATTCCCACTATTTTAGTGATATTTCTAATAGTTCAATGACACCTACAGATGATGTTCTCGAGTATCTCGCAAACTGTTTCACATACAGTGTTTCCATCTCTTGAATACTGTTCTCCGGCAGTCAGGTTAACATCTAACCGTGACTTTACAACACTTCGTAACACATATCAACTCAAACATTCCCAAGATAAGAGCTCGACATGAAGGCCTCAGAGAAACATCGAGTTTCTGTAACAAAACCGAAGCCAAGTCAAACAGCATTATCTCCTCAGAACCTTCTGGAACATCGATACTCGTGACACTTGAAGACTAAACAGAGATTTTCCTGTCCTTCAGTTCTTTAAAGAGAGCCGAAGGACAGGAAAATAAGTAGCGATAGAAAAATAATAAAGCACACGGAAAACTATATACGATAATTTATAATCAATCTGACATTTTTCAAAGCAAAAGGGCGATGAATTTCAGCTTAAAGATTTATGCATTTGAATTGCATGTAAAATTCCCATTCATTTGGATTACATAGTTTTAACAAACTAGTACTTTTAATGTGATGCATATTCGTCAGGTCAGATTTCTGTTTAGTACCACATTAATATATTTATCATCAACAAATTCAATTCGTTTCAACTACATACATTTGAACTAACTGAACAATTCTTGTTCCACAGCTAGACATATTTTAACCATGTTCATACTTTTTAACTGGATAGATTTTCACAATTATGCTGATTCTAAGCAATTTGAATAAATGCAATTGAAAATATGATTATATAAAGGGTTAGTTCACCCAAAAATGAAAATTCAGTCATTAATTACTCACCCTCATGTCGTTCCACACCCTTAAGACCTTCGTTCATCTTCAGAACACAAATTAAGATATTTTTGATGAAATCTGATGGCTCAGATGGCTCATTCAAATGCCCACCAAGATACTAAAGACATTTAAAACAGATCATGTGACTACAGTGGTTCAACCTTAATATTATGAAGTGACGAGAATACTTTTTGTGGGGCCAAAAAACCCCAAAATAACGACTTTATTCATCAATATCTAGTGATGGGTGATTTCAAAACACTGCTTCATGAAGCTTCGAAGCTTTACAAATCTTTTGATTGAATCAGTGATTCGGAGCGCGTATCAAACTGCCAAAGTCACGTGAACCATTGACATTTCGAAACGTTTCGAAACACTTATGAAGCAACAAAGCCTCGTTTATTGAAATCATGTGACTTTGGCAGTTTGATACGCACTCCGAAGCACTGATTCGAAACAAAAGATTCGTAAAGCTTCGAAGCTTCATGAAGCAGTGTTTTGAAATCGTCTATCACTAGATATTGTTGAATAGAGTCGTTTTTTTTTTTTTTTTGGCACACAAAAAGGGTTCTTGTTGCTTCATAACATTAAGGTTGAACCACTGTAGTCACATGAACTGATTTAAATACATCTTTAGTAGCTTTCTGGACATCTGAAAGTGTTAATTATCTTCACTGAGCCATCAGATTTCATCAAAAATATCTTAATTTGTGTTCTGAAGATGAATGAAGGTCTTACGGGTGTGGAACGACATGAGGGTGAGAAATTAATGAACTAACCCTTTAAAGAGAATCCAATACATGCAATTAGTTAATAAACTATCCCATGTTTTTTTGGGTGCAGAAATCTGTTTCTTACCTGTTTTTGGTTTATGTATGACTGATAAATAAATGGATGGAAATTATGCAATTCAATCACATAAATCTTAGATTTAGGCCTAAATATTTTGAGTGTATTGGTGTGATTTACTTCAGTTTGTTGGAGAACGTTCACAATATTCAACAACATTGTTTTGACAGTTTGAAATAGATGTGTGGAGTTAAAACTTTTACACGTTTAAAGGATTAGTTCACTTCAGAATCAAAATTTCCTGATAATTTACTCACCCCCATGTCATCCAAGAAGGTTTATGAGGAAAACATTCCAGGATTTTTCTCCATATAGTGGACTTCACTGGGGTTCAACGGGTTGAAGGTCCAAATGTCAGTTTCAGTGCAGCTTCAAAGAGCTCTACATGATCCCAGACGAGGAATAAGAGTCTTATTTTTAACCACAAATGCTCTGCAATGTGCCACCATTACATAATCACGTTGGAAAGGTCATGCATGAAGTAGGGCGAAAAACTCCATCTCATTTTCTCCTTCAACTTCACAAAAACGTCCAATAAATCATTGTTTTACCATTTTTTGTAAAGGGCGTCTTTGCACATTCGATTTGTAAACACTGGATCGGTACTTCTGTCTACGTCACGCGTGACCTTTCAAACGTGATTACATAATGCTTAGCACATCACAGAGCAGTGCAAGACAAGCATTTGTGCTTACAAAAGTATATAATTTTTATTTATTTTAGAAAATGAGCGATGGTTTCTCTAGATAAGACTCTTATTCCTCGTCTGGGATCATGTAGAGCTCTTTGAAGCTGCACTGAAACTGACATTTGGACCTTCAACCCGTTGAACCCCAGTGAAGTCCACTATATGGAGAATGTTTTCCTCAAAAACCTTAATTTCTTTTCGACTGAAGAAAGAAAGACATTAACATCTTGGATGACATGGGGGTGAGTGCATTATCAGGAAATTTGAATTCTGAAGTGAAATAATCCTGTAAATTTCATTTTTGACCAAATATCTTACAAACCCTTTTCATTTGTTCACAGAAACAAGCAAGGGTTTGTTTGGTCAAAAACACTAATTCTGCCATGAAAACGAGCAGCGTGAACATTCTTCGAAACGTCTCTTTTTGCGTTCGACGGAAGAAACGTCATACGGTCAACTTTTTGCATGAACTTTTCCCGTAAGATCGCTTAAACATGACCTGCGAAACTCAAAGGCAAAGTGTTTGTTTGACGCCAACTGAATACACAAACAACTTGATGGAATTGCGAAAAAAAATTTTCAGTGGCTGTAAGCGTTTCCAGAAACACCGGTGAACTACTACGACATCACAGGGAGGTAGAGCGATGAATCCGACTCAGAAGCGGCCACTATCGATGAGATAATCGGCCCGTAAAGCCTCGACATCTTTGGGGAGACGAGATCGCAGGAGGTAAGAACTGACTTCCCGTTCGTTCCTGGCGAGGAGGTACGATGGTCGTTCACAGAGAGCGGCACTAGAGTTCCTCAGTGTGCTCCGGTTGCAAATGAACGTCCTGGAGAGATGGTGTGTGTGTGTGTTTCTGGAGAGACGAGCGGCGTAGTGTGTTCTGAGCGCGTCCGCCGAGCAGCACACAGTGATTTCCCATCAGCCCCCTCTGTAGCAGCGTGTGGGTGTGGAGGTGAGATTGCGTGTTCACTGCTTCCCCTGCTTGAGTCTCTCGATGTGATGGCACAGCTTGAGCGCCGGTCCGAGCTTCAGCCCCATGTACTTCATCACCATGTCGCTCCTCAGTAACATCAGAGCTTTACCGTCGATCTCCTGCAGAGAGAAAGAAAATGAGTTTTTCCACAGTTCAAGTGGAGTGAAGGAGACGCGCTGAATGAAAGTGCACGTTCACTCTCTGACAGCAGATGGAACAGCAGAAATACAGCGGTTACCCCGGAAACCCACAAACAAAGCAACTGCGCTAGATTTTAAAATGCTTCAAACAGCCATTCATTTTTTTAATCTCAATGTTGTTCATCACAGCACCAAATACTGAATACTTAAAGACTTAATAGGCTATTTATTTTCACACTTAAACATTTTTATGTTTTAATCTGGACTACAACATGCCCTAATGATTAGAAATGTTCTGATTATTTGTTATTGCTCAGTAAAACTTTGAGACATACAGCTTCATTAGTCAACATGTTAATTCATTATTACAACTGACAATGAAAAATACTTATAAAGCATAAATTATTCTTAGTTAATGATAATTTCATAGTTACTGTTTAATAACATTACTAAAATCAAAAGAACTTATTTAATGGACCCGAGATCAAACTAACAATGATCAGTTGTGTTTCTTAACTAACAAAAAAATAATACTTTCTGTAACAAATGCAGCTATTGCTCAATCTTAGTTAACATTAAATAATGAGACTTATTGTAAAGTGTTTCCTGTTGTTCTTTATAGCCTCATTCTTTTGCACTTTAATCTGTTTGAAAATTTTAAACAAACATTCAGATAGGGCTGTCAAACGATTAATCGGATTAATCGCATACAAATAAAAGTTTGAGTTTGCATAATATGGTGTGAGTACTGTGTGTAATTAATATGCATATAAACACACAATTAATGTATATATTTAAGAGAAATATGTTATTTATGTACAAAATATTTGTATTTATATATAATATAAATTATATAAAAATATAAATAAATACATATACTTGTAAATATTTCTCAAATATATACATGAATGTGTTTGTATTTATATATACATAATAATTACACACAGTACACCCACATATATTATGCCTAGTGGCGGCCAATCAGAGCTTCCGATTTATGTGACCAACTTAAAAAAAACAAAAATGAACCTTCTGTCATCATTTTTTCACCCTCAAGTCATTACAAACCTGTAGGATTTTATTTCTTCTGTTGTGATTGGTCTGCTCTGCTCTGATTGGTCAAAAACAGTTCTATTACACACTGCTAGAAAGGTGGAAAAGCATAACAGGGGCACTTAAATTCATGCTTTCTCTGCATAATAAAAATAGTGTATTTTAATATAATAAAATCGAGTTGATTTAGCAGCACTGTACTTTGTTTCCCGCAGCTGTGAGTCTGTCCAGACGAGTGTGTGCGTGTGTTTGAACGTGAATCTTGCCGGTTAAGTCTAAACACTGATGATACACGTTCCCTCTCTCCCTCCCGTCCTCACGCCGCGGCTGATTTAGTGACAGGTATAAAAGCGAGAGCGCGTGAAGGTCGCTCGGTAAATCACTGACGTGTTTTCTGAAGAGCTCTGCGTGCGGAGCCAGGGCTGTGGGGTCCGCGTCCCGCACAAACTGCATCACTTCCT
Organism: Culter alburnus; assembly: GCA_028476615.1. Taxonomy (NCBI): domain Eukaryota; kingdom Metazoa; phylum Chordata; class Actinopteri; order Cypriniformes; family Xenocyprididae; genus Culter; species Culter alburnus. The sequence continues at coordinate 195,793 of JAOTNS010003638.1, forward strand.
CTATGGACCAGGAAGACGGACTCCTGCCGGGGGTTCTGGGAACGCCGCGCTCCGCCGCCGCCGCTGCCTCGGGACCCGTGGTAGAGCTGGCTGCTAGAAAGAGAGGGAAGATGCATTTGATCTGCAGCTCATGCAGTTTCTTCAGCCTGTCTGTCTCTCAGTCTTTGATGTTTTATCTCCTGTCGGTTTCTGAAGATCTGAGGCTTCGACTGAGACGTGAAGGTCTTAAAGGTGTCGCCATGAAAAACAGGATTTGTTCTTCTGAAATGAACAGTTTGATGTAAAACGGGGTGATATATCTGAAATATCATATCATAACTTTTTTTTTTTAATTTTGTGGAAATTTCAAAACTAAAATGGTTTATATTAAAAAATGATTTTGAAAAATCCATTAATTTAAATACTTTACGAATGAAAAGTGCTTCATTTGACTATTTTCTCGTTTACTTTGATGGGCACAAAGAAAAAGATCAGATCAGAGATTTTTACTTGAATAATATATTAATATTATTAGACTTGAATTCATCCTGAGATTTTAAGTTAATATTTCAATACACATGGTCACATTTTTTTGATGTTGGTTAATGGTCACATGATGCAGTTAAATTCACAAATATCAAAATTGTTTTATTTTGATTGATTTTATTGTAATATTATAATAATACTAATTATAATAATGTATTATTTACAATAATTATTTATAATATTTATATAATTAGAATTATTTACATTTTTATGATTTAACCTATTATCATTTACAATAATTATTTATATAATTTGAATTATTTATATATTTAATTATTTAATTTTTTTTATGATGTAACTTTTTTACAATAATTATTTATATAATTGGATTTGATTATTTATAAATGTATAATTTTACTAATAATTTTACAATAATTATTTATATTTATATAATTAGATTATTTTATTATTATTACATAAAACATATTATTAAATGTTTTATGATTTTATTAACTATTTTACAATAATTATTTATTTTTATTTAGATTTTTATATTATTTACATAATTAGAATTATTTACATTTTCATGATTTAATTAATTACAATACTTGTTATTTATATAATTAGATTTTTTTTATTATTTATATAATTAGAATTATTTACATTTTCTGATTTTACTAATTATTTACAATAATTATTTATATTATTTATATAATTTGATTTTTTATTATTTATATAATTAAAATTAAATCATCAAAAATGTATAAAAAATGTATTAAAATGTGTTAAATTGTATGAAATTAAATGCATTTTTATAATTTTACAATTACTTAAATTTATATAATTAGACTATTATTTATATAATTAGAATTATTTATTTGATTGTACTAATAATGATTTTGCAATAATGATTTATATTTATATAATTTTTATTATTTATATAATTAGAATTATTTAAATTTTTTATGAATTAACAAAAAAAAATATTTTACAATAACTATTTATATTTAGATTTTTTTTTATTATTTATATAATAAGAATTATTTACATTTTGATGCTAAATAATTGATCAAATGATTTCATTAATTGTTTGCTTTTCATCAACATCACTTTGGGAAACGGTGGATCAGATGATTGGAAGCAGATGAAGTAATCAGTCTGTACAGATCAACATTAGGAAACACTTGTCTGAAATCATGTGCTGCTGCTCACCCTCCACGCGCCGGTGTGTCTGTGTGGGGGGGTTGGAGGCCTGTCGCCGTAGAGGTGGGCCGTTGCCATGGTAATACGGGCTGCTGGGTGGTGACTGATACTCCGAGGTGCTTCTCAAGGTCTGTGGGCGGGGCGTCATGGAGTTGGAGGCGGAGTCCATGAAGCGCTGCTCCTTCAGTAACCCGTTCTCCTCTGGAGGAAGAGTCTCGGCTACACACACACACACACACACACACACACACACACACATTCAACATTCCTCCTCATAATTTGAATGTGTAAGATTTGACCGCCTTTAGAAAGCTGTGTTGTCCTATTTAATAAACGAGTAGCAAGTTCAGCATGTGATTCATCTCTAACGTGAGGCATTGACCCTGACGCACCTTCTGACGGGTGTGTGTCTGTGTGCAGGAGTTTAGGGGAGAGAGGAGCGCAGTACGGCGGAGAGTCTCTGGAGATCCGCTTCACAGCCCGGTTCAGAGACGGCCCGTCTGACATCATTTCCTCTTTAACTGCACAGAAATAACATGACAATTCAGCACTTCATCACAGTCATGACTTTACAAATCTGTTTCCTCTGTGGAAAACAAAAGAGTTCAGAAGATTGTCATTTTAGTATTATATGCTATCATAATATCCATTCATATTTTCAATGAGCTTTTATTGATATTTTCATCAGTTTTCATTGTAATTTCAGTTTTAGTCATTTTGTTATGTGCTCTAACTTTTATTTTATATTATTAGTTGTCATTTTTATTTATGTTAGTAATTTTGTTATGTGCTTTTGTCATTTTCTATTTGTTATTAATATTATTTATATACCATTATATTATTTCTTAATATTTTAAATTGGGTTTTATTTTATATGTTAAGTTTTCATTTTAATTTAAGTAATTTTGTTATATGCTTTGGTCATTTTTATTATTATTTATATACTTTTATATTATTTATTAATATTTTATATTAGGTTTTATTTTATATTTTCAGTTTTCATTTTAATTTTTGAAATTGTGTTATCTGCATTTTTTTCATTTTTAGTATTATTTATATACTATTTTAGTATTTGTATTTTAAATTAGCTTATATGTTTATATTTTGAAATTTTGTGCTTTTGTCTTTTATATTAGCTTTCGTTTTATTTATATACCTTTATATTATTTAGTAATATTTTAATCTAGGCTTTATTTTATATTTTCCGTTTTAGTTTATGTCCTTTTGTCATTTTTTATTAGTTTTTAGTATTATTTATATACCATTTTATTATTTATTAGTATTTTAAATTAGGATTTATTTTATATTTTCAGTTTTCTTTTTAATTTTTGTAATTTTGTTATGTGTTTTGTTTTTTTTATTCACTTTTTAATATTGCTAATACATTTCTAATACTTTTTCCATCCTATATTTATATTTTTTTTTAATTTCATCTTTATTTTAATGAATGAAAATGGTCTTTAGTAATTTTAGTGTCAGTTAACAGTCTCAACACGGTTTGTCACAGATGCTCTCTTCTATATAATGAAAGAGTAAGGCTCCAGAAAGCACAATGAAGCCCTGTAAAAGTAGTCCATTAGTCTTCTGAAGTCATACAGTAGTTTTGTGTGATGATGAGTGGCACTGAAAATCTTGCCTTCAGCTCGACAAACGAGTGTCTTGCACATTCATCCTAACATCTCCTTTTGTATTTCACGGAAGACTTTAAATCAAACAGGTTTGGAGCAACTTGATGGTGATTATTCCTTTAACATAAATATTTAAACACAATCAAGTGGCAGATCATAGCATCAGAATATCAGACACCGATACTGTGGCCAGTCTGAGCCCATAAATGTACCTGATTTACCGCGGTCATAGGTGCTGTGTGGACTGAACGGTTGACTGCTGAACAGATTATCACACACAGCAGGTGTCGACACACCAGTTCCAGAAAGCGCAACACACACCCAGCGCTGGACGCTGACGGCAGCTTCACCAACCGCGTCCCGCCATCTGTTCGGACTAGAGACACACAACAATACTTCATTACTGGGAGTGTGTTTGTTGTTAAAGAGCACCTATTATGCGCGTTAAATACTTGTGCGTACCTCTGACCACCTCTCCTCCACCGCCTTGGCTCTGCAGGCATCCCAGCAGCACTTTGGGTTGGTACGCGCAATCCAGACAGGCCTGAACCGTCTGCTGCAGAACCAGATTCGCCGCCTCCGGCCCGAAATGATCCGGCAGTCTCTGAACCCGCTTCCGGTCCAGCTGTGGGCCGCAGTTCCCGTGTTTGTTCACGTACACACACACTGAAGGAAACGGACACGTGTGTGTAAACACTACTGTAATCTACTCCATTAGAGCAGATCTGAAGAGAACTTTATTATTCTCACCATCCACATTGACACCGTATGGTTAAAATAAATGTTTATTATAATTATGCAAGATGATTATCATTGTGATTATTTTGGTTAGAAAGTCTCATTGTTTTGATCAAATAATCGCATATTATGACATAACTATATAGTCAAAATAAAGTCACTGCCATTATGCACTACTGCTATACTGTTACTTTTTTTTATGTAGTCTGATTACTGCATGATTATTCTTAAATTACTGTGGCTATATAAGTTGATTATTATAGTTATGTAGTCTGATTAAAGTACTTATATGGTCTGATAAGTGTAGTAGTCTGATTATTGAGGTTATCTAGTCTGATAATTGTGGTTATGTAGTCTGATTACTGCAGTTACTGTATGTAGTCTACTTACGGTTATATAGTCTGATTACTGTAGTTATATAGTCTGATCATAGTGGTTATATAGTCTGATTATTGTGGTTGTATGGTCTGATAATTGTGGTTATGTTGTCTGATTACTGAAGTGTATGTAGTCTATTTGTGGTTATATAGTCTGATTACTGGGTTATCTAGTCTGATCAGTATATAGTCTGATTATTATAGTCTGATCTATATATAGTCTGATTATTATGGTTGTATGGTCTGATAATTGTGGTTACAATCTGATTACTGCAGTTACTGTATAAGTCTACATTGTTATAGTCTGATTGCTGTAGTTATATAGTCTGATTACTGAGGTCATCTAGTCTGATCATAGTGGTTATATAGTCTGACTATTATGGTTGTATTGTCTGATAATTGTGGTTACAGTCTAATTACTGCAGTTACTGTATAAGTCTACTTATTGTTATATAGTCTGATTGCTGTAGTTATATAGTCTGATCATAGTGGTTATATAGTCTGATTATTGTGGTTGTATGGTCTGATAATTGTGGTTATGTTGTCTGATTACTGCAGTTACTGTATGTAGTCTATTTGTGGTTATATAGTCTGATTGCTGTAGTTATATAGTCTGATTACTGAGGTCATCTAGTCTGATCATGGTGGTTATATAGTCTGACTATTATGGTTGTATTGTCTGATAATTGTGGTTACAGTCTGATTACTGCAGTTACTGTATAAGTCTACTTATTGTTATATAGTCTGATTGCTGTAGTTATATAGTCTGATTACTGAGGTCATCTAGTCTGATCATAGTGGTTATATAGTCTGATTATTATGGTTGTATTGTCTGATAATTGTGGTTACAGTCTAATTACTGCAGTTACTGTATAAGTCTACTTATTGTTATATAGTCTGATTGCTGTAGTTATATAGTCTGATCATAGTGGTTATATAGTCTGATTATTGTGGTTGTATGGTCTGATAATTGTGGTTATGGTCTGATTACTGCAGTTACTGTATGTATCTATGTGGTTATATCTGATTGCTGTATTTATATAGTCTGATTACTGAGGTCATCTAGTCTGATCATAGTGGTTATATAGTCTGACTATTATGGTTGTAATGTCTGATAATTGTGTTATAGTCTGCAGTTACTTTATAAGTCTACTTATGTTATATAGTCTGATTGCTGTAGTTATATAGTCATCATAGTGGTTATATAGTCTGATTATTGTGCTTGTATGGTCTGATAATTGTGGTTTATGTTGTCTGATTACTGCAGTTACTGTAGGTAGTCTATTGTGGTTATATAGTCTGATTGCTGTAGTATAGTCTGATTACTGAGGTCGTCTGATCATAGGTTAATAGTCTGACTATTATGGTTGTAATGTCTGATAATTGTGGTTATAGTCTAATTACTGCAGTTACTTTATAAGTCTACTTATTGTTATATAGTCTGATTGCTGTAGTTATATAGTCTGATCATAGTGGTTATATAGTCTGATTATTGTGCTTGTATGGTCTGATAATTGTGTTATGTTATTACTGCAGTTACTGTATGTAGTCTATTTGTGGTTATATAGTCTGATTGCTGTATTTATATAGTCTGATTACTGAGGACATCTAGTCTGATCATAGTGGTTATATAGTCTGACTATTATGGTTGTATTGTCTGATAATTGTGGTTACAGTCTGATTACTGCAGTTACTGTAAAGTCTACTTATTGTTATATAGTCTGATTGCTGTAGTTATATAGTCTGATTCCTGAGGTCGTCTAGTCCGGTCATAGTGGTTATATAGTCTGTTTATTATGGTCATATGGTCTGATAATTGTGGTTACATTACATACTCTGATTGCTGCAGTAACAGTATATAATCTAATTACAGTATGGTTATATAGTCTGATTTCTATAGTTATTTAGTCGGACAATAGTCATTATATAGTCTGATTATTATGGTCGTATGGTCTGATAATAGTGATTACAATCTGATTACTGCAGTTACTGTATATAGCTTACTTATTATGGTTATATAATCTGATTATTATGGTTATATAGTCAGTTAGGCAATGTAATATATTCTGATGATTGTGGCTATGTAGTCTGATTACTGTACTTATTTAGTCTATTTACTGCAGTTACTGTGTATAGCCTACTTATAGTTAAATAGTCTGATTATTATGGTCGATAATTGTGGTTTAGTAGTCTGATTACTTTAGTTATACAGTCTATTTAGTATGGTTATATAGTCTGATTATTGTAGTAGATAACTGTGGTAATATAATCTGATAATTGTAGTTATACAGTTTGATTATTGTGGTTAATCAGTCTGATCATAGTCATAATATAGTCCGATTATTATTGTCGTATAGTCTGATAATTGTGGTTACAGTCTGATTTCTGCAGTTACTGTATATAACCTACTTATTATGGCTATATAATCTGATTATTGTGGTTATGTAGTCTGATTACTGTAGTTATTTAGTCTGTTCAAAGTGGTTATATAGTCTTATTATTGTAGTAGATAACTGGTAATATAATCTGATCATTGTGGCTAATGTAGTCTGATTATTGTAGTTATATATTTTGATCTAAATATACATATCAGACGTCAGATGTTCCTCTGTGTGGCAGCATACGGGATATCAGAAGTTGTATTTGATACCAGTAGACACCACAGATGACGGGGATCCCAGAGAAGAGAGTCCATCGCTGGGCATCTGAGTCATGGGCACCCTGGAGTCTGAGCTGGCTGCTATAGACATAGATCTGTGAAGGAGTCTGGACTTCCTCTGAGAAACAAACACACAATATCCTTCAGTATTTCACCAAATAACACCCTGCACAACATCATCACACAAACAGTCCTTCATAAATACACAGAACTCTTTTAATGCTACCTTGCTGCCTGGTTTAGGTCCCCTCTTCTTATACGGGCGCAGGGGAAGCTGGGAGATGGGCGTGGTTTGGGGCGTGGCACCTCCTGGATCTTCTGTGTCCTGGGCCGCAGTGGAAGCGGCAAGGGCTTTCAGCAGCGCAATGGTCTCGCTTTTCGGCCGCCGTCCTCTGATGCCCTTCCGCACGGGGAGTTGAGGAAGAGGAGTCGGCAGGCGGTAAGGAGACGGCATGGAGCGCCGGGGCGGTTTGGGGTTTGAGGACGAGGAAGGGGTAGGACCCGGTTTTGGAGCGGTGACTACAAAAACGAAAAAATAAAGGAAAATTTAAAATAATAACAATAAAAGTAATGTTAAAGCAAAGTTATTATTGTTAACAAAAACTAGGGAAACTAGCCACCACGACTAATTTCCTCACGCTTCGGTCGCTCAACAACAACAAAGCTGGAGAATCTCACGCAGCCAAAATGAGGATTGTCAGTAACGGTGTTCAGCCTTACATTGTTCAAACCGGAGTCGACACTGATGGAGAGACTCAGGAAGAAGTTACAACTTTTAGACCTTTCTGAATGGTTAGTGGATAAATTGATGTAGTTGCTGTGGAGTTGATTCAACTCATCCACTAGCATGTGCCATCATGTTCATCTTTTGTGTTGAATTGATCCTCGTTTGTGAAGCAGTCCGGCGTAAAATGACGGCATGACAACAACACTCTACTACAACAACTCTTCCTCTTCTCTAAAGCAGCCCAACATGGCCCCGCCCCCTTTGTTGTGTGTTCTCGGGGGCGGGGTTTATGTAAATTTTGGGGTTTGTGATGTCACTAACACAGGAAGAAGCTCAGTGTAGTCCCTACCAGCCATTTGTTGTAGTCCTTAAAAAGCGATTTCTGTAACTTTGTAGATGTTGTTTATGAACAAACAGCAACAATACACACTAACTAAAGTTAAAAAAGTGAAATCATAATCTAAGACCCCTTTAAGTATGACCTCCATTCGTTGAAATAGCACAAAAAACAGGAGCCCTATTTTGTAGCTTATCCATGGAAAGTGCTGCGAACATTCAGAAGTGATGACCTCACCAAACACACACACACACTCACATCTGAACACATACAGTCCTTTAACACACACACAGTACAGCCCTTGAGTGCGGCTGTGGATACGAGTGTGTGTTTACCCTAAATAACTCCAGTAGAACTAAATTAGAGGGTGTGCGGGAGGAAAGAGCCCTTAAAGAGTTCACCAGAGATCTGACACGCTCGTACTGAAGCATATGGCAGCGATCAGGCAGACGGGCTTGAGTTTCAACATGACCCACTGCCCTACAGTCCAGCTAAAATACAGAAACACTGAGTCAGAGTCATGTGTATCACAGTCCTGAACGATTACCATATTCTTATTATTTTTATAGGATAATTATATTATAGGAAACATCTTAAAATATGAAGTAGAAATAATAACTAGCAAATTAAAAAGTTTATTTTTTGACATGGTAATAGCATGAATTTCTCTGAAATAAATGTAAATACCAAGTCAAATTTATTTGTATAGCACTTTTCACAATAAACATTGTTTTTTTAAAGCAGCTTTGCTTTGATGTTAATGTTTATAATATCTTTATAATAGCTGCATTTTGCAGATTAGAGCTGGGTGATAATATACTTTACATTTTGTGATGATACTAGCAATCAAGCAGTTAAGATTTTCTAAATACTATGTATTGCTTTATGCAAGTATGCTATATGTATGCGGATAAAGTTGGACATATTTGTATATCTAACTTGATACATTTTGCAGCAAAATAAAAATATCAGGCAGTTGAGATTTGCTATAGTAAACTGTATATCAAGTGTACTGTATGTATGCAAAAAAAGTGATGATAAAGCCATATCAGAATTACAATAATTTCGAGGTGACAACACGTGACGTTGTACAAGTTGTAATTACGAGCTCTACCACGCTTTTTACAAGTTAAAATCATGTGCACCTATAGAGCTTAGTTTGATATATAGTATAGTGGGGATGCCGATATATCGTAATCGTGTTATCGGAAAATTTGGCTGAGGGAGACACTTTAGATGGTTAATAATTGAAATCACTTCCAGCACAAGACTGTTATATGCGTGTGATTGGTGGCTCTAATCAGCCTCTCAAAAATTATTTGGATTGAGATTTATCGGCCAATATATCGGTTATCGGCTTTCAAATATAAAGAATTGTCGGTTATCGGTATTGGCCAAAATTTTTATATCGGTGCATCCCTACATAATACCATAGTACACAAAATATGGTAATTATTCAGTACCATGCTGGATATCAAATTACTGCTTACACTTAATTTTAAGGTGTCTTTGTTTCACTGTAATTATACATTTAAGTACTGTACTTACTATATGATTTGGTTTAGGTTTAGTTGCATGTAATTATGAGAATTTATAGTTATTACTATAGTTAACTACATGTAACATATGTAACAATGACACTGTAAAATAATGTGTTACCAAAGTACTTTAGTATCTGATATGTTCACTAACTCATGGTGAAGGAAGGGACATAAAAAACAGCAAAAAATCTGTAATTTCATGTGATTGAATGTGATTTTAATCCAGATAAATAAAGGCTGTTTGCTCCGGCAGCGACATCTGACGAAGACAGGGATATAAACTAACCAAAAGCTACTGAACTCACTGCTGACACACACACACACACACACACACACACACACACACACCTCACCTTATCAAACCCGCCACACCGACAGACATCAGCCGCACATCTGAAATGAATGAGAACGCTCCAATACTGCTGCGAACGCACACCAGAAGACACTCAGGTGTGTGTGTGTGTGTGTGTGTATGTATGTATTTCACCACAGGAAAAGGAAAGCCAGTAAGAGGCATATATTTAAAGGCAGTAAGATGACATTTAAAATATTAATACCACACACTTTCACAACTTCTACAGTAGTTCATAATTACTAATATATATATATATAATATATATATATATATATATAAAAAGCAAATTATACTTAGTGTACAAATGTTTCCAATAAAGACAAAATGCAATATCTAGCCATTGAAATATTTTAGAGTAGGAAAAAAATTGAATAATTTATATTCACTATAGAAATTCCCAAGCCTTTTCCAAATAACAAATTAAAAAATTCCCTGATTTTCCACGACTATGGGAAAAATATGACTTTAAAATGTTTTTGACAAGTTTCATCTGCTCACCAAGGCTGCATTTATTTGATCAAAAATACAGTAAAAATTGTAAAATATTTTTACAATTTAAAATAACTGTTTTCTATGTGAATATATGTTAAAATGTAATTTGTTCCTGTGATCAAAGCTGAATTTCAGCTGAATTTCATCATTTCTCCAGTCTTCAGTCACATGATCCTTCAGAAATCATTCTAATATGATGATTTGCTGATTTATGATTATTATCAATATTGAAAACAGTTGTGCTACTTCATATTTTCATGGAAACCATGATACATTTTTTTTATGATTATTTAATGAATAAAAATTTCAAAAGAACAGTATTTATTTGAAATAGAATCTTTTATAACATTATAAATGTCTTTACTGTCATTTTTCATTAATTTAATGCATCCTTGCTGAATAAAAGTATAAAAAAAAAAAAATTTATTTACTTTAATGAGCCCTCTGATATGTTCCACCTGAACGTTGCTCAACACACGCTTGAAAATAAACCCTTGTACCATTTCCTCTCCGTCAGCCCTGTTTCTCTGGTAATTCTCTGTCTTTTTTCTCACAGAAGTGTGTGATTTGTTTATTTTCACACAAACTCTTGAATCCCTCCTGACCCGCACAGATCGCTCGCTAATTATCTCATTTACACATAATTACTTGGATGAGCTACAAAAAAATAAACAGAGCAGGTCATTCCATATTATCCAGATCCAAAACAAACCCTTTAAACAAATGTCTGTAATTCGCATCACAACATGCAGCGCAGAATCATAAACACTGCAACACGAGATCGGAGTTTTGTATAATTTGGGAAAATTTTCTGCAAAGCACAAACTCAGAATTAATTCCAGCTGCGTCCGAATGAACATTAACGGAAACACGTATATCATCATCTATAACTCATACTGACTCTGTTCAAAACACAAGATCTGGCTTAAATCCCGGCTAATTCATGACTTCAGTATGTGTTTTATTTTGAAAAACATTATAAAACGTCCTGGATTTTCTTTGGTCAAATAAGGCACTTCTAAAGTTTCTGTGAGCTTCAATAAAGCAGCCGCAATTATGATAACTAATCACTCCTAGTTAGAGTTAATTAGATCAATAGAATTCACTGTGAGAGTGTTCACAAGCAGTGAAGGCGGGGTCACTGTGTGGGTCGTCATGACAATAGGAATGATTGACAGTTAGGCTAGCCAGTGTTGTTCTCTTTAACTCTTATTAGGCTCTTTGTCCAAGCTAAATGATTCTTCCTTTTGCACCCAGTTTAATGTAATTTCATGAAATAATCACTATTTTTGTTTCAATCTCAAAAGCCAGAGGAGGTTTAGGAGGACAGATGGGAACAGCTGAACTGAATTATGAATCCAGGCTGAAACTGCAGAAAGACACTGTAAAATATAACCAGACATGAGAGGAATTCATAAATAAAATGATTTACAAAAGTAAAATGGTCCAGTGATATGTGCTCAGAGAAATACAACAGCTGTGATTCGGGTGGAAGGAAAGGTGCTCTGATGTCAGAAGATCTTCAGTCATGTGATTTCATAAGGCTCTCTGCAGTATGTGGAGTTTCAGAGAGCTTTTGCGCCCCCTGGTGTCGGTGAGGATTGTGAGAGTGGAGAACAAAGTGTTACTTTAGTATTATTTACATACTGTAATAGTGAATATAGATATTAATATTTCCAGTTTTCATTTTCATTTTAGCTCAAGTTTTAACAATTTTATTATGTGCTTTTGTCAGTTTTATTACTTTTAGTTTAAAGATTATGGTTTATTACATGTTCATCTTTCTTTAGTGTGTAATGTTGTGGTTTGAGCATGAAAAAGAGTTCTTCTCTATATCTGTGTTTGTTTCTGAACTCCTGAAACACCTCCATTGAGTTTTCTTCACAATATTCCTCATTTAAATAATTAATGCGCAGAATAAAGGGGCGGGGCCTGGTTGAGTTAGTTAGTAGTGTGTTGAAACTGGCGATTATGGTAAGGGGCGGGACATTTCCCAAACATGCTCAAAGCGCTTGACCAATCACAACACACTGCTCCAGCCGACCAATCAGAGCACATTGTGCTTTTCAGAAGGAGGGGCTTCATAGAGACAGGAACTAAACAGAGCGTTACTGACAGACTGGGAAGAGAGGAGCTGAACAATGGAGAATATGAGGAAAATAATCAACATTCAAGCAGGAAAACATGTTCTAGTAGAGCACAACAACATCAAGACTTTCAGAAAGGGCTTAAATGGGGCCTATAATGCCCCCTTTCACAAGATGTAATATAGTCTCTGGTGTCTCCAGAATGTGTGTGTGTCAAGTTTCAGCTCAAAATACCCCACAGATCATTTATTATAGCTTGTCAAATTTGCCTCTATTTGGGTGTGAGCAAAAACACGCCGTTTTTGTGTGTGTCCCTTTAAATGCAAATGAGCTCCGCTTTCCAGAAGAGGGCGGAGCTTTAACAGCTCAACAACAACAAAGCTGGAGAATCTCACACAGCCAAAATGACGACGGTGTTCAGCCTTACATTGTTCAAACCGGAGTCGACACTGATGGAGAGACTCAGGAAGAAGTTACAACTTTTAGACGTTTCTGAATGGTTAGTGGATAAATTTATGTAGTTGCTGTGGAGTTGATTCAACTCATCCACTAGCATATTATTCGGAAAAAAAGTAGGCGAAAAGTTGACCTACTACTTCCTCCGAGAGTCTGAAGCGTGCATTCGATGGACACTTTACTCTCCACAGGAGAGGGTTTATGAATGACAGTGAAGCGACGCAACTGACGCTGGTAGGTCATGTGACAGTAACAACATGGCAGATGTAGTACATCCAAATTTAATTCATACTATCCATATTTATACCAAACAGAACATACTTTTTTAATGGTTGCAAAGTAAATTCAAATTCAAATGTAGGATCTACTCAGACAGTACATGATTTCGGACGCACACTGGATCGCCAGAGTCATTAGGCTAATGAATGAAATCATCACTCACTGCTGTTGCCGGGCGGCTGTAGACCGTGTTTGGTGGCGGCGCACCAGCCCACGGGGAAGATGTCCCTGGAGTCGTAGCGGCACCAGTAATCGAACGCCCCCCTCCATCCGTCAAACATCACGAAGATCTCCTCCCCTTTCACCTCGCCGATGGTGGCCGGGCAGATCAGGTACGGGTTCTTCTTGTCCACGGCTCCAGTTTCATCCCAGGCTTGAAGCCGTTGTGGGGCGGCCGCAGGGGCTCCTGATGGAATTACAGTACACAGGTGTCATCAAAACCTTTTAATGTGATTGCATGATGTAACAGTGTCATCCACGCAAATGACTTCTCTCTCCAAAGAGGTTCAGCACCTTTTTAAATGCCGTGGCAGGTGCCATTTCGGCTCCATTAAGGGTCCTCAGGAGAAACATGGGCCACGACGAGGCGTTCATCCTGAATCCTGAGAACATGAGAGAGAGAGAATCCTTAATTCTGCTCGCATGTAATCACATTCATGTCGAACAACAAAATCACACTGCGGCCTAAAACAGAACAAAACAGGAAGCATTAAGAGGAATAGCATTTAATGACATTAATGTTGATTGAAATAAAGCGTTAAAATGAATAAAATAGAATATAAAAAAGAAAACTTTTATTTTAGTTAGTTGCAAAGGCAAAATTTCTAATTTGTGGTTTAAGTTGAATACAGTTACTACAACTAAAAAAAAAATCATTAACAAAGTAATCATTAACAGAAATAAAACAGAATATTAAAAAAAAATTATTTCAATTAGTTTGGAAGACAAAATTTCTCATTTTTATGTAAAGTAATTAAATTACTACAGCTAAAAATACTAAAAAACATTAACGTTAATTGAAATAAAGTGATCGTTAACAGAAATAAAATAGAATATAAAAAGTCAACTTTTTATTTAATTTAGTTGCAAAGACAAAATTTTCATTTAGTTGTAAAGTTGAAGTACTAAAATTACTACACCTAAAACTAAAAATAATAAAACATCAACATTAATTGAAATAAAGTAAGCGTTAACAGAATTAAAATAGAATATAAAAAAAGAAAACTTATTTCAGTTGCGAAGACAAAATTTCTAATTTGTGGTTAAAATTGAAGTAATAAAGTTACTACAACTAAAAATACTACAAAAAACTTTAACGTTAATTGAAATAAAGTAATCGTTAACAGAAATAAAATAGAATATAAAAAAGTCGATTTTTTTATTTAATTAGTGCGAAGACAATTTCTCATTTTCGTTCAGTTAAATTAAAGTAATAAAATTACTACAACTAAAAAAAAAGTAAAAAAACATCACGTTAATTGAAATAAAGTAAACTTTAACAGAAACAAAAAAGAAAACTTATTTGAGTTAGTTGAAGGCAAAAAAAAAATTAATTTGTGGTTAAAATTGAAGTTAAGTTACTACAACTAAAAATACTAAAAAAATTAAAATTAAATGAAATAAAGTAGAATATAAAATACGTAAACTTATTTCAGTTAGTTGTGAGGGAAAAATTTCTAATTTGTGGTTAAAGTTGAAGTAATAACATTAATGAAATTCAGTTTAACAGAAATAAAATACAGTAGAATATAAAGTCAACTTTATTAATTAGTTGCAAAGGCAAAATTTCTCAGTTTCACTTAGTTTAAGTACTAAAATAACACCTACAACTAAAAAACATTAACGTTAATTTGAATATAGTAATCGTTAACAGAAATAAAACAGAATATAAAAAAGTCATTTTTAGTCAATTTAGCTGTGAAGACAAAATTTCTCATTTTCATTCAATTCACGTTAAATAAAATTACTACAACTAAAATAAATAAATAAATAAAACTAAATAGACATTTTTAAAAAAAACTAATAGAAACAACTAAAACAACAAAATTTTAATGAAAATATAAAGTATTAAAATTCAAACTAGTTTAAAAGATGAATAAATACTAAGACAGTGCAGTAATGATGCTCAAATAACACTGGAGAGTCATTACACTCGGGCAGTGACACGAGACGGACTGTCCCTCCAAACACAGCCTCATGGAAATGACACAGTCAAATCAGCTGTTATTTTGCCCACTTGTTTGTACAACTCATATTAATCATTAACTCTGCACTAGATCGTTCATTCTATTAGACGTCTGCTCTTAGCAATACTGCGATCCTCCGTACCCAGCGGCGGCTGCAGCATGTCTCCGTTCTTCTCGCAGGTTCCGATTGGCTGGATGTCGGCGGAGTCGACCAATCGCCAGAAGTCGTTGGTGTTGTCGCTGCCGTCCAGTCGTAGGCGGAGCCTCACGCCCATTAAGCCCATCACTGTGGCGATGCAGGTGGAGGTGGAGTTTCGAGGGTCCCGGGCCTCCAGCTTCATGCCGGCCTTGAAGTCGTTGGAGGGAGGAAACTGAGACTGGAATCAGAGAACACAATATTAACCTCCAAAGACTGAACTTCATATCAGTTTGATGAGTCTGAATTTGAATTAACCCTGTCAAGCCTGACATATGAAGTAACAGTTAGAAAAATCTCATTTTTGAAACATAATATTTAATATTTAAAAATATTTAAAAATCAATAAAAGTTTGCATATGTGATTTTTTCTGAGCATCATATTTGAAACATCAGGATTTTATGGCTCATATAGTATGATATAATGAGAATATGGAGGAAAAACTGAGCAAAAATATGCAATTTGGTGCAGATGCTGATATTAATATGGACAAAAATTAAGATAAATTTCTGATGCTTGTATGGTAAATCAAGAATAAGAGTATTTATACAAAATACATATAAATATCAGCATCTTGAAAATGGGCAAACCCAGTGATTGGGTTGTTCTAGAGACAACAATAATAATCAAAAGGTGAACATTTATTAATAAGCAATTTGATAAATGTTTTTGTTGAATTATTATTCATTAAACATTAATAAATGTTCATTTCCAATTTATAATTTGGAATTTTAAAACAATAGTTGAGTTAAATAAAACTCTGGCTGGGCAAACATTTAACCCATTCGCTGGGTAAAACAACCAAGTCGCTGGGTCAAAACAACCCAAAAGCTGGGTCAAAACAATCCATTTGTTGGGTCAAAACAACCCATTCAATCAAAACAACCCATGCTGGGTCGTCAAAACAACCCAATCGTTGGGTCAAAACAACCCAATTGCTGGATCAAAACAACCCAATCTGGGTCAAAACAACCCATGGGTCAAAACAACCCATCAAAACGCTGGGCTGAAACAACCCAAATCGCTGGGTCAAAAAAACCAAATCAGTCAAAACAAATCAAAACAACCCGCTGGGTCAATCGCTGGGTCAAAACAACCCAATCGCTGGATCAAAACAACCCAATTGCTGGGTGGCTGGGCGAAACAACCAATCATAATCCAAAACTGCTGGGTTAAAACGCTCGGGCTGCTGGGCCGAAACAAAAAGCTTTCGCTCGGTCAAAACATTGGGTTAAAACAACCTTTTTGGGTTTTTCATCAGGGTTCACTGGATCTGCAATGTTCGAAAATTAAATCGCTGGGTCATAATAGATTTGAAACATCTGCTGGGTCAAGGGTCAAATCAACCCAATCGCTGGGTTAAAACAACCCATTTGCTGGGTCACTGGGTCAAAACAACCCAATCACTTGGGTTTGTCCATTTTAACCCGACTTGGGTTGTTTATAACCCAGTATTTTTTAGAGTGAAGCTCTGTAGTTTGAAAACATATAATACAAAGCAATGATGATTGAGAGATGAAGAAATAAACCTTCCTCATAAAGCCTGATGATCATATTTGATACTCATAATTTTTCTAAAACACAATGTCTGGATAATCAAGGAAACCGAAGCTGCTTCAGTTCTTGAATTATTACTAACAATATCAAAGATATTCTTACGTTTACTTGATAAAAATCAGCGCAGATTTCACACAGCAGAAAGACGTGAAGCACGAGCTGAAGGAGGACGTTTGTACGATTATACTGAAAGACTTTTACTTGCTAAAAAAGTCTAACGTTCAGTCAGATGACAGAAGGCATGAAGGAGATTGTGTGCGACAGGTTTTTCAGCCCTATTTGCGCATCAAATATGATACAGTAGGCTTTATAGGGCTAATGTGATTTCTATTTACAGAGCAAACAACATGTTTGCCTAAAGTGTCCATCATCTGTCGTCACATGACGCTCTCACCTGTCTGAAGCAGCTGGGAGGGGCGGGAACGGATGACGTCTCTTTTAAATACTCCTCCCATGAGAAGGACTCAGTCACTGCAGCAGAGAAACACACATTATTACATCATCACACACGAGCTGATCTCAGGTCAGTGTTTCAGGAGGGAGTGTGTCATTACCTTTGACTGGTCCAGGACCTGTGAGAGACATGCTCCTGCCCGCTTTATCCTTCTTACTGTCTTTGTGATCTGCAGAAGAACGACAGCAATCTCATGTTCTGATTACAATGTGTTTGAAAATGAAGTATTGAGTTGTTTTCATCATAATCAGCTAGAGCAGGTGCTGGAAACACTTTACAGTAAGCTTAACATTATTTCATTATACAACTATTATATTCACCCAAACTGATCTTCTTATGCGTTCAGCTGAAGAATTAAAGTCATACTTGTTCTGGAACAACATTAAGTTGAGTAAATAATGACAGAATTGTAATTTTTGTGTGAAATGTCACTTTAATGCGTACTGTCGTCTCACTGTAAGTCTGTGTGTGTGTGTGTGTTTTACCTTTCAGTACCGTCCGGCCCATGCTGACCATCAACTCTGATGAGATTCTGAAGAAATCCGAGCGCTCGACCTGTGACACACACAGAGATTCATGCAGATTTGTCAAATCAACATCTTTAATCGTAGCTTTGCATTTTTAAAAACTTAAACATTTTATTTCAGCAAAGTTGCCAAGGCAACATTTCTCATTTTCATTTCATTTAAGCTGAAATACTAAAATAACTACAATAAAATAACTACAATAATAAACTACAACTTAAATAAATATATATATATGGTTGGTGTAGACATATTTTAAAAAGAAAAGCTGATAAAAATGACAAAAACACAACAAAATTACCAAAACTTTAACTTAAATTCACACGAAAACAGTACATATAAAACATATAATGCATGTTTTTAAAATGCTACATTTTGAAATGTGTCTCTAGTGAGATGCATTTCATATAGTAGGTGAATTCAGAAACAATGCATGGCGTTTAAAGCCTGAATTGCCCCAATATTAGGAAAATTCTTTATTATATTGCAATTTACAAATGGGTCATGAGGCATGAATGGTAATTTGCATTAATTAATTTTTATTGCATTTTTAAAAATCAGTCAAATTACCACATATTTTATAAATATATGCTCTCCAAGGCTGCATTTAGAAGTACAGTAAAAACAATAAAAATGTGAAATATTATTAAAATTTAAAATAACTGTTTTCTATGTGAATATATAGTAAAGTGTAATTTATTCCTGTGATCAAAGCTGAATTTTCAGCATCATTACTCCAGTCTTCAGTGTCACATGATCCTTCAGAAATCATTCTGATATGCCTGATTTGATGCTCAAGAAACATTTCTGAATTATTATCTATGTTAAAAACAGTTGTGCTTTGAGATAAAATCAAAACAAACAAGAGAGAAAATTTTAAAAATAATATTTTATATATTTGTTTATTACTGCCCTAAAAACACTGATATTTTAGTATTCTAAAAGACAAAATAATAATTAAATTTTACACAATTATCACAAAAGATTCAGTCATTGTTTGAGGAGCCACACAATATTAAAGAACAAAGCGTGTAAATTAAGCAAATTAAGTTAATATTTTGTCTTTTTTGTCAAATACAGTATTCAAATGATTAAAAACACAATGAAACATGCTAAATATGCCAAAATTGCAAAACCAGAGTAAAATAAAGTAGCAAAACAACCTGTAGCTGTAGTTTCGTCAGATAAATACCTCATATTTTGATGGTTTAATCAAACTTTTAGGGTCATTAAAAACTAAATTCCCCTCCGGACATCACTTTCACTGCTGCAGCTCAATCTGTAGTAATAATACACAATAAACCAAATTATGATCCATCTTATAAAAGAGAAAAGATTAAGATCTTGCAGATTATTTATGAGAACATCCCTCAGTTTGCCCTGAGGTGTGTGGTGTGTGTGTGTGTGTGTGTGTGTGTGTGTGAGCGTCACAGCAGCAAACACACGGATCTCTCTAAAGAGACATGAAACACAAACACACACACTCTCCGCTGAACGCCGTCTTGTTCAGGAGTGTGTGCTGAGGTGCGTTCTCATCTTTGACGGATGGAAACTTCCCAAACACACCAAACACACACGTCCTTTCTAAAGTAAAGAAACACTAAAAACATCTAACCTCCCGAACTGAGTGAAGAGCAGCGGATCATTCCTGACATGATATGACGACAACGACTCTTATTAGATCAGAAACTGAATCCACATGCCGGCAGACAATTATAGACAGCAAAAATGAGTTCCTTATTTATGTCAAGCAATTAAGAGTTCGTTCCTCTTTGGTCTCATGTGACCTTCTCATTCTGTCGTTCAGTCATAATCGCTCTTTCACTGCGACTCTTGCTGGTGTCGTCTCAGGTTTCCCTCGCTCCTCTCACAGAATAATCAGTGTTTCTGTACGAGAACAGGCGTCTCTCTGACTTCAACTAAAACCATTAAAAAAAACTGTTTTAATTCTTGAAACAAAATAAACATTAACTAAAATAATATACTTACACAAACTAAACTTATTTAATTTCAGCTATGTAGCTGCCAAGGTAACTTTCTCATTTTCATTTAGTTTAAGTACTAAAAATGACTAAAACTAAATAAGCTACAATCAAATCTTAATAGAAACTATTATAGACATTAAAAAAAACAGATAAAAGTGACAAAAACAACAAAATGAGTAAAAATTTGACTTAAATTCACATGAAAACAGTATATACAAAAATAAAATCAAATTAAAAATATTAATAAAAATTTACTTAAAATAAAATAAACATCAACTGAAATAAAATCTAATATAAAAAACTTAAACATTTTATTTCAGCAAAGTTGCCAAGGCAACATTTCTCATTTTTCATTTAATTTAAGTCGAAATACTAAAATAACTACAATAAAAAACTACAACTTATATATATTAAAAAGAAAAGCTAATAAAAAAATTACAAAAACACACAACAAAATGACCAAAACTTTAACTTAAATTCACATGAAAACAGTACATATAAAAATAAAATAAATTTAAAAATCCTAATAAAAATATAATAATAGTACATCAATGATACTAAAATAACCTTTTCATTACTTTAAATTCATAAAATATAAAAAACCTTTTTTCTCTCATTTTCGTTTAGTTTAAGTTGAAGTAGAAAAATAACTAAAACTAAATAAACACAACTAAACTAAACTAAACTTAACTAAAAACACAACAAAATTTCTAAAACTTTAACTATAATTCAAATGAAAACAGAAAGTATAGAAAAAATAAAATCTCATTCAATGTAATATTAACAAAAACTATAATAATAGTTGATCAATGATACAGACGAGAGGAAAGAGTTTGGCGTGTTTTCTTTGGGTTTTATGTTTTTATCAGGGAAAATGTCATGTTTTTATGTAAATATTACACAGAAACTCATTCTGCTTGTGTTTGATGAAAGAGAAGGTTGTAATTATAAATCTTACACTAAACTCAGCTCACCTATGATGACATTTGTTTAAATGTAAAAAGTAATAAACTATAATAAACTGCAATGTGGAGTTCATAAATGTCTGGCTTAATTAAGGAAACAGATGATCTGTAGCTCTAATGATGTGTGGGGTCAGAGGTCATGCTAACGAAGTGTTTGTGAGGACTGAACAACGATTTCAGCTATAATGACATACATGCGTGTGAATAAAGCCACAACATCAGTGAAGTTGAGAATAAATACAATCAGAACTTTCTTCCTCAAAATTCCCCCCCAAAAAATCAAGTTGAACCAAATTAAAAAAAGAATACTTGATTCAATTTAAACTGATTTTAATTGAAAAAGAAAGTGCTGCATTACAGTAATGGGAATTTGGGTGGAAAATGTGCTAAACTGTCATGAAAATAAAAAATCTCAATGGTCCATAAAACAGGCTTCATGTTTCATTATTTTTAGGGTGAAATATGACATGCGGATTCTCAGATCCTTCCCAACACTAAAAACAACATATTATTCAATGCAAATCAACATGCACAATGACTCAGATATCAGTCTGACACTCATTTCACCTGTTTTGCATCAGGATGATGAACTTACACTCAATTGACTTTTGGAAAAAACATACAGAGCTGGAAACTCTTGCTTACGGAAAACTTGTGTTGATTTATCTGATTTTATCTTGATTAACTGGAGAGAAATCAGATTAAACAAGCTTCTAAAACTAGCATGAGTCATTATATTCCTGAAACTTTTTGATCATTTGCTTAAATAACTCATAAAAAAGCTCCTAAAACGAAGAAAAAGCAGCTAAACACATACTTTATTCACCAGAACTCATTTATGAAAGGAGAATTTCATTGCAATCATCTGTAAATATAACTGCATGCAACAATTTACATTAAAAAATTGTTAGTTTAATGGTTTTCTAAAATTCTAAAAAATAAATTAAAATGGCTATGAAAAAATTGTCCAAGATTTAGAATTGAATTCAATGTCAAAATGACGTTTTATGAACGAATGACACAGAAATTTGTGCGATCTAATGTGTGCAAAATCTTCAAATCTTACAGTAAAAGAGCACAAACTCAACTCATGAATGACATTTGACTTCAAACATTTTAAATCAAGTGATTTTTTAGCAGTTTTATAAATCGTTTAGTAAATATTGAATATAAAGCAAATAACATACATATTTATTATATTGAATTACATAAAATATAAAGCAATTAACATTAAAATTTCTATTAACATTATAATTAAACAAACGTTACAATCATCAGCACATCTCACAAACCTCTCTCCGACTCGTCTAAAGCGGTTTTATCATAACATATCCCATAATTCCCCACAGCATTCCCTCAGGCATCACATTCCTGAAGCTCTTTTGGCACACTTCATCCATAAACGTAATATTCCAGCAGCCAGATCTGCCCTCTGATTCACCCACAACATCCAGAAGTCATTCACTAATACAGTTTCATTTCAGCCAACTGCTCGACTTGAGATGCTTTGTTTCAATGACCTGGGTCATTGTGATTGACAGGTGGGCGGGGTTTATTGGCTGATGTAGGCGTGTTTGGGTGTGGTGGGCGGGGTTTATTGGATGTAGGTGTGTTTGGGTGGTGGCGGGGTTTATTGGCGGATGTAGGCGTGTTTGTGTCTGGTGGGTGGGGTTTATTGGCTGATGTAGGTGTGTTTGTGTGGTGGGCGGGGTTTGTTGGCTGATGTAGGCGTGTTTGTGTGTGGTGGGCGGGGTTTATTGGCTGATGTAGGCGTGTTTGTGTGTGGTGGGTGGGGTTTATTGGCTGATGTAGGTGTGTTTGGTGTGGTGGGCGGAGTTTATCGGCTGATGTAGGTGTGTTTGGGTGTGGTGGGCGGGGTTTATTTGTGTTTCTCTTCCTTTTCATCATTTGCAACAACAGACATGTGCTCAGCACTCCTTTCATTTCCATGTTTGATTTCAAGCAGTTTGCATCATACAGCACATGTCCCGGCATAAGAAACAATACAGCGCTCTCTCTCTCTCTCTCTCTCTCTCTGTCTCTTCCACATCAGAAGCACTCTCCATCTTTGAACATGAGACTAAATGAATGTTACATTCAACACAAACAACCTCCACCTGAACAGAATATTCATCACTGCTCTGAAAACTGAAGAGACATTTACATCACAAACAAACATCTGCACAAGCCCATTATCTCACATAAATAACATCAACATTTTAAGATGAAATACTAAATGTTTAAACTACGAACCAGCTATTCCCTTTCAAACATGTACCATATTAACCACAGTTTACACCTAAAAACTCACAGCTACTAGTTATTTTTACTATAAAAACATGGTAACTTTGCCGTTACTGTCATATAAAAATAACAAAAGGAATTCCCATTTTCATTTATTATGAATTTATAGTTTTTTCCCCACCAAAATGCTATAGTTACGACAGTTATACAACAGTGAAATCATAATAAATGATTAATATGTGGTACATTGTTCATAATTACGCTACATTTGAAGAACAAAAACACTAATAATAGAGAAGAACTTTAACAAGGATTAATACTTTTATCATTTGAAAAATATATTTCAAAATCATTCATAAATTATATAAGCAATAACATATTAAATTTATTATAATTACAAACAAATTAATAAATAAAAGTATAACATATTATATATAATATAATATATAGTATATAGACTATATCCAATAATAAAACAGCATATGTTATAGTATTAATTATATATAAATTTTTATATATTTTAATTATATAGTGCTATACTACATTTATTTTATTATTGTATATAGTAACAAAAGCACGATACACGATGTATCGGCCACCATATCGGTATCAGCCGATAATATACATTAATTTTTAATGTTATCGTTATTGAGCCGATAAGAAAATTAGGCTGATATATTAAAGCCGATAAATAATAGATTATTTTGTTCGCGGAGACACTTAAGATGTGCATTATCGGTCTATATATCGGTTATCGGCTTTCAAATATAAAGAATTATCGGTATCGACCAAATTTTCATATCGCGCATTCCTATATATAGTATTAATAACAAATACACTCATTGTCAAATACTTTTTCACATAAAAATCTATCATATAGATAACAGTTATTAAGTATGAAAACATTTGGTATCAGAATCACATAAAATAAATAAATAATAAATAGTAAAAAGAACAGAATTAATGTAAAAAAATATATATTTTTTCACTATTTTACCCTTACTGAGCCAGTAGATATGGTAATACTAAAATAATCTGATTCATAACCTAGTATTGAATGATTACCATATTCAATTTTCAATGTATTTGTATGGAACTTCAAAAAATACCATGGTAAATGTCGGGAAAACATGGTATTTTTTAGTTCATCATGATCGCGTAAACTTTATAAATGTTATCTGTCGTGTAAACTGTAAAAGTAGAGCAATATATACATTACTGATACTAAAATAGGATAAATAATGTATCTGAGATTGAATGATCGCTATCGGACTGTGTTTACATACGCCTGAGATTGACATCTGATATAAAGGAAACGTCATCAGCGATGACGACACACCTCTGTTCATACACATCATCAACATAATGATAAATACCAACGAAACACAAAACATACACACGATATTTTATCAATCCCGCCCGGATCCAGGAATACTTCTGAAATAACAACATGAATAATCGCCACCAGCACAGAAAGTGTTGAACATCAGGCATAATAAACGCCTTAATCATCACATATAGACTTTAAAAGGCTCATATTTTATCGTCTGATATAACGATCAAGCGCATAACGCATGGAAAAAAATAAAATAAGTGTAGAAATGTCGACCAACCTTCGCAAATTTGTCGAAATGTAGTCAGAATTCAGCACTTTTCACAGCTCTCTGTCGCCATGTTTGGGGTCAGAACTGCGCATGCGCAGCAGCAGAGCAGCGTTGCGTGTTGGCTTTCTCGTACGCACACGTTTATTATACTGAAAGCCTTTCATTGACTTTTACTATTTTTTAATTAAGCATGGTTTAAATGACGCTTATAATAATTATTTAATAACAATAAATTAATTATAGCCAATTATAGCATCATGATCCTTACAGGTCTCATTCTGGCGTGTTTAGATATTGATTAAGACTGTTTAATCAGTTAATGAAGATGTTTTATTGTTTTAATGTGTACCAGTGTAGTTTTATTTGAGTAGTACTAAATATAATGATATTGAAATTTTGTTTTTGGGGACAGAATTCATAAAAACATTCTAATTTACTTCTAATGTACCAAAGTTTTACACTTAGTGTTTTAAAAACAGCTGGTAGAGAAAACATACATTTAGGGTGTGTGTGTGTGTGTGTCTGTTTCTTCTTTCTCGCAGTAATGGCTCATGTCGACTGCTGTTGGACACTTTGTTCTGCGGTTCATAAGACGTAGGTGGGTGACATCAGGCTGTCTGGACTGGCGGTGAGTTTTTATATAGTTGTGGTGTGGGTGTATCTCTTTGACATTAAAAGATAAGGTAGACTAATGCATGCACTACATCTCAGGACTTCATCGGGTGGATGTGATGTAGTGTGTAGACTTAGAAACAACTAATCTACTTGTTGACTTTATGAGACATTTGGGCTGTGAAGGTCAAGATGCTCATGTGCATTACTCAAAAGAAAATAATCATCTTGACCTTTATATCGATCTGAAGGCATCACACAGCAGCTCAAAATTCTGTGTAAAGACGTGATGCTGCATAAAAGCTTGACTAAATTATGTCTGCTCTGACCCACTTCAGCCTCTATTATCACAGTATTGTTGTGTAAATGCATTTATGCCAGCATTTTATGAGCAGCATGTAAAGACACCTAAATGCCATTTCAGAAGCACTTCTGTGCCACCTTTGCAGTGCAAAATATATCTAATGGCAAATTTACACTGCAAAGGCGGCACAGAAGCGCTTCTGAAGTGGCATTTAAGTGTCTTTACACAGAGGCATTTAATGCTGCTCAGAGGTGGCATAAATGCATTTATGTCAAATTCACACTGCAAAGGTGGCACAGAAGCGCTTCTGAAGCGGCATTTAAGTGTCTTTACATAGAGGCATTTAATGCTGCTCAGAGGTGGCATAAATGCATTTATGTCAAATTTACCTGCAAAGGCGGCACAGAAGCGCTTCTGAAGCAGCATTTAAATCTCTTTACACAGAGGCATTTAATGCTGCTCAGAGGTGGCATAAATGCATTTATGTCAAATTTACCTGCAAAGGCGGCACAGAAGCGCTTCTGAAGCGGCATTTAAGTGTCTTTACATAGAGGCATTTAATGCTGCTCAGAGGTGGCATCAATGCATTTATGTCAAATTTACTCTGTAAAGGTGGCACAGAAGCGCTTCTGAAGTGGCATTTAAGTGTCTTTACACAGACCGTTTAATGCTGCTTAGAGGTGGCATCAATGCATTTATGTCAAATTTACTCTGTAAAGGCAGCACAGAAGCGCTTCTGAAGTGGCATTTAAGTGTCTTACATAGACCTTTAATGCTGCTCAGAGGTGGCATAAATGCATTTATGTCAAATTCACACTGCAAAGGTGGCACAGAAGCGCTTCTGAAGCGGCATTTAAGTGTCTTTACATAGAGGCATTTAATGCTGCTCAGAGGTGGCATCAATGCATTTATGTCAAATTTACTCTGTAAAGGCGGCACAGAAGCGCTTCTGAAGTGGCATTTAAGTGTCTTTACATAGACCGTTTAATGCTGCTCAGAGGTGGCATAAATGCAATTACACAGCAATTTCAACTGCATATTGTTATACAAGGGGTTTAGGTGAATCAGAGCAGGCATAATTTAGTCTGTCTTTTATGCTGCGTTATGTGTTTACACAGAATTTTAAGCAGGCACAGAGCAGCCTTAACTCAGCTATGTAAAAATGCCTTTATAACTAAGCAATTTCTGAGAAACGCTGATGAAAGTGGATCGGACTGAGCAGTACAACACACTTGTAGCCAATCA
This sequence comes from Culter alburnus, assembly GCA_028476615.1. NCBI lineage: Eukaryota > Metazoa > Chordata > Actinopteri > Cypriniformes > Xenocyprididae > Culter > Culter alburnus. The sequence continues at coordinate 223,014 of JAOTNS010003638.1, forward strand.
GCAGCAGTAGTGTCCACTCATGATGGGGAGAGGAGAGAGAGTTGTGCTGCTGGGTACTAACTGACAATGAACTCTCGCTTGTATATACTCTAGTGTGTTCATTTTTCTGTTGTTTGTTTATCATATTTGCTTTATTTATTTTTTTTTTGCAAAGCCTTATTTTGCTTCACTTCTGTTATGATAAAGTGACATCTACTCTTTCATTGTATGTTTGTGCATTTTGGGGGCGGAGCAATTAAGGGAGGGGCGTGTTTGTTTCAGCACCGTTCAACAATGATTCTCAGAAATCACTTACTGCACCTTTAATTTCATTTAGTCCATTCTGAACGTTTTCAGTCTTTTATTTTTTCCCCAAAACCAGATGTTGAGACAGACTGGATTTAAAATAGCATCACAGTCAAAGGCCAGAAATGAAAGTAGATTAAAACTCTTAAAATCTAACATTACTAAAAATAGTTATTATAGCCTATTTTAATTCCAGTATCAATCTCTGTGTACACATCGGTCACTGACAGAAAAAGTATTGTTTCTGCACAAAAGTATTTTTTTAAATAAAGTATTTTATCTATCCATCCATATTTCCATCATCCATCGTCTGACATCTTTGAAAATAATCGCTGTTCTTCATATATCCACCAGGTGGTGTGAGTGATTTGATCTGTCTTGATGGCGCAAATACATGAACAGGTGAAATTTATGGCGTTCCATAACCAATATAAACCAGTGCTTTCAATGCATGTGTCATGCAATTATTATTTAAATATATGTAATATATTAACTGAACACTAATGATAATAATAGAAATGTTTCTTGAGCAGCAAATCATCATATCAGAATGATTCCGAAGGATCATGTGACACTGAAGACTGGAGTAATGATGCTGAAAATTCAGCTTTAATCACAGGATATAAATTACAGTTTAACATATATTCACATAGAAAACAGCTGTTTTACATTATAATAATATTTCACAATTTTTATGGTTTTTATCAAACATAGTTTTTTTTTTTACAAATCAAAATTCATTATATTATATTATATTATATTATATTATATTATATTATTTACAGTGGTAGTGTTCTATGATCCTACTGTGTGCCCCGCCCATATTGAGCTACTAGTCTCCTGATTGGTGAATATCCCATAAAGGGCGTGTCTGTTACTAGCGTCAATCATTGGAATCGGCTCCAATGACGCCAGTCTGGAAACTGTTGCTGTTGTCGCGGGTGGGTTGACATACATCGGTGCGTTTGAGGATGTGAGTGATTTAACCGCGTCCTGATCGCCGGAGCGCGTGAGTACACGACTCGTTTTCTGATCCACTCCGCTTTATTCCTGCAAACGCAGCTGAGTTTCAGTAGTATCATGCGTGGTTTGACTGCAGCACTTTGACATGCTGTTGTACTGCGGCGCTGGAGAGTGTTGTGGGATTCTGTGTGTCATAATTACAGTCTGTCAGGGCTGATGTGGGGAAAGTGCGCTGGCTGCGCGGTTCAGCTCCGTGTTTCTATGTGCGTGTGACTCCCACGCAGCGCGGATCAGCTCACTGCGACGCCGAACCACAATACAGAAACACACGCAGACACCGAGCTGGAAAACGAGATGCGTTCATGTGCGTGACGGAGTCTGCCAGTGCATACATGATCGGTGCATTAGTCATATATGAGCCACTCACCAGCCCACTGCTATACTGCGACTCTTCTATCACTGCTGGACTGATGTTACACTGGCGTTTCACTTCAAAACAGTATTGTTCAGGGTGTTTTTACAATTATTGCTACTTAAATACTCCTAAAACACTCTCACAACTTGTTAAAGGTTCTTTTTTGGAATCTGTGGAACGATTTAGAACCTTTAACATTCATGGAATCTTTCCATTCCACAAAAGGTTCGATCATTTAATAGATCATTAAAATGTTCTTCACATGAGAAGTTCTGTAAAGAATTGTTCACTGAAATGGTTCTTCTATGGCTTTTGTAATTTTTATTTTTAACAGTGTATCAATGTCCAGCATGAACATGCATGAATCACAATTTTTTTACTAAAACATTTAAACTAAATCTTAAGTCATGAATCATGTTTAGTAACATATATTTTGATGGAAATGACGTTTTTAAACACTTTTTGGATTAGAAAGTCTGTCTTGATCAGGCTAATTTCATGTATAATATTTTATGTAGCCTAAATGCACATAATTAAATCATATTTTCATATTTTTTTTGCATTATTTGACAGGAATTTCCAGGTCTTGAATGAGGGTAAAACAATTAAAATATCTAGATAAAAGGCATGATGGGTTGATGAGTTTGCATGTTTTAATGAGATATTCATTTCACAAAAAAAAAAAAAGTCAGCCACTGGGATATAAAAGTGACTTAAGTAAAAAAAAAAAAAACACCCTTTAATATCTATAACTCAATTTTGTCATGGTCACACATTTGTCTGCTACAAATTACAGTTTTGAAATCTGCTACTACTCTAAATGATGTAAATTAATGAGTATCAAGAGTGCTGTTCCATTTTGTGCAATGATATTTCAATTTTTTTCTTTTTTGAGCGTTTCTCACACGGCTTGACGCTTGCAACGAAAAGGTCTTGGGTTCGATTCCCAGGTCTTGCATGAACTGTGATGAATGCAATGAAAGTTTTACATCTATACGGTGACAGTGATTTCATAAATGTAGCTCATTTTTAATTGGTGTACTCCGTATTATAATATTTATCTTCGGACTCTGATGAGTTGACAGGTGTTTTATGTCTGATGAAGTTGTCTGAGGTTGGGATCAGCGATCTCGAGAAGCTTTGGCCTTCTTTATCATGTGTGTTCAGGTTTTGAGGTCACGCTGACCTTGTATGCGCTCAGTCTGGGTTGTGTTTACATGGAGGTGGACGGAAATCATTGATTCTCTTCAGCTCTTAGAGAAGAGTTACAGGTGAAAACTGCAGGGTTTTTATGTCAAAACAACCTCTTATTTGCTTTAAGTTAAAGGTGAAGGTGTCATTTTATTTGGATGTTAAAATACTTTCTTGTATCCCAGCTTAATATGCAGAGGCGACTATAAATAAACCATTCGTAGGTTGATTCCACTGAAAGTGCTTCAGGATCTGTTTGAGCAAAACAACAGTATTGAATCAACCAATGGCATGAGTTTTGGGTGGGACTATATGTTTGGCTGACCAATGGCAGATGAGGGGAGTGTCCAGAAACCTGTTTGAAACGGTCATCGTTTTTCTAACACTTCAGCTTTAAAAAGGGGTCCTTGATTATGATTTGACTTATTAACTTTAGTTAGTGTGTAATGTTGCTGTTTGAACATCTGCAAAGTTACGACGCTCAAAGTTCAATGCAAAGGGAGATATTTTCTTTTAAAGAAATCGCTTTTTAAGGAATATAACAAACAGCTGGTAGGGACTACAACGAGCTTCTTCCTGGGTTAGTGACATCACAAACCCTAAAATTTACATAAACTCCACCCCCGAGAACAACACAACAAAGGGGGCGGGGCCATGTTGAGCTGCTTTAGAGAAGAGGAAGAGTTGTTGTAGTAGAGAGTTGTTGTCATGCCGTCATTTTACGCCGGACTGCTTCACAAACGAGGGTCAATTCAACACAAAAGATGAACATGACGACACATGCTAGTGGATGAGTTGAATCAACTCCACAGCAACTACATAAATTTATCCACTAACCATTCAGAAACGTCCAGTTTCATTCTAAAAGTTGTAACTTCTTCCTGAGTCTCTCCATCAGTGTCGACTCCGGTTTGAACAATGTAAGGCTGAACACCGTTACTGACAATCCTCTCATTTTGGCTGCGTGAGATTCTCCAGCTTTGTTGTTGTTGAGCTGTTAAAGCTCCGCCCTCTTCTGGAAAGCGGAGCTCATTTGCATTTAAAGGGACACACACAAAAACGGCGTGTTTTTGCTCACACCCAAATAGAGACAAATTTGACAAGCTATAATAAATGATCTGTGGGGTATTTTGAGCTGAAACTTCAGACACATTCTGGAGACACCAGAGACTTATATTACATCTTGTGAAAGGGGGCATTATTGGCCCCATTTAAAATGCAATGTTTTAGTGTAATTAGCCAGTAAAACAAACCTTTCTCAAACATAAAAACATGAATAATGGACAATGCATACAGTCTTTTCAGGAATTGTTTTTGTTCAGAAATGCAAATGATTTCAGAAGGTCGTCATTATGTTCAGGAGGTGTTTTTAGTCTCAGCTGTCTCTTTCTCTGTCATTTTCCCCTCGTCCTCCTTACATGTTCCCATTCTGAGCGTCTGGGGACTGAACCCAGAAACACAGTGAGTTTAGACGGTGGATCAGGAGGTGTCGTCCAGTTTAGATGCTGTTTTAAACCCAGATGAGAAGAATCATTCTTTTCTTTGATTCATATTTGACTCTCTTTGTAAGCAGTAACAGGCTTCCTGACCAGCTGAACGGCCAAACGTCACACTCAAATCTCCCTGTTTTTGATGTCCGCCCATAAACCTCTCGCCATTCTTAGCCAAATCTGTGGCGGATTCAAGGCCGAATGTGTTTGTGCTGTAAAACGGCCTTATTTTCTTCAGCCGGTGCATTCACCGGTCTGCTATTTCTGACATTTATAGGCTGATGGATGTATTTTTAGCTCTTTTCAGAGAGGCTTGATTGAATTAGTCCAAGTTCAGAGCTCATATGCAGCAAATATCAGACTTCTTTGGCATTTTTATTTGTTCATTTGTCTGTTCATGAGGCTGCAGAGTTAAAATGCGCTCTTGGAAACGGGAAGTGACAGAATGACCTCCGTCGAGCTTTAGCTGCGTCATTGACTTTCTCAGAAAGCTTCATTAAGGCGGAAATCCATTTCTTGAACTTATTTTGGCTGTGAATTCAGTTTTAGTCCTTGAGAACTTCATGAATAAACCCTTTTAAATGAATGATTTTCATGATATTTAATCAAAATGAACAAAAACTCTTCAACGTCACAAATCCATTTTATTTTTTAGCCCCTACCCTCTATTCTCGATCACATGACTTAATTCTGGTCTGTAACGTCCACTTTTCCTGATCCAGTTCATTGTTAATAAATCAGACTTCTATGCCTTTTCTGATTAATTAACCGGTTTCACAGTTTAAATGGGTTGTGAAATTTTGATTTTTTTTTAATCTCGTTAAATAATTTTTATTCAAGGCAATTTGTTAAATGTTAAATTTTCATGTGCCAAATTCCCCCAAACATGTTAACATATTCAATCTTTGATCACATTCTGAATTAGAAAATCATTATAATGCTGTTGCTTATTAATCACTTGATAGAAGATATATGTTAATATGTATCGGTATTGGCAGATGTTAAAAACAAATGAATCATTCTTCAATGACTACTTACTGGGTGATATGTTATTGTTATTGTTATTTCTTCAGTTATTCATTTATATATGTCGGTACTGGCAGATGTTAAAAATATATTAACATCTGCCAATAATGAGATATACTCTATATAATACTTAAATACTCTATATTGCCAAAAGTATTGGGGCACCCCTCCAGATCATTGAATTCAGGTGTTCCAATCACTTCCATGGCCACAGGTGTATAAAATCAAGCACCTAGGCATGAAGACTGCTTCTACAAACATTTGTGAAAGAATGGGTCGCTCTCAGGAGCTCAGTGAATTCAAGCGTGGTACCGTGATAGGTTGCCACCTGTGCAATAAGTCCATTCATGAAATTTCCTCACTGTTAAATATTCCATGGTTAACTGGGAAGCAATTGGGAACAACAGCAACTCAATCACGAAGTGGTAGGCCACGTAAAATCACAGAGAGGGGTCAGCGCATGCTGAGGCTCACAGTGCGCAGAAGTCGCCAACTTTCTGCAGAGTCAATAGCTACAGACCTCCAAACTTCATGTGGCCATCAGAACGGTACTTGTCTGACTGCATTGTGCCAAGTGTAAAGTTTGGTGGAGGGGGATTATGGTGTGGGGTTGTTTTTCAGGGGTTGGGCTTGAACCCTTAGTTCCAGTGAAAGGAACTCTTAATGCTTCAGCATACCAAGACATTTTGGACAATTTCATGCTCCCAACTTTGTGGGAACAGTTTGGGGATGACCCCTTCCTGTTCCAACATGACTGTGCACCAGTGCACAAAGCAAGGTCCATAAAGACCTGGATGGGCGAGTTTGGTGTGGAGGAACTTGAGTGTCCTGACCTCAACCCGACAGAACACCTTTGGGATGAATTAGAGCGGAGACTGTGAGCCAGGCCTTCTCGCCAACATCAGTGCCTGACCTCACAAATGCGCTTCTAGAAGAATGGTCAAAAATTCCCACACTGTAAAAAAAAATCCCAGTAAAATTTACGGTAAAAAACCGGCAGCTGTGGTTGCCAGAACTTTACCGTAAAAAATACAGTAGCAATGTAAAAAAAAAAATCTGTTAAATTTACGGTTAAATAACGTATTTCATTAACTGATATAATGATAAATTAACCAACCTAATGAAGTACTAATATCTGGTTTGAAGTACAATCTGAAGTACAATCTGTTTTGTACCTTTATAATACACTGACACTCACCAAACACAGTGGTGATAAGAGTCACATGATGAATCAAAGTTCATCACAAGCAGATTTTCCACAAGCTGAGAAGGACAACACTAATATATAGAAGGTGCACACAGTGTCATTCACACACACTAAACACCATCATGGTAACATGCATGAAATTTTAAAAATGCAATAAACATTAATTTAACAACATTAGATGTAACATAAAACCCTAATGTGCATAACTGATTAGAAAAAAATGAGAAAAACTAAGAAAAAACAGTTATTTCAACGAAAATATATCAAATGTGAAGTGTCACGCAGGGAATTGTGGGAATGTCAATTTACGGTTTTTCACTGTAAATTTTACAATGAATTGTTGTTTTTTACTTCCAAAAACTGTGAATTTAACGGAATTTTACCGTAAAATTACATTAAATGTACCGTTAGATCTATTACAGTTATTCACCGTATATAGTACGGAAACTGTAAACCAATTGACAGTTTTTCACCGCAGCATTTTTACAGTCTTTTACTGTTAAAATCACGGTCATTTTTTACAGTGCATAAACACACTCCTAAACCTTGTGGAAAGCCTTCCCAGAAGAGTTGAAGCTGTTATAGCTGCAAAGGGTGGGCCAACTCCATATTAAACCCTACGGATGAAGAATGGGATGTCATTAAAGTTCATGTGCACATGAAGGCAGGCATCCCAAAACTTTTGGCCATAGATCGATAGATAGATGGATAGATAGCTTTCATGTTAATATATATCGGTATTGGCAGATGTTAAAAATGAACAAATCATTTTTGAATGACTGTATCAGGAATAAACCATATACATAAGGCCTTAATAGTAATAATAATAAACAAAGATATGACATCCAAAGTATGTAAGGTAGATCTCTTTTATTGAATCCAAAAGGTTTTAATTATATTTTGACACATATAAAGGTTTTTTAAAGATTTTGTCAAAAGGTCATTCGGTTTAACAGTCCAAACGCCAATACAGCCATTTCATTTGTGATTAAAATATCTTAAAATGTAATAAATGTATATATTTTTTATTCTGGCATGATTTTATAACATCATATATCAACATAGTGCAAAATGGTTTTAAAATTATGTGTAGAAGTCATTGCTTTGTATGAGAAAGAATGTCCGGAAAAATGAATGTCATTGATGTCATTCGGAGTAACCAATATAAAGGGATCATTTTGGATCAAGTCATGCGGTCAATATCATGTGACAGGATGTGACATCATTCAGACACCTGCAAAAGACCACATGGTCATGAAGCAAAGTAACTAACTCTCTTTTAACTTAATTTGAAAAATTCATGTTGTCACTTCAGGTCAAACATCAGGTCATTCGGTACGACCGCTATAAAACATGGAAAATATTGTAATATTTTAAAAACTTGTACTAAATATAAAATGTTTGATTGTCCTTTTGCTAGATATCAGTTTGTTAGCATTGTTTGAAAATATCGTCATTCGGTGTAACCAAAAGTGTCATTTGGTAAAACCAAAATTTTGGTTAACCTTTTTTGGTGACAAATTTTGTCCATCTTGTAAAAAATGACAAAAGCATTGTTAATTGATTATAAAAACCACATCATCTCATTGTTAACACTTGATAAAACTTCAAAATTAATTATATCTCCATTTATGTTTTTTTTTACGCTTTGAAAAACCTTATTCACCAATGACCCATAAATCGGTTACTGGGTGATTATTTCTTTGATTATTCATCTATTCTTGTATTTATTGGTATTGCCAGATATGTGTTATTTTCGGCAAAATTGATTTAATTGTTTATTTAATCAGTATTTCTAGATATTTCCAGCATTATTTATTTGTTTATGAATTGGTATCGGCAGATATTTAACATTTTTGGACAGTATTTATTTATTTACAGTATTGGGAGATACTTGATTTCACTCCTATTCCAAAAATGATAATGAGGCTAAATATAAATTATGAGAAAATAAAAATGATTCTTTCACCTCAAAAGATTATTATAGTCACATTTGTCACTTTTGACTGATGCAAAATGAACGAATCTTTCATGAGCGACCAATCACTACTGAGCTTCATGTCATGTGACGTGATATTGGTGAAAGCGTGTTTGTTTTCCTGATCAGTTCTCAGTTGAATCGCACTGATGTGACGTGTCTGTCTCACCCCCTGTTGGACTCCCAGACCTCACGTTCATCACTGATTTGTTGGCGTTTTGGTCTAAAGTGATGACATGCACAACTCTGTGCCAGTGGAAACATGCGCTCACACGCAGACGAAACATAAAGACATCCATCTGTTTGTGAGTAGAGCACGTACTGAGACCCAGAAACACCAAATGGAGACTTTCATTTTACATGAGATGCTCCAGGAAAATCACATCGCCTTGAGTGGAATAGTCCATTTTTTGTCACCAAATAGAATTGCACAAATAATGATTGTGTTGAAACAGGTTACCAGAATGTTTTTTTACAGTCTTTCATGGTTTGTTCAAACAGGTAGTCCAGTCCTAAACGATTATGCATATTAAAACATTGATATAGGAGAACATTACACACTTCAACACCATACTATTTTTCCCAGATTTATCCAAGCAAATTTGTCTCCTGATGTTTCTCCTGCAAATGTCATGTTTGTTTAGGTCTCATGAATTTTGGCGGCCATATCTCAGCACCAGAATATCATAGAGAGATCTGTTTATTTTTGCAATTCCACTAGTACTGGAAAAATGACACCCTTCACCTTCAACTAAAGATTAGTTAACCCTCCTCAAAGCCTTTCTGAAGCATTTGGTCAAGTACCAAGTATCTCTATACCTATCTACCCATCTATATATATATATATATTGGTATTGTCAGATGTTAATTTTTAGACAGATTTATTTATTTATTTGTTTTTTTGCAGATATTTGATATTTTGGGGAATATTTATTCAATTCCAGTCAGCTTTATTTTTATAGCGCTTTATACAATACAGATTGTTTCAAAGCAGCTTTACAGTGATAACAGGAAAATGATTCAGTGATGCAAACAGGTTCATTTCGGCTGTACAGCAGCTCTGGAAGAAAACCGTGTCAGCTGGAGTCAGTTCATTGATTCAGTTCTGTTGTAAAGATCATCAATTATTAAATTAGTTAATTTCATCTATAAAGCAACTCTGCAGAAAACCGTGATGTCATCGTCCAGCTCAGTTCAGTTCTCATCCAGTAGTGTCGGTGCAGGCAGATCAGTAATATTATTGAGTATTAAATAATTAGAGATGCACCGATTGCAATTTTCTTGGCCGATTTCTGATTTTTTTTTTTTTTTTTGTTAATGTGTTCCAATTTTCTTTCTAATAACTATAATTGACAGCATGTAATAATAAAACAAGAACAGATTAACAAATTGCAAACAACAGCACAAATAAATGCAATAGAATAAAGAGAGCTATGAAACTTTAAGTTGTTCAGGTTGAGTAGGTTTTCATTCAGGTAAGAAATACTACAGAAATTAAAGTAATCAAATGTAAAATAACACTGGATAGTCTTCATTGTAAAAATTAAATACAGATTAATGCTTACAATTAAAGTTATAAAATATTCAGTCAAGAGCAGAAAGTGATTTTCTGTCTTTTGTGCTTTTATTAACATGACAGACAGCAGCAGGTTTATTAGGCTGCTGTCACTTTAAGAGCTCATGCACGGATCCAATATACTGTTACACAAATGCGTTCTTTCTCAACGTTCAAAAACTTTAACTGGATACTCCCCAAGACGGGCATTTTGACATCATTTTGTATGTATTTGACCGTTTAATTGCAGTAAGCTGCTCATTTTGGTACTTTTGTGACAAGCAGTTTGAGACTGAGCGTGTCTTGTGTGCTCCTCTGATATTGATCAGTGGTGATCAGAGACAAGTGAGTGAGAGGAGGCGGGTGTGTGTCAATTCACTGTCAGAGAGAAGAGAGTGAGAATGCGCAGCTGACGTTATTCCCTGTGCCGCTGGTAACAAAACGGAATCGGAAAGACGTGAGACCGACCGGCCGGTTACAGATCCAGGGGCGATCATGCGGGAAATCGGCTGATTCCAATCCCTGGCCGTCGATTGGTGTTTCTCTATAAATAATATTATCCATGAATATTAAATAATATTATTGAATTATTTATTTATTCGGTAGTGACAATTTGGCAGTTGATATTTTAGATAGAGATCAACCGATAATCGGTAATTTTTCCTGATATTTAAAGGGTTAGTTCACCCAAAAATGAAATTTCTGTCAATAAGTACTCACCCTGATGTGGTTCCACACCCGTAAGACCTTCATTCATCTTCAGAACACAAATTAAGATATTTTTGATGAAATCTGAGAGCTTTCTGTCCATGTGTTGGAGATAAATATTTTGTAAATTAAGTGGTAAATTGTTTTTTTGCTCAAATGAAGCGCTTCATAAAATTGAGGTTAAACCACTAGAGTCACATGGATTACTTTAATTAAGTTTTTACCTTTCTGGCCCTTGAAAGTGGTAGTTGCATAGAGTGTCAATGGAGGGACAGAAATCTCTCAGATTTCATTAAAAAGATCCTCATTTGTGTTTCAAAGATGAACGAAGGTCTTATGGGTTTGGAACGACATAAGAGTGAGTAATTAATGACTGAATTTCCATTTTTGGGTGAGCTAACCCTTTAATTTTTCCATAATCTAATATCGGTTTTGTGATATCGGATTCACCGATAAATGGCACCTTTTTGAGATCGCCATTAAAGCACTGCGTCTGAAGGGAGACGGGTCAACAATGGTGTTCACAGGTAAAGCAACTTGCTTTGCTTTAAATAATAATCTTTATTTACCATAATAGCCATTAATGTACATATATCGGTTTTGCATATCGGTTAATTGACATAAAAAAATCAGTTATAAAAACAAAATATCGGTTGATCTCTAATTTTAGGCAGTTTTTTTTATCAATAACATTGGCAGATATTTTATATTTCAGACTTTATTTATTTTATAATCTCCTTTGGCAAAAACATGATATTTATCAGGCGATACGGTCTCTCTCAATAGAGAACACTAACATGCTGTCTAGTTGAACTTCCTAAATGATGTCTCCATTATGGCAGATGTTTGTGATCTATTTGTGCTTCCTCTGGCTCACTAAACTCAATTCTTCAGCTGTTACGTGAGCCGTGTCTTTCTCAGCGAGCTTTTATCCGTCTCTCCGTGTGTTCTTCACCCATCAGCCTGCTGGACACGTCGAGTCTCGCTTCTCTCTTTCAGTTCAGCGTGTCGTTCTTTAATGGCACTGAATATGCTTCTGCCGTGGACTATTTATAGCTGCATCCTAATTATCTGTGACCCACACGAGCAGAAATACTTAACTCTGCGCCGCACATGAAACACAACAAATTGGCATTGAAGAAACATTTGCTCCTTTGTGAGATGAAATAAGATTGTGCTGAGATTGGTTTAGGATTTGTTGTTTTGTTTTGGAGAGCATTTGGTGGAACTGGTAAACAACCACCTAGCAACCACCTAAAACACCCTAGCAACAACATAGCAATGCACTAGTAGAAACCATCTGGTCAAGCATGATTTTGCTGGTTTACTGGCACCACCATCTATCTATGCAGATATTTGATATTTCTGGCAATATTTTTTATATTTCTTTAATTTGTATGGTCAGATATTTGATATTTCTTGTAATATTTATTCATCTGTTTGCTTATTTGTTTTTATTTATTTACTTATTGGTATTGCCAGATATTTTATGTTACTGGCAATATTTTATATATTTCTTTAATCGGTATTTGTGTTTGTTTGCTTTTGTTTGTTTATTAATTTACTTATTTAATTACCGATATTGACAGATATTTATATTTGTGGCAATATTTATATATTAATTTAATTGGTATTGACAGATATTTATATTTCTGGCAATTTTTATATTTATTTAATCAGTTCAGATATTTGATATTCCTGGCAATATTTATTTTTGTTTGTTTGCTTGTTGTTTGATTGTTTAATTATTTATTTACTAATTACTTATTGGTATTGACCAGATATTTATATTTCTGGCAATATTTTTTTGTTTTTTTTGTTTGCTTTTGTTGATTTATTTATTTACTTATTTACTTATCAGTATTGATGGATATTTTATATTTCTGGCAGTTTATTTATATATTTACTGTTCAGATATTATTCCTGGCAATATTTATTTTTTTTGCTTTGTTTGTTATTAATTACTCATTACTTACCGGTATTGACATTTGTGGCAATATTTATTTATTTATTATTTATTAATTTATTAACTTACTATGTAATTATCGGTATTGACAGATATTTTATATTTCTGGCAATTTATTATATATTTATTTAATCAGTTCAGATATTTGATATCCCTGGCAATATTTATTTTTTGTTTGGTTGCTTGGAGTTTGTTTAATTATTTATTTACTTAACGGTATTGAGAGATATTTAATATTTCTGTCAATGTTTCATTTATTTATTTAATTTGTATTGTCAAGTATTTGATATTTCCAGCAATATTTATTTATTTAATTATTTTCTAATATGTGTTATCAGATATTTGATATTTCGGCCAATATTTATTTATTTATCGGTATTAGCAGCTATTTCATATTTTAATGTCCACCGTAGAGCAACCACAGATCAACACACTGGGATTTAAACATCTGTCTTGTGTGTTTCCGCAGGTGTGTGCTGACAGACATCATCATGCTCAAAGTCTCTCGGTGATCCAGTCCTTCCCATGATTCCACACCAGGCCGCCCCATGCCAGCCCGTAACCACGGCGACCACTCGCCCCCGTGAGCCCCTCCTCTGTCGCCCGGCGGCCGTTTGAGTGGATGAGGAACCCGGCCTCCAGTGATGTGATGCACAGGTTTGAGGTTCTTGGGATTGTGGGGGAAGGTCAGTACCGTCAGATGATACAAAACTGCTGTAGAAATACACTGATAAGAGAAATGATGCGGAAAATACAGGAAAAAGACATTTCCTGAGGAAACGGGAAGACTTTATACAGTAAATCCTTTATAATTCCCTGTATTTTCACATCATTTGTCACAAATGCTTTTTATGGCCTTGTTTCTTGAACCACTGAAAAGGGTCACATCATGAAAAATTGAATTTTCCTTGAGATAAGAGTTTGATGTACACTTAGAACGTGCTGTAATTCAGGCCGAAGAGAGTATTTATTGAGACTAAAGTGCAAAAACTATTTGTTTTATGATTATTTCAGATTTCTGAAATTTTCTTAAGTGATATCTGAAGTCAGACATACCACATTCTTTAACACATGACCATTTTTGGGTTTTTAATGCAGTTTTTAGGGGCTGTTTGTCTGAAATAGATCACTGAAAGAACTGAATTGTGATTCATTTGATGATAGATTTTAACTCTATTTTCTCTAAATATGAGTGTAGTTGAATGAAACCGATCACAGTCTGAAGAATCTGATTTGGGTTTTTAATTACTGTATTTTGCTTTTGGCAGAATAATATCCTGGCATGGAAGAAAACTCAAAATTGCACAGTGGTGTCTGTCTGCAATGGAATAATGTTCACTTAAGAAATTAGAGAAAATTTGTGTACAAAGCAGAATATGAAGTTGTAAGCATAAACTAAATATTGACATGTGCCTCAGTGAGTAGTTCTTACTGAACAGCACTTGTTAAAAAATATATAGATATTATATGACCCCTTTAATGCATTTAATAAAGCATTTTATTTTATTGTACTCGTATACACTACCGTTCAAGTTAGTGGTCAGTAGGATTTAAAAAAAAAAGTTGCATTAAATTTATAATGTTACTAAAGCTCTCTATTTCCAATAAATGCTGTTCTTTCTGTTAATCAAAGAATCCTGAAAAAAAGAAGCCATGAGATAGCTTTCATATTTGGAGATATTTGCATGCATCAGGGAGCCACTTCAAAATTGCGTTTGAATGCACGCTCGCATTTTACGTTCGATTTCACAATTGCGCGTACTCTGTGAATAGAGAGCGGGGGTGCTGAGGCATAACCTGATATTGCTGAGTTCAACATTTTTGTTGATCCTGGAACAACATTCAAATCAAGTTTACAGATTATGTCAAGTTTAGGCTTAAAATCATGAATTGGTGCTTCTACATCAGTGTTATTCATCTATCATTTCCCTCTGATTTTTGGGATAACTTATGGGTAGGGTTAGGTTTAGGGGTAGGAATAGGGTTAAGGTTAAATTTTCAGACTAGAATGTTGTTCCAGGATCAGCAAAATATGTTGACCCAGGAACACATCTAACTCAGCAATATCAGGACATGCGGTGCTGAGCGCATTCTACAAGATCAGACATTTATCAGACGAATCCTCCGCCATGGTCTTGTCAGTCATCTCGTCACTTACTCTCATCAGTGATCAGTGAACTCTGATTCCTGCTCGTGTTGGATGACCTGGATGGGATTGAAGTGACCGTTAACTGAATTAAATGGTTTTCATTTTTATAAAAAGCAAAATGACAGCGGAGGCGTAATGTAAATGTAGCGGTGGCACATTCTACCCTAATTTCACCCTCACAGTCCGTTAAACGGCAGACTGCTAATGTGAATTATATATGGTCAAGGTCTTTATATTTAACATGAATGCTGCATTTTTAAAGATCTTGGTCATGACTTATGAATGTGTTGGAAGTTGGAATGTACGTCTTCCGGCGATTCTGTGTATTGTAGAGATGTGTGTGTTGAGGTGTGTGAAGTCTCTCTCTCTGTACATTTTGAATGAGGGTGTGGTAAAAGTCCCGGGGGATTGGGTTATTTTTACTCCTTCATCTATCTCTCACACTCTGATGCCCCACTAACACCATGGCGAGTGTGTGTGTGTGTGTTGAGGTAAGGTGTGTGCTGCCTCTCTTAGATGTTTCTCACAATGAGTCTTATAGGTGAACATCATGAAATCTGTAAGTGTGGGTCATATTCAATCACAAAATAAGAAATAGTATGCATAAAGAGAATTTTTAATTTTTATTTTTGCATTGTGACATTGTTTTAGTGATGCACGTTAAAAGGCCACTTTTGCATTTAATAATGAGACTAACGTTAATACCACTGGAATAATCAAACCTAAGCAAGACATGATGTCCATTTAGCATGTTTGCATAGAAAAAAATAAAAATAGCGCAGTGGAATGCATATATATAGAAATATAGAAATTGTTAAATTGTGAAGTAAAATTGGGTAGTTATTAAATAGTAATACTTTTTGGAAGTTTATTTGTTCTGCTGTGTGGATTGCTGAAAAGTCCATCTAAAACAACATTCTATTAAATGATGCAGCTTATATTAAGAAGAAGGGAATATTTGTAAAAAAAAAAATAATCTTACAGTAATCAGAATGATATCTGAGATTTTGGGGTAAAAAATAATGTCACACAGGCAAAAACTTTGCTTCATGCATTGGTCAAATTTGAGATTTTGAACTATTTGACTTTTCATAAGTGTTGTTTTAAACTAATGGACAGAAAACATCCAAATAAACTTGAAGAGTTCAGATGCAAAAGCCTCTAAGTGCCATCTGAAATTTTCCTCTAAAATGAGCATTTTTTTTATCAAGCTCGTATTTTTAGGTTCAGTAATTTCACTTTAATGACAGTTAATAGGTCCTTTTCATTGCCATTAAAGTGAAATAACTGAACATAAACATACAAGCTTGATAAAAATGCTCATTTTATTAGAAAATTTCAGATGGCACTTAGAGGCTTTTGCATCTGAAGTCTTCACTTTTAAGTATCTTTTTGCATCTGTAGATTTCAATTTCAATGCATATCTTTAAAGGCCATGTTTTATAAATGAGTTTTTTCCTCCACTTCAGCAGCACTTACAAAGACCAAAATTTACAGTTTTATTTCTATCTATATTCTGAAGGTTTTTACTGTGGGGTTTGTTCATATATCATTCACATAATTTTACACAACATTTTATTCCTTAAAATATGGTGAAAATGTATATTTTTCTGTCTGTTGACAGTATTTTCTGATTTATGGAGTGATAAAAAGAGATATCCAAAATCCCCTCAGTAAAAACCTTTAACTCTAATGTGTCAACAAAATCAAACAAGAATTTAGAATCTGTGTTTATCCAAAAATTAAATTTACAATCATGCTCAAAAGTTTAAAAACTACTGGGAATAAATAAAGACAGACAGAATGGTAATTTTCGTGTGAGCTATCCCCTTAAAAAACAAAAACATAGTGAGTGGCATATGTGTAGAAATTTATGAATGACAGGCGTTTCATGTTCTATGTGAGTCTAATTATAATCAAAACCAATTAACTTCCACACGGTCTTCTGAAAATCCAAAGTTTCCTTCTCACAACATTTCCATTCACATGTGCGCGTCTTGTAAACACAATCATTTGAAGATCACCTGAAGGCAGAAATATATTGCCACGTCTCATCCAAATCAATTGGCTTTCAATTAGCATTGAGCAGCGAGAGGATAAACAAAGACGTCAGGATGGGAACGAAGGAATATGAGAGAGAGGGAACAGCTGAGAGGAGATTAAACTACTGATGGCCAACAGAGAGAGAGAGCAGAAACTGATCTACTGACAGCTGAACACACAGCAGGACACACACACACACACACACACACACACACACACACACACTCATGAGAGCATCAGTTCATACACTATGATTGTTTACACATTATTTGTGTCATCTGGGTTATGTTACATAATAATCTTTATAACTATCATCTCTCTTCTGGGCCGTCGGCCGCTCTCCGTCCAACATTAATTAGCTAGAGTACCAGACTGACAGAAATCCCCTTCTAATGATCTTTATTAAATGAAGACAGCAATACCTTATGGGTGAATCTCATTACAAAATGTCCAGGTCATATTTGACCTCAAAGTCAAATGGAATGAAAAAATAAATTATATTTTGGACAAGTGAATAGGGAATAAAAACATTTTTATTGCAATTTTTCATAAAGGTTTTGTTTCAATAAACAGTGAGGCATTATCTACACAGCAAAATCCCCAGAGTTAAATCAGCTCTGCTCAGAGTACATATGGTCCCTCTCTAAATAGTGTTAAAATAACACTAAAGCAGAGTTAAAGTTAATGAGATAATTAAGCAATTAATTAAGTGATGATTGTGCATTAGTGATGAACACCTGCTGTTAACAAGCAGAATCACTGAAGAAAAGATAAACACAAGAACTACAACTGACTTCAGTCACAGCCTTATTAATTGCTTAATTATCTCATTAACATTAACTCTGCTTCAGTGTTACTTTAACACTGTTTAGAGAGGGACCATATGTACTCTGAGCAGAGTTGATTTAACTCTGGAGATTTTGCTGTGTAATTAAACATTTAAGTAATTTGTATACATTTAAAAAAATACAGTCGTTCTCAAAAGTTTACATACCCCTTGCAGAATCTGCGAAATGTTCATTATTTTAACAAAATAAGAGAGATCATACAAATGCATGGTATTTTTTTTTTTATTTATTACTGTCCTGAATAAGATTTTTTACATATGAGATGTTTACATATGATCCACAAGACAAAAAATAGCTGAATTTTATAAAAATGACCCTGTTCAAAAGCTTCATACCCTTGATTATTAATATTGTGTGTGGTTACCTGATGATCCATGACTTTGATCCAGATTGTTTTCTCTGCATCACTTCCTGTGAATTCAACTTTATCCTATATTAGTAAAACTGACAGTGGTCCAAAACAACACATCCTGAGATTTGTGTGTAATGCGAGATGTTCTCCTTATTCAGGAAAAATCAAAAACAAATGCTGATGGAAACTGTTGCGCGTGTAAAAGCAGGTCACATAGTTCCACTTTTACTGTATGGCCTCGTTTTCTTCTCTCTTTTTTTGTTTTTTTTGTTTTTCCTATTCCAGCTCTGGAAAAAGCAGGTTAAGCTAGATATGTCTCGAAGATTAGCCTGTTTCACTTGATCATCGAGATTCACTGCCTTGTCACATGCTCCTCAGCTGATTGGTGGATGTGTGTGTGACTGTAATCCTGATTGGCTGAGGAACGGGTGGGGAAACGCCTGTGGCTGTTTCAGCGTAGTTTACCAGCATCACGTCTTTACTGCACATTGAGTTGAGGAGATGCTGGCCGATTATATGCTTCACTGCAGGACGTTCACAGCGCTGGTGTGTGTGTGTTGTTATTTTGGTTCGTCTTCCTTTTGGATCAGTGCTGCACTGATGTCATCGCATTTGTGAAGTGGAGTGGAGGATAAATAACGTGACTCAGAGAAACAAACTGTCACGCTGTTTAAGATGATAGCACAGGATGATTGTGTTGCTCTCTCACAGTAGCTGTTTGATTCACTGAAACTGCGCTCAGATGTTTGCTAAATAAAAATAACTGTCATCCAGTAAGAGTGTAGAGCTATAAAATGATGATTTGATGTTTGTTCATAATAAAAACTTGCAGACATTGGTATCCTGAGCAGATCTGAGCACAGTTTGAGATCTCTTCTGAAGCCAATGTTCTGATTAACTAAACTATTAAAAATCATTTTAGATTAAAAAAACTAGAAATGTTGCCTGCAAATATAAAAATAAAAACGAATGTAAAATATTAATAAATACTATTGTGAAATGATTTTTTTGAAGTTGTAAATAAAACAAAGATTATTGTACATTTTACAAGAAAATAGTATTTCAGTATTTCTACTTCAAAACTTCGTTTAATTCGATGTGTAACTGTTTTATTTGTGAAATTTACTTGCAAATTCTGAGTAAAAGTGGTTTCTACAAATATAAATAATACTGAGATACATATGAGATTACTGGAGTCTTTTTCTCATGAGAAACATCTGAAACGCTGGATACTTCAGCAGAAGTCTCATTTGATCTCATTGCTGTCTAATTGAGAAATTGAAGAGCTTTAATGTCTGATTTTTCTTCAACGCTGAAGTAAAAATCATCCTGATCCGTAAACGTCTTTCTCTTTTCATTATTCATGACAGTGAAGTGATCAAATCTTAACGTCTTATTATCTCAGAATATGAAGCGGTGACTCCATCATCGTTAATCATATGAATCATCTTTCTTGGGGAAAAAAATCAAGCTACGTCTTTGAGTTTTATACAGTTTTATCTTCTCTCTCTCTCTCTCTTATATTATATAAATATATAGAATGACCCTACAAGTTTGATGAAATTATCAAAATATGAGAAAAATATTTTGAATTTTTAAAATATTTTAAACACAAATGGAAAAACAAACATTAAACTTGTTTAAAGTATTTATCTGACAAAATTATTTGTCAAAAAAAGGCAAACTACAGTTATTATGAAAAAAAAAACAACAAAACAAAAAGTGCACAGGAAAAAGCATACATTGACTACAACATCATTTCAAGTTATTATTTTCTTTGTTTTTCTCTTATTTTTGCATGTGTTTGCAATTTTTTTGTATGACAGTTTGGGCAAAAATTATGTCAGCACAATTTGACATGATTCATTGCGTTATTACAAATGAAACAATTGACTAATACACAATATGCTTAAAAAATCTTTAAGAAATAAACGTATGATGTTTCAGTGAGTAAGCATGTAATTGTGTTTAAATAATTGTGAACTAGGAGAGGGTGATATGACCAAAATCTTATATCACGATACGAGTCATTTTATTTCACGATAATGATACTAATATTACTGAGTAATCCTCTGTTTTGTAAAGGGCGTCAAAATGACAATCTTCACCAGAGATTTGAAGCCAAATTAGAGGGGTGTTAAAATGACTTTAGAAAGATGGCAGCATCATTATTTTATTTTTACACAGAGATTGGTAGATCTATTAGTAAAATCTGTTGACTTTATCAATCTTTGTTTCATTATATGCCAACAGTGACCGTTCAAAAATGGCAAGAAGCACTTTTTGTGTTTTTTGCGTTGAGTTTCCATGCTTGTGACTCAAAAGTGTTAAAGATATATTAAATCCTTTTAGATTCTGATTCTACAAACTTTCCTTTTATTATCTTCATTTTAAAGGCCCTCCATGGTCCAATCCCAGAGATATGGAGATCTTAATGCGGCTCCATGAGTAAATTGGTAAATTGTACACGTTTTCAGCAAAAAAAATTATAATTATTTTGTTTTTTTAGAATTTTTTATTTCATCAGAATAGTATGAAATTTAGTAAAGGTTTTGGCACTTGTTGTGAACACACACATTGATTTGAAATGATGAAATGGTCCTTGTGGTAAAAAACAAGCATTGGAAATTAATGTGAGACGAATTTCATCTAGTGGAAGTGTTTGGTACTGCGAAACAAAATCTTACTGAAAGCTCATTTTTTGAGATATCAACCTCAAATTTGGAACACAACTTGTTTAGATTTATTTCTCACAGTTTTTGAGTAAAAATGTTTTGGAAAATATATATTTCATATAAAAATTGAAAATGGTATTTCTGTGCATTTTTCTTTTCATAACAATAATGTAAAATTGTATAACTTTTTTTATGTACACATTTTAAAATTTTTTACTTAACCTTAACAACATAACAATAATCTGGGGCCGGTTGCATTAACCACTTAGACTAGTCTTAAAAGTTAAGACACTATTTTTGGTCCTAAAGTCCGTTACATAAAAAAGTAGACTGGTGTAATTTGAATTGGAAAAAAATAACATTGATACCCCTTGGTTAACTGCAAGTTGGTCAAACTAGTTCTTAAGACAGTTTATGCAACTGGCCCTGGACATTTCATTTTGAGGTCTATGCTCACAAAGTGAATAAATGGACTATAAACTACTGCATAAATATAATATAGTACCATAAAATCTCCTAAAAATACTAAATATTAAATAAAAAATATAATCAAATAAAATATACTACAATCATTTCATTGAAATAAAAAATGTCAGTTTTTGGCCGACACGCGAACAGCATCAGAGAGTTAAAAACGCATACAAAATGATAAGCTTTCATGAAGTCACCGCTCGAGAGACAAAATTCCACAATCTCTACCCGTTCATCGTGTCCATGGGTATTTGCCCACCTCTAACATGAACTCAATATTAACCTTATCATGATCATGATATTTTCCAGTCGCCCTGATGTACACCATGTGATGCTTTTGTAGCTCTTCACATTGAGCAGGTTGTGGTAAACGTGATTTGGAGGTTGTTCTCGGATGTCAGGCGGATCTGTTGGCTGGGATCTTCGGATGAGCTCAGATCCTGCGGGACTGTAGATTTGTGCCACAGATAGAGCCAGACCCGAGCGAACACACGGCGCACAGACGCTTCCATCAAAAAACAATCACCTGAGTGCCAATTTGAGTATTGTTTGGGCTAAACGCGCTCATATGAGATTTATAATGAATTCGGCTGATTGAACAAACGCGTTGGCAGCGATTTGGCCCGTCGTTTCGATCGCGTCCCAGAGGTCTTAAGTGAAAACAGGATGTTCTTACAGTTCTCTTAACGTCTCTCTGTCTTTGTCAGGTGTGTGAATCAATGCCTCGTCTTTCTCCATCCTCCTCCCTTCAATCACTTTATTCATCAGACACAAAACGCTCAGGGTTTTTGGACGGAGGTTTTGGCATGGCTGCGAGAATCGTGTTTACAAAGACAGGTGGAACTGGGTGAAAGTTTGAGTAAAACCTGTTTGTTTCTCTCTCTTTCTCTCGCAGGAGCTTACGGCGTGGTCCTGAAGTGCAGACACAAGGTACGATCTCACTCTTGCTCTCTGGAGAGACTGCAAAATCACACAAGCCGTTCAAATGATTTCAGCTCATTTGCAGCCTGTTTGCCTTAAAATGTGTGTTCAGAAGGCCATACTACTGATTCATTTTGAATATACAGTACACAACCAGTCAAAAATTTGGAATAATTAAGATTTTTAAATGTTTTTTTAAAAAAAGAGACTCTTCTGCTCACCAAGGCTGTGTTTATTTGATCAAAAATACTGTAAAAATTAGAAAATATTTTTCCAATGTAAATCAGCTGTTTTCTATGTGAATATATAGTAGAGTGTAATTTATTTCTGTGATCAAAGCTGAATTTTCAGCATCATTACTCCAGTCTTCAGTGTCACATGATCCTTCAGAAATCATTCTAATATGATGATTTACTGCTCAAGAAACATTTATGATTATTATCAATGTTGAAAACAGTCATGATTCAGGAAAATTCAGCTTTGATCACAGGAATAAATTACATTTTACTATATATTCACATAGAAAACAGCTATTTTAAATTCTAATAATATTTCATGATTTTTACTGTATGTTTGATCAATTAAATGCAGCTTTGGTGAGCAGAAGAAAACGGATACCTTTTTTTGTTTTTGCATTACAGTATTGCAGTAGTTTCTATATCCAGTGCTCTAGTGTGAAAACGGTCCCGCTAGTAACAGTTTCTGTTCGGCGCTAACAGAGAGTGTCCGTGACGTGACATATGTGAGTTTATCTATTAATATCTCCTCCGGTCATGAGCAGTGCCGGTCCGTAGCCCCGCGGCCGTCAGACAGATGGTCCACAGCCTCGATCTGTTAACACGACACAGTCTCTCTCTCTCTCTGACCCGAACACGCGCGGTTCACGCCATCTGCTGCTCTCACCTGCCGTCTTTTCCTGTTGGACAGCCGCGCGCAGCGATCTTCGCTCACTTCCTTTCATGCTTTTCACTCATGTTTCAGCTTTTCTGTGCAGAGAAATGTGTGATTGACTGACAGGAGGTTTGTTCACATTCACTCATTTTCTCAATCGGAATGAATCCAGTTTGAGTTCTGTTTATCATAACCCTAATTGTTGCAAACCAATTCACATATTTATTTACATGTGCATTACATGAATTACAAACAGTTCCCATCGCCACGTTCACTTTCAAATTTAGTGTATTTATTTCAATCAAATTTGACTTATTTTAATCATTATTTATTTTAATCAAATTTATTTCAGTCATATTTGACTTATTTAATCATTTTTTATTTTTAAATCAAATTATTTTTATTTATTTATTAAATCAAATTTGAGTTATTTTAATTTTCTTTATTTTAATAAAATGTATTATTTATTTATATATTTATGTCAATCAAATTTGACTTAATCAATTTTTTATTTTAATACATTTTATTTATTAAAATCAAATTTGACTTGGTTTAATATTTTTTATTTTAATCAAATTGATTATTTATTTATATATTTCTTTAAATTAAATTTGACTTATTTTAATAATTTTCATTAAATAAAATGTATTATTGTATGTATTGTCAATCAAAAATTACTTTTTAATTAATTTTTTTAATCAAATAATTTTTTTATCTAAGTCAAATTGGACAGTTTAATCTTTATATTTTAATCAAATTTATTCAGTTTTGACTTATTTAATTTTTTATTTTAATCAAATGTATTATTTATTTAACATTTTTGAATCAAATTTGACTTATTTAATCATTTTTTATTTTTAAATCAAATTATTATTATTTATTAAAATCAAATTGAGTTAATTTTTTATTTAATAAAATTATTATTTATTTATATTTATGTCAATCAATTTGACTTATTTTTTATTTAAATACATTTGTTTATTAAAATCAAATTTGACTTGGTTTAATATTTTTATTTTAATCAAATTGATATTTATATATTTCTTTCAATTAAATTGACTTATTTAATAATTTTCATTAAATCAAATTTATTATTATGTATATTTGTCAATCAAACATTACTTATTTAATGATTTTTTAATCAAATAATTATTATTATCTAAGTCAAATTGGACTTAGTTTAATCTTAAATCAAATCTATTTATTATAATTTGTCAATAAAATTTGTCAACAAAATTCAACAAACGCATTTTTTTTTAATCAAATGCATTATTATGCATTTCTTTCCAATGGACTTATTTTAATCATTTTCTTTATTAAATAAAATGTATTATTTACGTGTTTCAGTCAAATTTGACTTATTTTTTATTTTAATCAAATGATTTATTTATATATCTATTTATTTAAATCATATTAGACTGTTTGTTTAATTTTCTTAATTTCAATCAAATGTATTTATTTATATATTTTAATTTGACTTATTTAATCACTTTTTTTATTTTATTTATTTATTTATTTATTGCAATCAAATTTGACTTATTTTAACCTTTTTTATTTTAATTTAATTTAATATTTATTCATATATTTATTTAAATCAAACTTACTTATTTTAACCTTTTTTATTTTAATCTAATTTATTAATTTATCTGGTAGGTTTCCGAATGCAGCGACACTCAAAATGGAGTTTGTATTTCTTCAGGCTGTAGTATGTTCTTGTTGTCACATGACATCTTCATGTTGCATGTTTAATGCTGTCCAGTCAGAATCTAAATCAATTATATATTTTGCTCTGCCTTTGACAGTCCAATCAAGACATTTGTCAAAAAATCAATCTTCTGGTTCATTCATCACACTGGAAATGGAGGATCAAGTCAAGCGCAGTGCATTGTGGGTGTTTTGCGTGCAGCGTGTTCTGTTGTATCTGCATTCGATGGTTCAGGTATTCCATGTATATGAATATGTGAAGCTTCAGTATGAATCCTGCAGAAACATTTAGTCACGCTGTTGCATTCTGGGAAGCGTCAGGAGGTTCTGGCTTGTTTTGATGATGACTCAGACTCTTCATGAAGAGATTGTCCTGTGGTTAACTGCTGACAGGCCCGTCTGCAGAGATGATGATGATGATGATGGGCAGGTTTACAGCATTGAGATTTGATTGACAGGTCTGTCTGGAGTCTGTGTTCTCCTTCATCTTCATCATCGCTCGAGCTCGTCGATCTTCACGCCTCATTATTAACATGCTGACTTTGATTAGTGTGTTTTCATGTAATTCCAGGTTGAATGGTTTGAGTTGTTAGTGTAGTTCAGTGGTCAGGGTGACTGATGTTCTGTCGAGTCAGCAGAGATCAGCCCGTTTGATCTACAGACTCTGGATGAACATGAGCCGATCTCGTCTGGGTCTGTTTGTGTTTCTGATGTTTCAGCGGATGACACTGATGTCGAGAGCAGCAGCTTTCATGTTCTCATGTCACGGACCCCCAAAATGATCATCATCATGAATAAAGATCTTTTAATTCTGTAAAAATTAAAACAATGTATTAAAACATTTCCTATTAAGCCAGCATTAAGAGCCCTGTGAGGTGCGGAAACTGGAATAAAATGATAAAAAAATTTATTTATTTATTAATAAATTTATTTAATTTGTTATTAAAAGCATTTAAAAAAAAACATAATCATAATTAATTATATGTATGTATTTGTTATTTTAATGTTTGTTTATTTATTTACATTTTACACTATTTCTCTTAACTTTTTAGAAGATTCTTTAGTTAATTTACATTTTTATTTATTTATAACTTTATTTAATTTATTTTCAATTTTAATTTGTTTATTTTATTTAGTTTATTTAGAATTTATTTACATTTTACAGTATTTTCTCTAAACTTTTTAGCCGATCCCTTTGTAACTTCTAATTTCTTTATTTTAATTTAGATTTATTTATTTTAAATATTATTTAATTTTTTTTTTTTTTTACATTTTTGCACTATTTTCTCTAAGATTTTTAGCTGATCACTTACATTTATTTTAATTTTTATTTGTTTATTTTTATAATTAATTAATTAATTAATTAATTTACATTTTACATTTTTTTTTCTCTAAACTTTCAGTAGATCTACGGAAGAGGATTAGGGCCAAGCAATAATAAAAAAAATAAAACCATCTCGAGATTAAAGTTGTTAAATTTTGAGAAAAAAGTCGAGATAAAATGTTGAGAATAAACTCATTAAATTATGAGAATAAAGTCATTAAATTACGAGAAAAAAGTCGTTAAATTATTAGACCAAATTCGTAATTTAACGACTTTTTTCTCGTAATTTAACAAGTTTTTTCTCGAAATTTAACGAGTTTAATCTCGAGATGGTTTTATTTTTTTATTATTGCTTGGCCCTAATCCTCTTCCGTACAGATCCACTAGTATTTTTAATTTATTATTTTAATTTATATTGATTTATTTTTAATTTATTCATTTAATTATTAACATTTTGCATGATTTTTTAGCAGAGCCCTCCGCTCCCTCTTGCAGTCCCGTGTATTTTACGCAATATTCACTACAAAATATTCTCTAAAACATTAGAGTGCTGGTATATTCTGGAGATTTTTGATAATCTGCCAGGTTGGCTCAGTTATTGGTGGTTGATATATATCGCTCTATCTCTGATCATGAAGTAAGTTCAGCCTTTGCTTCCTTAAAGCAGTTTCTCATTTCCCACAATGCAGCTGTGCTCTCCTCTTAGAAAACTCTCAGAGCGGCGCAGTGAGAAAAGAGGTCAGCATGTATTCTTAGTTCTACAGAGACGCTTTCTGCTTCTGATTCACTGAAGACTGTGTCTGCTCACACACTTCAACTGCTCATCCGTTTCCCTCATGATGAACTCATTTAGTTCAGCTGTAGAAAGAAAGTATAAAAGTCTTTACATTTATATCAGACACTAACAATATATGTTTGCAATGATTTTGTGATTTAAAACATGAATATTGTGGTAATGCATTTTTTATTTTTCAACTTTCCTATATAAAGACTGTGACAATTGCTGATTTTTCTGCCCAAAACATTTTTTTTTTGTGTGTTCACTTAGATATTTTTTTGCTTATTTTTACCTCTTGCATTAAACATTTTGACATGCCTACAACACTGAAAAAATATTGGTGTAGAAAGGGTTTTCTCTCAGAAATTATTAAATTTCACAAATAATTGCAAAGAAGTGGCAAGTAACACATTTGATTTAAATGTAAAATATTGAATTTGAAAGAGTGAAATGGTATTGTCTTGTAAAATGTACTCTAATAATCTGTGTTATATTTACAACTTTGAAAAATTGCATGCAAAAAAAATGTCTGCTTCCTTAGTATTTTGTCTGTTTTTCCAGTGCAAATATCTAAATATTCTTAAATTAAGAAACATTTACTGGATAAGCTAAATTACTTAAAGTCTTTTTTTCTGAAAAATGTATCAAAATTAATTTACTTTATACCTAAAACAAGACAAGATATCTGCCAATGGGGAAAGAAAAATCAAAAAGGGTAAACAATTGGACAATCAGATATGTTTTCTTGGTTTAAGTCCATTTTTGATCAATTTTTCAGAAAACCAGTCATCATAAGTACTTGCTTCTCAAGAAAATTAATCTTAATTAAAAGGGTCATGACATAGAATTTTATTATTTTATTTTAATATGTTCCTTTGGGTTTACTTATAATGTTAAGAGAGATTTTTTTTTTTTCCATAAAAAAATCTAATATACTGTATATGAAAATTTTCTACCTTCATTTTGGCCCTCTGTTTGAAATGATCCATTTTTAAGGCATGGCTCCTTTAAGACTTTTCAGTAAACAGCCACTGTTATGATTGGCTAATGTCATTGCATAGGAAACTGTATCACTGCCCTCTCACTATTGCATGTGAGTAAGTGTTTTGAAAACATTATCTATATAAAAGCGTCATTTACAGACAGAGCATTGCGAAATCGTTTACTAACGGCTTGTGATGCAGCTGCTGTCAGATCCAGTACAGTCACTGCTTCATCTGTCAACAATCTCTCCATTACACTGTGCCTCGTTTACAAAACAATCTGCTGTCAAATGCTCCGAACAAACATATAATCCTCAGACGTGATCCCAGTGTCAGCCGTTAAGTGACTGAGTGCCAGTGGGCGGAGTCTATGATGCAATGATGTAACCCTAACTATTAGTCGATGTCATGCTCTGGAGGCAGCCGTATGCAAATATATTTGCCCATGTGATGTCACAGATCCCGCAATATCAAAACAAGCTGTTTTTGGAGCTCGATGAAATAAATGCTTTGGGTAAAACTTTATTATTAAATGTAGTTGCATGTTACTACATGTACTTACTATAGTAATAACAGTAAATAATGCTTAATTACAAGCAACTAACCCTAAACCATCCCTAACCGTAACTCTGTAGTAAGTACATGTAGTTAATTAATGTTACTCAGTACTTATTTGAAAATAAAGTGTAACCATGTTTTGTTTATAATGAGGAGGCTATGAAACTTGCAGGATGTTTCAATGGTACAAAGACCTCTTATATGTCAATGTTATATGTCATGACCCCTTTAAGAAAGTTTAGATATTTGTACTGGAAAACAGGACAAAAATACTGAGGAAGAAAGTCATTTTTGCAGTGTTTCCAGGCCTCGATTCACTCATCAGTTTGTTTGATTTGATCTCATTGTATGAATGTGTGTTTGTCTGGTGGGTGTGTCACTCTCTGTCCATCACAGTTTGGCCTGTTTTTCTTCTGTTCAAGTCTTGACATGCTTCTGAATAGATTTAACAAACCTGAACATCTCGTTTGAGCCGTAATTAATTCCCTCACCCGTTATGACTCCAGTGTCTCCTGTCAGATCCTGTCTCCTGCAAACCGCAGCCCTGAACACTCATAAAATATTAAAAATTATTTATATGAAACTAATTGAGCGTTCCTAACCTGCCATGTCGACAACCACACATTTAAAGACGACCCATTATGCTCTTTTTCAAAGTCTTGATGTTGTTGTTGGGCTCTACTAGAACAGGTTTTCCTGCTTGAATGTTGATTATTTTCCTCATATTCTCCATTGTTGCAGCTCCTCTCTTCCCAGTCTGTCAGTAACGCTCTGTGTAGTTCCTGTCTCTATGAAGCCCCGCCTTCTGAAAAGCACAATGTGCTCTGATTGGTCGGCTGGAGCAGTGTGTTGTGATTGGAGTTTGGGAAATGTCCCTCCCCTCACCATAACCGCCAGTTTCAACACACTACTTACTAACTCAACCAGGCCCCGCCCCTTTATTCTCCACATGAATTATTTAAATGAGGAATATTGTGAAGAAAACTCAAGACTTTAATTAAAGCTGCAAGCAACATTTATAGAGGTTCAAGCACTTAACATCCTTTTACGCATATGTGCTTAAAAGCCTTAAGTTTTATTTAGCAAGCATGTAACCACTTAAATCATAGAAGGAACAGACCATTTTCAGCCAAAACAGGCAATTTACCATTGAAAATATATGGTTTTTAAAGCTTTTTAACAGTTATAGCGCCACCTATTGTCCGATCTACATAAAAATTGGTATGCTTCTTTAGAGTCATATTCTGCATGTGCTCACTTAATTTCATGAAGTTCTGAGTTTTCGTTTTGGATTTATAGGTTTTTGAGTATATTTTGCTACACCCATTTTCTAAATGACCCTGTTATAGCGACCCAAAGGGTAAAGTTCAACTTTGCTTTGATAATTATTGATCTAGAGAGTCCATAGAATTGTCCTGCTGGTTTTGTTCCGATCAGGCAAAAACCTAGGACTAGTTCGCAAAAGTAGATTTTTCACATATTCGTGAATAATTAATGAATGATTTGATTGACAGCAATGGTTCTTGAGGCAAAGTTGTTCCGAATGAGGAGATCTATCAAATGATATGCATATTGTGTGGATCTGTGAAACACCATGTGATTACAGAGGCATAAAACTCGTTAGCGCCAACTAGTGGCCAATTTCTTCCTCTAGGACCATGAGTCGAACATGTCCACTGAGTTTCGTTCCAATTGTCCTTCGTTAACCTTGTCTAATGTGATCAAGTCGCAACTATCGTTTGTTTTACCCCATTAGTGACCGTAAATCAAAATTGCAATTTTTTTTTTTTTTGATAATTATTGATATTCAGACTCCAGAGAACATTTCTGCACTGGTTTGGTTCCGATCCGGTCAAAAACTTCAGACTAGTTCGCAAAAGTAGGTTTTTCAAAAAACCCAAAATACCCGAAAATTCCGCCACCGCTTGAACCACTAATTATCTGTAATTTCACTCTGGATGTGGAAGGTTTGCCGTCGGTAATGTTCACGGTTTTAAATTCGAACACAGCTGTTCTTTAAAATTTCCTACAAGTCTGAGCAAACAAGATCAGGTTTGAAATGTTTTTTTTAGGCTGTTGTTCACTTGTGTATCTCACCTGAGGCTTTGGACGCCGTCCAGTCCACCACATCACACAAGCAGGTGTTTGAGGTAAATATTTGAAAGCGGAGATACCGGGAGAAACCCAAAATCACAGTTCGAACAATTTACCATCAGTCTTTCATTCCGCTGTGATTTTCTCTGACAGGAATGAAAAGCTTAATGGATTTCTGCTGAACGTTTGAGATGTTTTTTGTGTCGTACTGCTGTTGATCTGTCAAACTCTGAACAAGCTTGTTGGGGTTTGATAATGTGTCTCAGAGACTCAATTTGTGTATAAAAATATGAATCTACCCATGAAATCTGACAGTTAACACCATTATTGGAGATTTTTGCCACAATCTTCAACCCCGTATGCTGTTTTGATCAACTCTTTGTACTTTATCTACCTCTAAAAGGTTCATAGCAGTATCTTAAGGTTCACACTGGTACTCTAAGGCGCTATTATACACTTTTTAGGGCTAAAAAAGGCGCCTTTTAAAGGTACAAGCAGTTTTTCTGAGAGTGTTGTGTGTGTGAACTCAGTTTAAACGTTAATCTGATTCAGTGTTTGCACTGCAGAGGAATGCAGCGTACTGACTAACCTGTGTGACCTCTGACCTCCACGGCTGCTTTTATTGGTCAGTTCTGCTCTGCTGTTGAGATTCAGGGACAGGCTGTTGAACGTGTCCTCCATCAATTCATGAGAGACGCTGACCGCTGGTGTTTCCGTGTGTCAGCCGTCAGTGTTTGTGTTCAAACATGTTTCAGAACACGCATCACTCATACTGACAGTGTTTGAGCGGCAGCGCTGGACTAACGTTCTTCTAACTTTGTTCTGAAGTCAAGTCAGCTTTATTTCTATAGCTCTTTTTACAATGCAGATTGTGTCAAAGCAGCTTCACAGTGATGGAGGGAACATCATTTCAGCTGTACAGCAGCTCTAGAAGAAAATGTGTCTTGTCCAGCTTAAGTCAGTTCAGTATTGATTCATTCCTTTGTAAAAAATCATTAGTTATTATTTTAGTTAATTTCTCTGTACAGCAGCTCTGGAGAAAACGGTGATGTCATCGTCCAGCTCAGTTCAGTTCTCGTACAGTGGTGTCAGTGCAGGCAGATCAAAACACTGTTGAAGTATTAACAGTGTTTTTTTTTTGTTTTTTTTTTAATTAAAGAAGTGTTAAACTTCTGCCGTTAATTCATCTCAAACCAGTATTACCAGTATTAACCAATATTATTATTTAAATTAATACTCAATTTACAGTGAATATTACAATAGTAACATTTCTTATTTATTTATTATTATTATATTATTATTTTATTATTAATATGAATTTTATAGTGAATAGTACAATAGTAACATTTCTTGTTTTGTTTAATATTTTTTTTTATTTGGTATTATTATTATAGTAAACAGTATTACTTTTATTATTATTCTCATTAAGTACTTATTTTTATTTTTCAGTAGATTTTACAATACTAATATTTTTATTTATTAATATCATTATTATTATTAAACAGTTATTTTTATTAGTGTAAATCTTTTTATTTTACAGTGAATATTACAGTAGTAATATTTCTTTTGTTTAATTTTATTTATTATTATTAGTATATTAATATTTTAGTTAATATTTTAGTAATATTGATGTATAATCGCTACAAACAATAATCACAGCAACCTGGAGCTTTTTTTTTTTTTTTAAATCACATTTTAAATCATGATTTTTTTCAGGAAAATAAGTTCTGTTTCCCCCTTAAAACTTGCAGCCCCAGTTCAGATATATATTATACTTAAAGAAATTCCAACTGAATAGAATGTTCATTGTTCAAAAGTCGGACTAACAGTGACATTTATAATGTTTGCAAATCGTGATTGGCCTTCTTTCATGCATATATTGCATAATGTGTTTGGTTTTTGTGTTCCTTTGCATCTGTTTAACAATCTATAGCTGTCATTTTTATGTGAGAAATTAAACAGAAAACTTTGTACATTAAACTCTTAATGTGGCAAAATGCAAATATACAGTTGCAAGGAAAAGTTTGTGAACCACTTGCAGAATCTCTGAAAATTAATAATTTTAACAAAATAAGAGAGATCATACAAAATGCATGTTAGTTTTTTAGTACTGTCCTGAGTAAGATATTTTACATAAAGTTTCCATATAATTCAGAAGAAAAAAAAAATAGCTGAATTTATTAAATAACCCCATTCATAAGTATGTGAACCATGATTCTCAATACTGTGTGTGGTTACCTGATGATCCACGACTGTTTTTGTGTTTTTGTGATGGTTGTTCATGAGTCTCTTGTTTGTCCTGAGCAGTTAAACTGAGCTCTGTTCTTCAGAAAATCCTCCAGCTCCTGCAGATCTTCAGTTTTCAAGCATTTTTGCATATTTGAACCCTTTCCAGCAGTGACTGTATTTTGAGATTCATCTTTTCACACTGAGGACAACTGAGGGACTCAACTCAACTATTGAAAAGGTTCAAACATTCACTGATGCTCCAAAGGAAACACGATGCATTAAGAGCCGAGGGGTCTTTTGATTCAAATATCAAGGTAAATTGTACTGGGAAACTGCCTTCTGTTGCTTCTGAAAGTGATATTTAAACAAATAAAAAATTGTGACATCTCATCCTGTTCAAAAGTTTTCACCCCCCTCTTAATGCATCGTGTTTCCTTCTGGAGCATCAGTGAATGTTTGAACCTTTTTTAATAGTTGAGTTTGAGTCCCTCAGTTGTCCTCAGTGTGAAAATGATCTCAAATCATTCAGTCACTGCGGGAAACGGTTCCTGAGGATTTTTCTGAAGAACAGAGCTCAGTTTAACTGCTCAGGACAAACGAGACTCATGAACAACCATCACAAAACATAAAAACAGTCGTGGATCATCAGGTACCACACAGTATTGAGAATCAATGGTTCACAAACTTCAAATATATATAAACATTTTTATGTAAAATATCTTACTCACGACAGAACTAAACAAAAAATAACTTGCATTTTGTATGATCTCTCTTATTTTGTTAAAATTCTTCACATTTTCACAGATTCTGCAAGTGGTTCACATACTTTTTCTTGCAACTGTAGTTAAATTAGAAGTGTGTAAAAGGCTTTAATTTAATGTTATCAGGCTCAGTGTGACACAGATTTCTCCTCGGTACGTGTTATTAGACGGAAGGTCAGGTGACCAGACATCCTCAGACTGGAGAGAACATAAAGTGGGTCAAAACTCTGAGACGAAAGACATCTGATCTTTCCAAACGTCACCTGTTCTGATAAACACACTAACATGTCCCTGTTTGAGTGCGGAGGTGCTAAAGCGAGCGGTCCGGGGCGAGTGCATCGGCGTCACGCTGTCAGAGAGATTAAAATAGCGCGGGCGTCTCGCTGATGTCTCACCACCTTCTCTCATTGTTCGGCTTGTTTTCCTTTCATCTGAGCGAGGTTCCGTTCTGCTCAGCCAATCAGGAAGCGGTGTGTGTGCAGGGCTATGAATATGCATGAAATGCTAATTCCTGTTATATTTAAATTTCCTGGATGGCCTGTAGCATTGGCTCGGTGAATGTTTCAGCGCTGTTTTAACAGGGACACTGTGACTCTTCCACATGCAGCATTAATGTGAGCCCGCGGTGGTTTGTGGAGCGCGAGAGCCTTCGGGTGATCAGAAATCTGCCTGCGCTCTCAGATAAACCAGTTCAGCTCTGACGCCCCAGAACATGTTCTTATCCTGTTCAGAACACATGCGTCATGAACTGCAGGATTTATTTATGCATTCATTTGGTATTTTGTAGTTTTCATTTGGTAGTTTTTATTTTTTTATTTCATAGTTGGTGCCTTTTGATTATGGTTGTGATTTAGACAAGTGCTTGCAGAAAAGACCAATCACAACAGACTGGGCCATCTGACCAATCGGAGCAGAGGAAGCTCTCGGAAAGGCGGGGTTTAGAGAGGCTGAATCTTCAAACTAACAGTTTTCAGACTCTTTGTGAAATGACACGATGCTGCAGTGAGAAAATGAATGTTTTTGACCTTGGATGAATGTAAATCTGTTGTAGGAGACTATAAAATAGCATAATAGGGCACTTAATATTTCCAGAGCCTATCTCTCGCTGTCCATTTCTCTCAAACAGCTCCGCGAATAAGAAAATTGTCATTTGTGATCCGTGTTGTGGGGCAGTTATGTTCTGAGCATCGTGCATGTAAATGTATGTAAATGTAATATCTGTGTACATGTGCAACAGACCCACAAATGGCTTTCAATACAGAAAAATCTCGCCTTCCTCCTCTCCCGCTCCGTGTCCTGATGAGTGTTTTGTTTTTGCATGTTTTGCTTGTGTTTCCTGTGTTTCTTCCATTCGTCTGTCCTCATTTGAACCTCCTGTTATGTCTGTCTCTAACAGATTCACGCTGGGCTGAATTAGTCATTAATCAATGAAATCCTCTCTTCTGTCGTGTTCTGAAGGAGTCTAAAGTTTTCTGATGCTTTTTCGCTCTGGTTGTTTTTGAAGCTTAACAGCTCAAGTGCTTGTTTACTTTCATTATATAGAAAGAGCAGCAAGGTCACCGGCGTCAGACCTTCATACGTGCATCTGGAAGCTTGCGTGGAGCGCTTTTGTAACATCCGCTGTCACGACCACAACTGATGGTCCATCAAAACTAATGGTCTGAGGTGAGGCAGGGGTCAGAGGTCACTGAGGAGCTGTCACTCACTCATATCTGGACAGGTGTAAACACCTGTGACCTCTGACCCCTGTCACATCTGCTGACAAGAAAAAGCCGTAATGATTTGCTGGAGATTGTGATGTACTGAATGAGGTTTGTTTTGAAAGAAATTATACTTTTATTCATAAAATTAATCAAAAGTGACAAAAAGATGTTTATAATGTTACACAAGATTTCTATTTCAAATAAATGCTGTTCTTTTGAACTTTCCATTCATCAAAGAATCCTGAAAAATAATGTATCACGGTTTTCACAAAAATATGAGCAGCACAACTGTTTTAAACATTGATAATAATCAGAAAATATAGCTGCAAGCAGCAATTAAGGGTCCAAACACCACAGAGTTCGAATGAAGAGCAAAAAAACAAGGCAGCGAGCATCAAAACAACTGCAAAACATTTGGAGATGATTTTAAGCAAAATAGTCAAAAGCCCATAAATACAATCACTTGTAATTTTGACCAATTTGCTTATTACTTTTGACCAATAGGTGGCGACACCATTTGATCTGGTGTGGTCAGTGTTGGGTGACAATTACACACATAAAGTTTGGTGTCAATATGTCAAATTTTTCCAGAGATACAGCCTCAGATGCAGTTTGGCATTATGCCATCAAATACGTAGATGCGGTATACAAAAACCATTTCGTCTGTCGACACGAAATCCATATCTTTTTGCCGGCATGGTCTGAAGGTGATCTGACTCGAATTTGGTGAAAATTGGACAAACGTTCTAGGAGGAATTCGAAAGGAGATTCCTTGGATCATGCCGAGAACAATGATACCAATTTTGCTATAGGCGGCCGAACTTCCTGTCCGCCATTTTGAAACAGTTGGTTTTCAAAATGGCAGACAGGAAGTTCAGCCAACTATGGCAAAATTGGTATCATTGTTCTCAGCATGATCCCAAGAATCTATTAAGATACATTTCAATAGACAAAATTAATCAAAGTTATTTGCATTTTTTGAAATTTCATAATTTTTGAACACAAGGTGGCGCTGTCTCAAAACTTTTTAAATAAATTTGACACAACACATTTTCCTCACACACATTATGAGTTGCAGTCTGACACGTTTTTCCGCCCCCTTTTGATTGACAGGATACAATATAGGATGAAAATAATTGCTTTTATCGGCTGATACCGATTATTGACCGATATATCGGTGCATAAGAAATGTTTCTTGAGCAGCAAATCATCATATTAGAATGATTTCCGAAGGATCATGTGACACTGAAGCCTGGAGTATGATGCTGAAAATTCAGCTTTGACCACAGGAATAAATTACATTTTTTATTATTTTACCATATATTTAATCACTTGTAATTTGACATAAATGCTTATTACTTTTGACCAATAGGTGGCACTGACACCAAATTGATCTGTTGTGGTCAGTGTTGGGTGACAATTACACACATAAAGTTTGGTGTCAGTATGTCAATTTTTTCCAGAGATACAACCTCAGATACAGTTTGACATTATGCCATCAAATTCATAGATGCGGTATATGAACAACACAAAATCCATATCTTTTTGCCAGCATGGTCTGAAGGTGATCTGACTCGAATTTGGTGAAAAACGGACAAACATTCTAGTAGTTCGAAACAGTAGATGAATAGATTCCTTGGGTCATGCCGAGAACAATGACACCAGTTTTGCCATGGTCGGCCGAACTTCCTGTCCGCCATTTTGAAAAACCTACTGTTTCAAAATGGCAGATAGGAAATTCAGCCGACTATGGCAAAATTGGTATCACTGTTCTCGGCATGATCCAAGGAATCCATTAAGAAAAGTAACATTACAGTAGGCAAAAGTAATCAAAAGCTTTTAGCTTTTTTTGAACTCTCATAACTTTTGACCACAAGGTGGCACTGTCTCAACTTTTTTAGTAGATTCGACACGAGACACATTTTCTTCACACACATTATGAGTTGCAGTCTGACACGTTGGTGTCAGTATGTCAAATCTTTCCAGAAAAACAGCCTCAGATGCAGGTTGGCATTATGCGATCAAATGCGTAAATGCGGAATATGAAAAACGGTTTTGTCTATTGACACAAAATCCATAACTTTTTGCCGCCATGGTCTGAAGGTGATCTGACTCGAATTTGTTGAAAATTGGACAAATGTTCTAGGAGGACGAATGTTCTTTTGCCATAGTTGGCCGAATTTCCTGTCCACCATTTTGAAAACCTTCTGTTGTAAAATGGCGGATAGGAAATTCGGTCGACTATTGCAAAATGATCCAAGGAATCTATTAAGACCAATTACATTACAATATGCAAAAGTAATCAAAAGCTATTTGCATTTTTTGAAATCTCATAACTTTTGACCACAAGGTGGCGCTGTCTCAACTTTTTGAGTAAATTTGACATGAGACACATTTTCTTCACACACATTATGAGTTGGAGTCTGACACATTTACCCGCCCCCTTTTGATTGACAGGATACAATATAGGATGAAAATAATTGCTTTTATCGGCTGATACCGATTATTGATGAAATATCAGTGCATAAGAAATGTTTCTTGAGCAGCAAATCATCATATTAGAATGATTTCATGTGACACTGAAGACTGGAGTAATGATGCTGAAAATTCAGCTTTACCATCACAGAAATAAATTACAGTTTACTATATATTTACATAGAAAACAGCTATTTTAAATTGTAATAATATTTCACATTTTTTACTGTATTTTTGATCAAGTAAATGCAATTTTGGTGAGCTTTCAAAAAAAAAAAAAATCTTACCCACCCTAAACTTTTGAACACTAGTATGTCTGTATATATGTATAAAAAAGTTGTAGCAATGATTGTGATTTATTAAGTATAAATGTGCCGTCATCAGCGTGTTTAACATACTGTACACATTTATGAACATGTTTTTCATGTTGTACAGTGCCCTCCACAATTATTGGCACCCTTAGCATAATTATGAGCAAAGGCGGCTGTGAAAATAAATCTGCATTGTTTATCCTTTTGATCTTTCATTCAAAAAATTCAGAAAAATTCTAACCTTTCATTGAAGGAAAACAGTTGAAAGTGGGGGAAACTCACATTATGAAATAAATGTTTTTCTCCAATACATGTTGGCCACAATTATTGGCACCCCTAGAAATTCTTATGAGTAAAATATCTCTGAAGTATATTCCCATTCATATTTAAATTTTTTAGCACACCAGGATGATCATGAACATGAAATTGTCCAGCCATGACTTCCTGTTCCACATGAGTATAAACATGAGGAAACACAAAGACCAAATTTCCGTAATCATTCATCACAATGAGTAAAACCAAAGAATATAGTTTTGATGTGCAGCAAAAGATTGTTGAGCTTCACAAAATAGAAAGTGGCTGTAAGAAAATAGCTAAAGCATTGAAAATCCCCATTTCCACCATCAGGGCAATAATTAAGAAGTTCCAATCAACTAAAGATGTTACAAATCTGCCTGGAAGAGGACGTGTGTCTAAATCGTCCTAATGCGCGGTGAGGAGGAAAGTTTGAGTGGCCAAAGACTCTCCAAGGATCACAGCTGGAGAATTGCAGAGATTAGTTGAGTCTTGAGTCTCAGAAAGCCTAAAAAAATGATCAAACAGCACCTACATCCCCACAAGTTTTTCAGGAGGGGTTCAAGAAAAATCCTCTGCCCTCATCCAGAAACAATCTCCAGCATATTCAGTTGTCAGACAAGACTGAAACTTCAAACGGGACCGGCTTCTGTGGTCAGATGAAACTAAAAAAAGAGCTTTTTGGCAGCAAACCCACCAGATGGGTTTGGTGCACACATGGATAAAAAGTACCCCATGCCCACGGTTAAATCTACTGCTGGATCTTTAAAGGTGCCCTCGAATGAAAAATTGAATTTATCTTGGCATAGTCAAATAACAAGAGTTCAGTACATGGAAATGACATACAGTGAGTCTCAAACTCCATTGTTTCCTCCTTCTTATATAAATCTCATTTGTTTAAAAGACCTCCGAAGAACAGGCGAATCTCAACATAACACCGACTGTTACGTAACAGTCGAGATCATTAATATGTACGCCCCCAATATTTGCATATGCCAGCCCATGTTCCCAACATTATGAAAGGCTTTAGACAAGGGCAGAACGTCTGGATCTGTGCAGAGCTGAATCATCAGACTAGGTAAGCAAGCAAGAACAATAGCGAAAAATGGCAGATGGAGCAATAATAACTGACATGATCCATGATATTTTTAGTGATATTTGTTTCGTTAGCATGTTGCTAATGTACTGTTAAATGTGGTTAAAGTTACCACTGTTTATTACTGTACCACGGAGACAAGCCGTCGCTATTTTCATTTTAAACACTTGCAGTCTGTATAATTCATAAACACAACTTCATTCTTTATAAATCTCTCCAACAGTGTAGCATTAGCCGTTAGCCACGGAGCACAGCCTCAAACTCATTCAGAATCAAATGTAAACAGTATACAATACTCACATAATCTGACGCATGCATGATGAACACTTTGTAAAGATCCATTTGAGGGTTATATTAGCTGTGAACTTGTTTATGCACTGTTTAAGGCAAGCGTGAGCTCTGTGGGCGTGGAGCACGAGAATTAAAGGGGCAGCCCTGAATCGGCTCATTTATAATGATGCCCCAAAATAGGCAGTTAAAAAATGAATTAAAAAAATCTATGGGGTATTTTGAGCTGAAACTTCACAGACACATTTAGGGGACACCTTAGACTTATATTACATCTTTTTTTTTTAAAAAGTTCTAGGGCACCTTTAATGTTGTGGGCCTATTTTTGTGCTGGAGGTCCTGGACATCTTGTTCAGATATATTGTATCATGGATTCTATCAAATACCAACAGATAAAAAATCAAAACCTGACCACGTCTGCTAGAAATCCAATAATGGGCCATGGTTGGATCTTCCATCAGGACTATGATCCAAAACAAACATCAAAACCAACACAAAAATGGGCCACTGAGCACAAAATGAAGCTTCTTCCATGACCGTCCCAGTCCCCTGACCTGAACCCTAAAGAAAATGAGTGGAGTGAACTGAAGAGAAGAAGCACCAACATGGAGCTGGAATCTGAAGGATCTGGAGAGATTCTGCATGAAGGAATGATCTCTGATCTCTTGTCAGGTGTTCTCCAAACTCATCAGGCATTATAGGTGAAGACTCAGAGATGTTATCTTGGTAAAAGGAGGTTGCAAAAAGTTTTGAATAAAAGGGTGCCAATAATTGTGGCCAACGTGTTTTGGAAAAAAACATTTATTTCATAATGTGAGTTTCCCCCACTTTCAATTATTTTCCTTAAATGAAAGGTTATAATTTTGTGAATTTTTTGAATGAAAGATCAAAAGGATAAACAATGCAGATTTATTTTTACAGCTGCTTTTGCTCATAATTACTAAGGGTGCCAATAATTGTTTGAGGGCACTGTATGTTCTTCAGTGTTAGTGAGATTTATTTCACTGTCTGTAAGAGTTTGTTTGACGTTAAAGTGTGAATCTAGAGCACTGAAGGATGCTGGGAGGATATAGAGACACTGCGAGTGTAAAATAGGCCAGAGAGAGAGTGTGTTTGTGTGTGTTGAGTCCTTTAGTTCTCCTCAACACACACTCACAGGGTCCAAAACGCCCGCCAAGAATAATACGAGTGTAAATGGGCTTTGCTGAGTATGTAAGTTCGTCTCCATATGGTTGGTAACCATCTGCTTATCATTTATTAGAAATATGGCTTTAATTGAACTGTAAGAACAACAATGACTGGCACTGATGTTAAAGACGTAATACAGTCTAGTACTGACCCCAAACTCATTCATTGCTGCTCTTTCTGTTGCAGGAGACGAATGAAATCGTGGCCATCAAGAAGTTCAAGGACAGTGAAGGTGAGTCTCCTGCAGACGCAGGTGTTTTAAATAGCTTGTTATGCAGGATCTGCATTCAGAATATCATCGATCTTGAGCTGCTGCAAGTCCTTCATCTGACCTGATTTACTCATCACATAAAAGACCTCGAAACCAACATCCAGAATCAGCTGACCGGCTGTCTGTGACATGGTGCAGCTTAACTCATGAATATTAATGAGGTTGCACTGATGACACATATTAGGAGCACACTTATATCCTACATGCAAATAACGATCACAACATGTAGATCTGAAGATCAAAAGCATGATTATTTTCTAGGTCCTGTTACAGTTTCAGTGTTTGAATAAATTGAAAGGTAATGCATGTTATTTTTACCGTGGCTTCAGAAAAATGAGGAGGTGAAGGAAACCACCATGCGGGAGCTGAAGATGCTCCGGACGCTGAAGCAGGAGAACATCGTGGAGCTGAAGGAGGCGTTTCGGCGGCGGGGGAAACTCTACCTGGTGTTTGAGTATGTGGAGAAGGTGAGACGGAGACGCTGAGATCTTCAGTCTGCGCTCTTCTGATGTGGCTGCTGAAGATGATTGTGTGTGTTGCAGAACATGCTGGAGCTGCTGGAGGACATGCCTAACGGTGCTCCACCTGACAAGGTCCGCACGTACATCTACCAGCTGATCAAAGCCATTCACTGGTGCCATAAGAACGACATCGTCCACAGAGGTGCGAGAGCTCCTGTAATAACATCAGCTGTGCTTTAATCGAATAAAAAATTACATCTATTATGTTTTAATTATATTTAATTGTAATCATCATCCACAGAGGTGCCAGACCACCTGTAATAAAGTCAACTGTATTTTAATCAAATAAAAAATGTAATATATTATTATATTTAATTATATTATTTAATTGTAATCATCATTTTAATAAAATAAAAAATTAAATCTATTATATTTTAATTATATTCAATTGTAATCATTATCAACAGAGGTGCCTCCTGTAATAAAATTAATTATATATATTTTTAAAAATATAATAATATTTTAATTATAATATTACATTTTATTCATCATCCACAGAGGTGGATGCGACACTTGTAATAAAATTAATCATTTTTTACTAAAATAGAAAATAAATTATATTTTGGTAAAATAAAAAATTAAATCTATTATGTTTTAATTATATTATTTAATTTTATTCATCATCCACAGAGGTGCCAGACCACCTGTAATAAAATTAATTTGTAAGAAAAAAAAAAATATATATTTTAATAAAACAAAAAAATTAAATCTTATATTATTTAATTTTATTCATCATCCACAGAGGTGCGAGACCACTTGTAATAATAATTAATTATTTTTTTAATAAAATAGAAAATAAATAAATTATATTTTGGTAAAATAAAAACTTAAATCTATTAGATTTTAATTATATTATTTAATTTTATTCATCATTCACAGAGGTGCGAGTCCACTTGTAATAAAATTTATTATTTAATAAAATAAAAAATGAGTAAACTATATTTTAAAAATAAAAAAAATACATCTATTATATTTTAATTATATTATTTAATTTTATTCATAATCCACAGAGGTGCCAGACCACCTGTAATAAAATTAATTTTTTTCTAATAAAATAAAAATATTTTAATAAAACAAAAAAAAATAATCTATTATATTTTAGTTATATTATTTAATTTTAATCATCATCCACAGAGGCGCAAGACTGCCTGTAATAAAATAAATTATATTTTAATAAAATAAAAAAAATGAATTAAGTATATTTTAATTATTTAATTTAATTGTAATCATCATCCACAAAGGTGCAGGACCACCTGTAATAAAATATTTCACATGCACGATGGATAGATTTGTCTGTCTCTCTTTCTAGATATCAAGCCGGAGAATCTCCTCATCAGCTCTGACGACGTGCTCAAGCTGTGCGACTTCGGTGAGTTTTTGTTGTCATGTGATCGTGATGCACCAATCATTGGGCTGCTATCTGGATTGTCTGATGCGCATCACAGGACTTTGTTCTGTGGCCACGCCCACATTCTATGCAAATGTTGTGGGTGGATTTGCATTCTGTCCTGTATCAGACTCATGTATTGTGTGTGTCAGCGAGACAACAGCAGGTCGTCTGTCTCTATCTCCAGACTCGCTGTGAGACGCTCAGTCTGTCTGTTCACATGTTCTCATTGTTTTTATTGGGAAATGTCACCAAACACACACATGCACATCTTCTGTCCTCCTGAAAATCATCATGTAAGATCTTTTATGTCTCTGTTATTTCTCAGATTTGCTCCAAAGTCTGCTAAAGTCAGAGATCTCAATATGAACTCAAATGAGATGGGGGGAAAAATTATATTTCAATGTTTTTGTTGAGCACAGTTGAGAAATCTAAAACAGACACACATGAGATTACTGGGGTCTTTTTTCAGAAGAATCAACTGAGACGCTACATAAATCTCCATTTCATCCCTGTAAATGTGATGTGGATGGTTTCATCCAATCAGACGGCTCTCTGAGGTTGCTGTGGTTTCTCTGGCAGGTTTTGCGCGGGATCTCTCTGAAGGCACCGATGCGAACTACACTGAGTATGTGGCGACCCGATGGTACCGCTCACCAGAACTGCTGCTGGGGTGAGTGTGTGTCCGAACCAAAGACTGTAAAAAGAGACGGACTGTGCATCTCTGCTTCCTTCCGCTGTAGAAGCCAAAATATCCGGTAACAGTTGCCAATTACGTCATTCGTAGCCCGAGTGCAGCCACGGTAACGAGGTCCCGCCCACACTCAATCTCAAACTCAGCTGTCAATCATGATGTTACACCCTGTTTTTATAGCATCAAATATCTAACTAAAACCAAACTTACTGAAAAAATGAACACTTGAACATGCGTCTGCATGATAAGAACTATCTAAAATGACAGAAACGATCTTTGGAAATACATTATTTGACGTGTAATTTAAGTTTTTTTTAGTTTGGCTCACGTCCCATTCGATTACACGGAGAGGGCGGGGTTTATGATCTATACTGCATCCAACCACCAGGGGGCGATCAAAAAGTTTTGGCTTTTTTTTTTTTTTAAGTATACAAGTATCATCTATTATTAAAGGGGACTTATAATGCCCCTTTCACAAGATGTAATATAAGTCTCTGGTGTCTCCAGAATGTGTCTG
The DNA here is from genome assembly GCA_028476615.1 of Culter alburnus. Taxonomy (NCBI): domain Eukaryota; kingdom Metazoa; phylum Chordata; class Actinopteri; order Cypriniformes; family Xenocyprididae; genus Culter; species Culter alburnus. The sequence goes on from JAOTNS010003638.1 coordinate 267,324, forward strand.
TGAAGTTTCAGCTCAAAATACCCCACAGATCATTTATTATAACTTGTCAAATTTGCCCCTATTTGGGTGTGAGCAAAAACACGCCGTTTTTGTGTGTGTCCCTTTAAATGCAAATGAGCTGCTGCTCCCCGCCCCTTTCCAGAAGAGGGCGGAGCTTTAACAGCTCAACAACAACAAAGCTGGAGAATCTCACGCAGCCAAAATGAGGATTGTCAGTAACGGTGTTCAGCCTTACATTGAACATATTTGGACACTGATGGCATCAACAACAAAATGGTGGCGTCGTGGGTGGAAACGTGCAGATTAAGGGACGGTAATATTATAATAAGATCCCTTCCTACGTCACAAGGGGAGCGAAATCTGATCGGCTTGTTTTTTCACATGCTTACAGAGATGGGCTTGCCAAAGCAAAGTTACTGGGTTGTCCTTTTTCACGTTTTCTGGGTTGGTAAATGCACCGGGGACCCGATTATAGCGCTTAAAAACGTTTTTTATACATATATTGTCCATTGTGTTTACATGTGTGTTCGTTTGTCAGAAGATGAAAGCAATATCTTTGTCGCTATCCTTTTAACGTTTAAGGGGATTTCCTATGATGGCGTCAGCACTGTTCAATGTATGACAATCGGAACTAACTATTAAACATATAATAATAGTCCAACAAACCTGTTTGTGTGACTCTCTCTGTGTCTCTGTCAGGGCGCCGTACGGTAAGGCGGTGGACATGTGGTCAGTGGGGTGTATTCTGGGCGAGCTGAGCGACGGTCAGCCTTTGTTTCCGGGTGAGAGTGAGATTGACCAGCTCTTCACCATCCAGAAGGTCCTGGGACCCCTGCCGCCCGAACAGATGAAGCTCTTCTACAGCAATCCACGTTTTCACGGGCTACGGGTCAGTCTGTCTGTCTCTCGCAACATGAAAACACATTGTCAGCTTAACACGCGTTCCTGCTCTTATTGTGCACGTTATTCTTATAAGACGAACCCGTGTGTAGTTTCCCTCAGTGAGCCATCCACAGACGCTGGAGAGACGATATCTTGGAATCATCAGTCCGATCCTGCTTGACCTGATGAAGGTGAGAGATGATCGTGTCCGCTGAGATAGTGAAATCAGACACCGTATCGCTTTAGGGGACATCCTCAATTGGAAAAACATTTTTAAAGTAATTAAGTTAATAAAAAAAAAAAAAAATAAATAAAATATAGTTAAAAATAAGTTTTAAAATATTTAAACAAATTATAAAATAAATGTATTTATTAATTATATAATTGAAATAATTTAAAAGTATAATATAACATAATAATATAATAAAAAATTATATAAATATAAAATATAGTTAAAAATAAGTAAAATAATAATAATAAAATGTAATGTATTTAAACAAATTATAAAATAAATGGTATTTATTATATTATATAATTGATATAATTTAAGAAGTATATAATAAATAAAAATATATAAACAGTTAAAATAGTAAAAATAAATTTTAATAATAAATAATAAAATAGAACAAATAATAATAAATATAATATAACATAAAATGAATAAAAAAAAATGCATTATAAAATTGTTTAAATATAAACTAAAATTTAAATATTTTTTAAATATAGTGTATATAATTAATAACGTATATGTAATATACATGTGTATATATATATGTATATATAATATATATATATAATATAATATATATATATATAGACATATAAATATATATGTAGAAAGTATATAATATAATAAATATAATATAATAAGTAGAAAGTTTTCTTTAGGGTTAGAGTTTGGCTTAGTTTGTAGTGATTATAATTAATGTTATATAAAACAATAGCAGTGTATGATATGTCCTCATGCATTTAGCTGTTTGTGTGTGTGTGGTGTGTGTGTGTGTGTGTGGGTGTGTGGACATATCAGGACACAAATGTGTATAATGACATGGGTATGACATAGGTATTACAAGGAGAGGGTGACTTATGAGGACATTACCCATGTCCCCATTTTTCAAAATGCTTATAAATCATACAAAATGAGTTTTTTGAGAAAGTAAAAGTGTGCACAGTTTCCTGTGATGGGTAGGTTTAGGAGTAGGGTGATAGAAAATACAGTTTGTACAGTATAAAAACCATTACGCCTATGGAATGACCCCACAATGTGTGTGTGTGTGTGTGTGTGTGTAAGTATGTGTGTGTATTTATCACATGTGATGGTAATTTGTTAGTCAACCTAGTAATATGAATAGACAGAGAGAAATTAGTCACAGTTCTTCTGCCTCTAACCTTCACGTTCCAACCCTGTATGAAATATTAAATAATCAAACTAATCACTGTTTTTGTGTTTGTCATCTGTCCCCCCACACAAATCTAAATGAGTCTGACCTTCCCTTCTCGTCTCTTTTGTTCACCTGTGATGTGGGTTTGTCATTATCGTGTCTGTGTGACTAATGCAGCGCAGCGGATGACGGTTCGTGTTTCTCATGCACTCGTTTACTGTGGTTTTCATTCGCTCACACTTCAGGATTGAATCAGTTGATACAGCCTACAAACAGCACTTTACTTACCTTTTTAGTACCTGTTAAGGTATCAAGAGACACACAGATAGTCAACATGTTGTTGCGCTTGTTAGCAGTTAGCACAGCTGGTCTGTGCTTATGCTAATGAGCGTGACTCACGGTCGCTCCGTCGATTCATTAGGTGAAAGTGACATATCATCACCGCGATAATTGTGCGCTAATTATATTTTCAGCACAGTGATTTCCTTGTTTCTGCATTTGAATCCTGCTGCTAATAATTCTGGTATTGTTGTCATTAAACTATCCTCCGGAAAACCAGAAAACACGGTGCTTGTTCTGTCATGTCATTTTATTAAAGGGTGAATCATGCCTAAAATAAGCATTTTCAACAAATTAGGGTTAGGACATTGTGGTAATTACGCTAACGGTGTTGTAGTGTGATGGACTTGTTGAAGCTTGTTTCCCCTTTTCGGATATAAATAGATGTTTGTTGGGTGAATCTAATAAAAACTGTCAAAAGCATTTTATTCCATTGTATTCCACCACAAAAATTAAAAGAAAATTAAAAAAATTTTATTTTCACTGTGAAGTGTTATTGAGAGATCCACCAGGATTATTCATGGCATTGTGGTTCGTATTTTCAGAACCTGTTGTTGTTGAACCCGAATGAGCGCTATCTGACTGAACAGAGTCTGAACCACCACGCCTTCCAGACTCAGCGCCTGACGGAGCGGCCCAGCCCGCTCACACCCACACCCATCCGCTCCTCCAAGAGGAAACCGCTGCTGGACAACAGCGCCCCCAGCAGGTCAGGAGGAGTGATTAAATCATACTGGGAAGAGCTGGCTGTGCTTGGAATGGAACACTAACTTACTTACTGTGTATACAAGCTAATTATGCGGTTAAGCATGTAATATTTCAAACATTTGTGGTTATGTGATCCTATTTCAGCAAGTTGCCTTCACTTTTCATCTTGAAAATGGCTATTTTGCATTTTTAAACCAATTTTGTGTACCTTGTTTTTAGCTTTTGGCAGCAAGTCCTACTTCATTTAGATTCGTCATACTGCAAATCAAGGTCTTATCAAATTAAATTTAAAGTCAATTTGAATGCATTGCATTATGGAATACAGAATATTACACTGTGTGTGCTCTGGTTGTAATCTGCACATTTTTGATACATTCAGTAGGTCACTCATCAGATATTCCATGTATAAAAAATACTTTTAGCACCAAATGCTAAATAGTGGGAGTTAGAGCTGCACGATTGTTAAAAGATTGCGATCTCGATTCAAACACCCACACGATCTCATTCCTAAACGATTCACCTGTCTATTAAACCTTTGACAGAGTCAAAACAGAACATTCAAATCTGCTGCTGCTGAGCCAGAGAGAGCAGTTGTCATGTATACGTATGAAACAGCTTCTCAACCACACAGTATCATTATATATGTGTTACAAATATTCAAATTCGCAGAAGAACTGGGATAAAGTTTATAGTTCGGAAATAAACACTGATGTCTGCAAAAGCGATCATAATAGAGCAAATCACCTATTGTAAGTAACATGGATGGCACTTCAAATAAGGATTGATTACATTGATACACCAAAAGGTGGCAACAAGTGACTGTTTAAAAAAAATAGTAATTGAATCATTCATTCAAGAGATTCGTTCAAAAAAAACGCTGATTCATCCAGTAATGGAAAAAATGAAGTATTTGAGTGAGTCATTGAATCATTCACTTATGGAGCCCCGCACATGACATGCAAGATTTACTGTTTCAATCAATTTACTAAATCATGCGATTACTATTCATTTCGATTTACTATTTGTGTTTGCTAAATCTGCGCTCAGTTATTATTCCTTCCTTCGATTTACTAAATTGCACATTTACTACTTGCGCACATTTCATTCCCCAATTTACTAAATTGTGCACATGTTTACTATTTCGTTCCCTCGATTTACTAAATAGTGCGACGTTTTACTTATTTCCCTCGGTTTACTAAATATGCACATAATTTACTATTCATTATTACTTAACGGATTCTATTCATTCTCTGGATTTACTAAATTGTGCGCTCGATTTACTATTGCGTTCCCTCGTGCACAATTTACTATTTTTCACTCCAATTTACTAAATCTTGCACACTATTTACAGTTTTGTTCCCTCATTTACTAATCGCGCGCATGATTTACTATTCGTTCCCTCAATTTAATAAATCGAGACAATTTACTTTTGTTCCCTCAATTTACTATTTCGTTCCATCGATTTACTAAATTGTGCGCACGATTTACTATTTTGTTCCCTCGATTTACTATTTCGTTCCATCATTTACTATTTCATTCCATTTTTACTAAATTGTGTGCACATTTTACTGTTTCGTTCCATCAATTTACTAAATTGTGTGCATGATTTACTGTTTCGTTCCATCATTTACTAAATGTGCGCACGATTTACTATTTCTTTCCATCGATTTACTATTTCTTTCCATCGATTTACTAAATTACTATTTCGTTCCATCTAAATTGTGCACGATTTACTATTGTTCCCTCGATTTACTATTTCGTTCCATCGATTTACTAAATGTTTACTATTTTGTTCCCTCGATTTACTATTTCGTTCCATCGTTTACTATTGTTACTAACTATTTCTTTCCATTTTACTGATGATTTACTATTTTACTATTTCGTTCCATCGATTTACTAATTGTCGTTACTATTTACTATTCGTTCCATCGATTTACACTATTTGTGTCAATTTACTAAGTTGGTTTCTTTCTATTCGTTCCATCGTTACTAAATTACGATTTACTCTTGTTCCCTCGATTTACTATTTCGTTCTACTAATTTGTGCGCACGATTTACTATTTGTTCCATCGATTACTATTATTTACTAAATTGTGCGCACGATTTATATTTTGTTCCAATCGATTACTTTTCGTTCCATCATTTAGTGTGCGACGATTTACTATTTTGTTCCATCGATTTACTATTTCGTTCCATCATTTACTAAATTGTGCGCACGATTTACTATTTGTCCATCGATTTTACTATTTCGTTCCATCATTTACGTGCGCACGATTTACTATTTTGTTCCATCGATTTACTATTTCGTTCTCAATTTACTAAATACGTTCTCGATTATTTCGTTCCCTCAATTACTAAATAGTGCACACGATTTACTTATTGATTTGCTAAATCGTGAGCACGATTAACTATTCCCGCAATTTATAAATTGTGTGCATGATTTAGCAAATCGAGAGAATGAATTAGTAAATCATACACATGATTTATAAATCGAGGGAACAAATTAGTAAATCGTAAGCACGATTTAGCCTACTATTTTTTTTTTTCCTGCATGTCATGTGTGGGGCTCCGTATTCACCATTTATTTTTAAAATAATTTATTCAGATTAATTAAACATTTTAAATAGACTGCAGCAATTAACATTTGTCAGAACCTCTAGTAAATTACATGTTGATTTGTTCAGTTGTCTGTTCAGAATCGTGGGAGAATTGCGATCCGTATTTGAAACTAAAAATATTGTGCAGCTCTAGTGGGAGTAAATAAAATTGAAAAAAAAAAAAGGACTTCGGAGAAATTTTCATAGGCTAAGCAGCTAAAAAGCACTTTTCCTCAAACATTAGGCTTTTCAATCCACTTGAGCCATTAATCTGATTATTAACCGAATTTCTGGATGCATGTAAACTTTTTTTTAGGGGTCATATTGTCAAGAGTTCAAGTCACCATCGCTCAAACAGTCGCGACTGCTCCAGTCTACCCCGTCATGGGCACGAAGACCTCCACCCGCCCAGCTCTGAAGCATTCCTGAACGGGTCGGTACCGTCCACCAACAGCCTGAGCCCAGTTATGCACCCCAAATCCTTTCAACCGCTCAACCGCTCTGCATCATGCGGTAAAGACCTGGCCAGCCTGCAGCACGCTAAAGAGGCTAAATCGAAAATGGGTGATTTTGACTTCGGGAAACCGGCAGACGGCCCGGGGGCCAAGTACTTGAAATCGAACACGCCTCGTTCCCAGAACCGCCATTCCTTTGTGGAGGGCAAAAACAGCACGCTAACGGGGGACCGGGAGAAACAGAGCCGTCACGGTTATGGCGAGTCGACCGCGTCATCCTCTTCGGGCGGAAAAGGGTCATCCTCATACCTGAGTTTGTCCAAGAGTCATGGAGTGCTTAGTGATGCCAAATCCGTGAGCAACCTCAGCGACATGCGACTGCACCCGGACGACCCCTCCGGCTCTCCCCGCTATTTCCCCAGAGCAGCTGCTTAGACCTTAACATGAACCTGAACTTGCCGGCACCGGGCAGCCCATCCATGCAACACGGGGGACACAGTCCCGCTGTGGGGCGTCGCAGCAAACTGGAACGGGACGGAAGCACGGCGGAGCAGTCCACCCGCCGCTCCTCGTCAAGAAAGAGCCAGCAGCAGAGCGACGGAAACCCTGCTGATCCGCTCGACTCCGGAGTGGGACTGTCTCTTTCGGCTCCTCAAGATTTCCCCTATGGTGTGGGCTACACCAGCCCATTTTCCTCCCAGCAGCGGCCGCACAGGCATTCCATGTACGTGCGGAGGGAACGTGGGCGTCCCCATGGGGGCGAGACGGGCGGATTGGCAGTGGGGCAGGGGATGCCTACTAGGGCCAGCAGTCTACAGCTACTGACCCCTCAACTACAGCATCGGACCCTGCCAAGACACATGGGCAGCGCCGTGTCGCGGGACGCAGGATTAGACCAGGTCAGTCCAAACCTCTTTCTTTTAGTGTTTTGCCTGCTTTCTGATGCCTGTAAGCATTCGTGAGTTGTGTAGAGTGGGTTCAGTGCTGGGTCTGGATCAGGATGCTAAACTCTGCAGGACAGTGGCCCTCCAGGACCGGAGATGAATGAAGTCTGGATGTGTGGCTTGTAAATATTACGCATTTGTTCCAAACCTTAATGAGCTGCCTCAGTGTTTGTCTACATAGGCAGCCACACCTTCTAAAGCAACATTTTAACCAAGGTTGTACAAAACTCAGAATTAAAGTATCTTCACCTTTTCGAAATGATAGGAAGAAGAATCTGTCTGTCTGTCTCTGTGTCTATCTATCTATCTAGTGTGTACAGTATGATGACTAAGAATGTTGACTAGGTAGGCAGTTCACTAGGGTTTGGAACAGATCCTGTGTGTGATGGAGTGATCATATGAATGTGTGCTGGCGCTTTGTGCTTCACCTGCTCTCATCTCTCCATAAACAGACCGACCCCGCAGCCGCAGAGGTCAGTCACACACGGCCTTTAATCCGGGAGTCCACACGGGACAACACCACCGCCTTTCACGCACCACGGCAAAAAAGCGAGGTCCGCACCATCCTGCTTTCTCCCTCTTTCACTGTCTCTTTTACCTCTTTCTCTCTACGTTCCTCCTTCTGCTGCCCATTTTCCTATTTGCTTTGCTCTGTCATTCTTGAAGGTGGCATTTCAGTTGTGTTTCCTTTTGTTTGGAGTTTATGCAGAGGGGAAATCGTCAATGTTCATGCCACATAATGTCCTTAGTGTTACATTCAGCACTTGTTCTGCTTGAAACACGTCTGTGACGAATGTTGATGCTGCAGGGAGGCGTGTATCACGAGCAGCTCACAGATGACAGCGGATCCGCCAAAGAGAACCGCATGATGTACGCCGATTCTGTGCCGCGACGGGTCGGGAGCTTCTACAGGGGTCAGTCACACCACATTTATACAAATCCTGCTTTTTATTTAAACATATGTTATAGAGGGAAGTAACATGTTTTATTTTATCATGTTGTCTAATTTATTTATTAACAAATGCGATTGAAAACCTCTCTGTTCCCCGTACTGTAGTCATGCAGCGCTCCACACAGTGTCTACACTGCAGGCGCCAAACAACTAAATTAGATTGCTCCCATTATAATCAACAAAACTGTCAACACTGCATGCCTCGCAGTATTCACTGCAATAAAGTAATTGAATGCAAACTATGTTGGGAGGACAATCAAAAAACAACAGCAAAAGAAATTCCACTTTGAATAAAAAGAAAGAGAGAGCGAGTAAGAAGTAATGCAATAGTTACATTATGCATTTTAACAATGCAATATCGTTTTTTGTAACACTTTGCTTTTAAAGGTCACATTCCCCAGCACTGGTTCCAGGTCTCATCTCACCTCTTCTCCACACTCAATATGTGCATGTTTTTCTGTTTTCACCAGTGCCGTCACCCAGACCCGATAACTCGTTCCATGAGAGTTCAGGGGTCACGATAGACAGCAGCCACAACATGCATCAACCGACCTATGACCCCTGGTGAGGATGCAGCACTTACACTCTCTGTTTTCTTAAAAAAAAATTGAAATGACAAAATCGCTACAAAATTCCACTTTAACTGAAATTAAAATGAAAACTGAAGATATAAAAACAGAATCTAATTCAAAATATTAAAAGAAATAACAGTATAATATAATGTTAGATTGGAAGCATCAGTGTTATTGACGTTGTAAGTGTGTTGTTTGATGAGGACGGGGTCAGAGACGCTGGACGTGAGCCCTCCAGAACCCACCAAAGAGAAAGAGAAACAAGGCTTCTTCAGATCCATGAAGAAGAAGAAGAAGAAGCCACAAGCCGTGAGTCTCTGTGTGTATGTGTGTTACATCCTTTTATTCATGTATCACAGGTGAATGTGTAGTAGAGTGTAAACCCAGTCCGTAAACGAGAGCCTGTGACCTGACTCAACTGACTTGACATTTTAAACCAAAAGCTCATCCAAATATCAATTCTGTCATTATTTATTCCCCTATTTCATTACAAACACACGTGCAGTTATTATTTTCTGTGAAACACCGCAGAAATTTAGAAGAATATTCACGCTGCTCTTTCCTGTGACCACATCTGTCAATCTCCAAAAAACACAGTACAACCACCACAAAAGTCCTATTCTATTCTATTCTATTCTATTCTGTTCTGTTCTGTTCGATACTGTTCTGTTCTATTCTACCTATTCTGTTCTAATCTACTCTGTTCTATTCTACTCTAACTGTTCTATTCTACTCTGTTCTATGGTTCTGTTCTATACTTCTGTTTCGATTCTATCTACTTGTTCTATTTGTTCTATTCTGTTCTATTCTTTCAAATTCTGTTCTATTGCTATTTACTCTACTCTGTTCTGTTCTGTTCTATTCTCTATTCTACTATACTCTGTTCTATTGTATTCTATTCTGTCTATTCTACTCTGTTCTGTTCGATTCTGTTCTACTCTGTTATTCTTTCTACTATTCTGTCTATTCTACTCTATCTGTTCTATTCTATTCTATTCTGTTCTATTCTAATCTATTCTTTATATTCTACTGTTCTGTTCTATTCTACTCTGTTCTGTTCTATATGTTCTACTCTGTTCTTTTCTATACACTGTCTATTCTATCTACTCTACTCTGTTCAGTTCTATTCTATTCTACTCTACTGTTCTATTCTACTTTATTTTGTTCTATCTATTCTACTGTTCAATTATATTCTACTTTGTTCTGTTCTACTCTATTCTTTCTATTATATCTACTCTGTTCTTCTATTCTGTTCTATTCTATTCTGTTCTATTCTAATTCCTATTCTATTCTCTATTCTACTTTTGTTCAATTCTTCCTCTATTCTGTGGTTCTCTTTCTGTTCTATTCTATCTCTGTTCTGTTCTATTCTACTTCTGTTCTATTCTTCTATTCTACTCTGGTCCAAATCTTTGATAGCTTTGTGTGAGGAATGGTCCAAAATTTAATATTCAGTGAAAATCATTAGAAAACTGGGTCATAATATGAAACCTTTTAAAAAAAACAAATATTTAGAATTTTTATTTAGAATTAATTATAAATCCTAATCAATATTAAATTGTTTAGAGAGTTAAAATCTCCCAGGCTCCCCAGTTTGTTGGGTTATTATTGTTTAAAAAAACATAAAAAAAAAAAAAATTTCTTTACTTTAAATAACTTAAAATATAAAATAAACATTAACTGAAATCAGATGAAATAAAATATAAAAAACAATCTTATTTTATTTCAGCTAGTTTAACTTTAAAGTACTAAAATAACTAAAAATAAAACTAAAATAAAAATGAATAAAATATAGAACTTAAAAACTTAAAAAAAACATAAAATTATAATAACTTAAAAATGGAAAAATAAAAATAAAAACTAATTCAAAATATTAATAAAATGGAAATGCATTAAAATTAACATTAACTGAAATACAATTTTAAATGAAATATAAAAAATATTTTATTTCAGCTAGTTACAAATTTTCAACAATTCTAATTTTTGTTTAGTTTATATTGAAGTACTAAAATAAAAAATTAAAAACTTTATAGACAAAAAAAAACAGAATTACTAAAACTTAAAAACTAATAATAAAAAATCAATTTAAAATATTAATCAATACTAACAGAAATTGTATTTGTCATATGAACCCATTTAAAATGAAAACAAATGATGTAAAATATTTTTCAATAATTAACTGTGAACCCTAATCAGATGAAATCAGTGGAGTCGTGTGTCAGATCTCTGTGTGAGTTTGTGCCTCTTGTATTGCAGACAGACACTGCTGAAGAGCGACTTCCAGTCATGAGGAAAGCTCTGTTTCCTCTGTTTCACTCTCAGAGGAGCTTCACGCGGAGCTCCTCTGAGAGAGAGCGTCCCCTAGTGGCCACACCGATGGTATACACGAGTCTCCATACATACGCCTCTAACAAACTAAACCGCTCTCGCTGCATGAATTAACAAGACTAACAGTTGTGTGTTGAAGTGGGCTGGGTACGTGTGTCCTCATTGGCTGTTAGATCTGTGATGTCATCAGACCTCTGAGACTGACTCCGCCCTCATGCACAAATGAGTTCATATTTGCATCCTGTAATTTGCATGTGCAAGAATTTTCCTTTTTTGATTTTGATTTTGATTTAGACTGAAGTAAAAACATGAGGGTGAAACTGATAAATCATCTTCCTCCAAAATCAGAAGAAAACAGACACATTTTACATTGTTTTTATTATAATTAAGACATTTTTGTCCCAAATTTCTCATGTACAGAAATGCAATTTGTTTACTGAATTATACTGCTTTTAATAAAAAAAAAAAAAAAAAAAATCATGCCCAAACTTGATGATTTCAGTTACTAAAATAAGTAAAGATTTTTTGGTGAGATTTACCTGTAAAAATGTAATAAAAAATGTAAAGCTGTATTTTTCTCTAAGGCTGTTTTGAAACGTATTGCGAAAAGCATTATACAAATAAAGTTCAATTGAACTGAATTAAAAAAAAAATTTGATTCAAGTGGTGGAATGATTTTTATCTGTCATTTCTTGGATCTGCTGATGGTGAATATGATGATGTTGTGATTAATCTGATTAATAATAATCACCATCATCATAAAAAGTCATATTTAGAAGAAGAATCAAAATATTTGTAAAATCCACCTGTCAGAAAACATGATTACGCTTCTCTCCCGGGCTGTTCTTCTCTGTTATTTTGTCTGTTAGTTGTAGTATGTAAATGTGGAGATGATTGACAGCTCTGTGCTGCATGTGATTGGTCAGGTGGCGAGCGAGGGGCCGGATCAGGTGCTGATGCAGAAGTCGTCGCGCTCGTACGGACACCAGGGCAGCAGACATCGCACTCGGAGCCGGGACCGGGAGCGCAGCCGGGACAGAGAGCCGGATCCGGAGCGAGAGCGGGACGCGGACTGGCCCGTGGAGAGAACGCCTGACACTCACTCTCAGGTACAGCTGACCGTCACGCTTCACTGTTGGACACAATAGAGTCCTGTGAGAGAGATTCTGCTGAATTTGATCATGATTGGACTGAATTACTGCAGCCATGATCAATCACTAACACAAACAAACATCTGTTAAATAATTTTGTTTACTGCCTGCTTTCCGCGGATGAAGAGTGCGGTGTTAAACACATCAGACCATTCACACTGAATTTATTGTTAGTAATGCTTTATGTAGCACCTTTTTAAAAATGAAAAGAAATGCATTTACAGAAATTAAACCAATGAAGGAAATAAAAAAGAGAACAACAGTCTCTTCTGCTCACCAACACTGCATTTATTTGATCATAAATACTGTAAAAATTGTGAAATATTTTTACAATGTAAAATATCTGTTTTCTATGTTAATATATAGTAAACTGTAATTTATATACAGTGATCAAAGCTGAATTTTCAGCATCATTACTCCAGTCTTCAGTGTCACATGATCCTTCAGAAATCATTCTGATATGATGATTTGATGCTCAAGAAACATTTATGATTATTATCAATGTTGAAAACAGTTCATATTTTTGTGGAAACTGTGGTATATTTTATTCTTCAATATTCTTTGATGAATAGAAAGTTCAAAAGAGCAGCATTTATTTGCATTATAAATGTCTTCACTGTCACTTTTCATCAATTATCCATGCTGAATAAAAAAGGATCTTACTGACACCAAACTTTTGAACAATAGTATAATGGGTATAAAATAATAAAATAAAAATAATTTATAAAAAGCCTAATTTATATAGAAAATAATAGTGTTTTTTATTATTACAGAAACATGTTACTTGTACCTAATTTTAATGTTTTTCTGTGAATATTACACGTAAATGTCATCATACACAACACATGGGCTATTTCAATAAAAATATATAATAATTTACATTTAGATTACATAATTTAAAAATAAATTAATAATTGATTAAAAATTATATATATTTATATAATCTTAAATTACATTTTACATGTGGAATTGTTAAATTACTCTCAATAGCTAGTTCTGAAAAACCTACACAGTAATACAGGAGTTTATTAATAGTAGCTTTATTAATAGTACACTTGTGTGTTACAGCTCAGTGTGTTACATAATCACAAGATTCAGTTTGCGATTTCATAAATTATATATTAAATTACATACATGTAAGTTTAATATACATTATGTGATTAAAATATATGTAAATTATATAAAAAGATTCAGTTTTTGTTTTTTAGAAATTATGCAGTAAATTACATAATTATCTAAACAAATTATATATAATTATATAATTTTTATATAATTATATAAAACATTCAGTTTTTGATTTTTAGATGCATTAAATTATTATTTATAAATCATATATATATATAAATAATTTATATATAAAAAGACTTTGATTTTTAGAAATTATGCATTAAATTACATATAAATAAATTGTATATAAATTATGTAATTTAAATAAATAATTTTAAATTATATAACAAGATTAATTTTTTTGAATTTGATCAATTATGCATTAAATTGAATTTAAACAAATTATATATACATAATCAAAAACTGAATGTTTTCATATTTATGAATTAATGATTAAATTACATATAATCATATAAATGATAAAATAAATTAAAATAAAGACATTACGCATTAAATTACATTTATATTATAGAATATAAAGATTCAGTTTTTGATTTTATAAATTATGCATTGATTAAATTACATATAAATTGTGTGTATATAGCTAAATAAAGAGTTAATATGCAGAATCAGATATGTATAAGATTGTGTAATATATAAAAATATGTATCAGATTAAATGCATTAACTTACACAAAAAAGATGAACATTTGGTGCTGTATAAATATATCTAACCAGTAATGTGTGTTTGGTCTTGTTCTGTCTCTCAGCCTCTGAGGTCTCTGCGGAAGCTCCTTCATCTCACCACCTCCTCCTCCTCGTCCTCCAACCAAACCTCAGCAGATCTCCACTACCCTCTGCCCCCGCAGTCCTCCTCCAAAGGCGGGAGTTTCGTGGAGCCTCGCGGCCTCAGCTCCATGCAGTCCAAAAGCCGGCAGGCTGCGTACGCGGCCCCGGGGCCCCTGGAGTCCGGCTGGCACTCCACCGCTCTGGGCCGTCCCGAGGGAAACCCATATCCCGAGCAGCTGACCTCCAAACCGGGCTTCGCTCGCCACTTTCGTTCGCGTTTGCCAAACCTGAATGACCTTAAAGAGACTGCGCTGTGAACGGCGCCCCCTAATGGACCTTTTCTTCTTACGTATTAAGGATAGGCCTATATGTCCCCATCTTTATTTTTGTTGGCTTTTTTTAGTTTTTAATATTTGATAGCACTTCTTGTATTATTTATGTAATTACTGTATTTTTTTGTTTTTGGATAACTACAGTCTAAAAGAAGATTATATAGCTCTATGTACATGGGAATATATATATATATATATATAAATGTATAGCACTGTACGTGCAGGCTTCAGTTTCTACTCTGGTTGTAGTATATATATATTATCTGATTCTGCATAGTAACTCTTATATTTGGCTAAAATGTATAGACGACAGTATTGACATTTATTTTATAGTTCTAGAATAAGACTACACGGTATATATAGATATTACGACTTTGTCTTTGAGTATTTTCTGTTTACAATTCAGTGAATATCAATAGATATTAAGAGTAACAGTAATTAATGGTAAGAATGCGTACGTTTGCGTGATTCTGTGTACGTGTGCTTCACAGATAGCGCACGTATGTTGCTTTAAACTAGGGCTGTCATTAACGATTACTTTGGTAATTGAGCAATAATTCGATTATTCTGAGTAATCGAACCTCTGCCTTTATGTATTATAACAAATGCCTGCAGAGGGCGCCAGTCAATGTTACCAAGTCTTCAGTTTTCCCAGTGGAATTGGGCTACTTTAACACTGTTGCCGCGGGTTTCTTTTTCACGTCCGTGGGTTGAAGCGACCCTAAATTATGATATTTAGCCCCTGGAATTCGAATTTTATCAGAGGTACCCCGACAAAAACGCGGATTTTACCCACCAGAACGCAATTTTTTTTTACCAAAGGAGCCCCCTTAAATGCGAGTGGGCTAGTTTTGAGTAGCAGTTGGGTGGGTTTTGCTGTGAAAATTGTTTTTACACTTTACAACGCGACCTAATCCTTGTTTAATGTTGGCTTACAACATTTATTTCAAATGTACACTTAATATTTGGCAATTTCTTTACGACAGAAATGCTACAACCACTGTCATTTCTTGAACAAGAACACATGGACTTAAAGGATTAGTTCACTTTCAAATTAAATTTTCCTGATAATTTACTCACCCCCATGTCATCCAAGATGTTCATGTCTTTCTTTCTTCAGTCGAAAAGAAATTAAGGTTTTTGATGAAAACATTCCAGGATTTTTCTCTATATAGTGGAATTCAATGGACTCCAAACGGTTGAAGGTCAAAATGACAGTTTCATTGCAGCTTCAAAGAGCTTTAAATGATACCAGACGAGGAATAAGAGTGTTATCTAGAGAAACGATCAGTCATTTTCTAAAAAAAATGTAAAAATTATATACGTTTTAACCATAAATGCTCATCTTGAACTCTCTCTTTCTTCTTCTCTATTAGAATTCCAGCAGTGTAGACACTGCTAAGTGCATTACTGCCCTCCTCAGGTCAAAGTTTGAACTAATTGTTATATACTTGAACTAGCATATTGTATATGACAATTTAGTTCAAACTTTGACCTGAGGAGGGCAGTAATGCACTTAGCAGTGTCTACACTGCTGGAATTCTAATAGAGAAGAAGAAAGAGAGAGTTCAAGATGAGCATTTATGGTTAAAACGTATATAATTTTTATTTTTTATTTTTTTTAGAAAATGAGTGATGGTTTCTCTAGATAAGACCCTTATTCCTTATCTGGGATCGTGTAGAATTGAAGTCCACTATATAGAGAAAAATCCTGGAATGTTTTTATCAAAAAACGTATTTTCTTTTCGACTGAAGAAAGAAAGACATGGACATCTTGGATGACATGGGGTAAATTATCAGGAAATTTTAATTTGAAAGTGAACTAATCCTTTAAACGAGGGCTAAAACTTTTATTTTGAAATCGCGATGAGCCGTTAGCACATTTAGAAACATGCTGGTGTATTCTCCTGCGTTTATAAATGACTTACCTTACAAATCTGATGAAATGGCCGCACATTGCGTTTCGAGATGAACGTTTAAAGCGATCCAAACTCACAGCATATGCAGAGATGGAGTTTGAGATGCTCAACTCATGTAAATGATAAGAGTTTGTGTGCAGCTGCATTTACACAGGTAACCTACACACATGTACATTACAGCGCATTTTAAACCTGCAGCACATATGTTTATTTAATTGAATCGCAGCCTTTGTAAATTCACAATAGTATTATGATTTTTAAACTGCTTTAATATCGTGCAGCCTTTGAAACTTCTCGTCTGTGGAAACCGCCACTTACAGTATTTTGGCGGTTACTCGACACGGGCAAACTGAAATCGAGGTATCGTGACAGCCCTACTTTAAACGTCACATTTGTGTATAAATTCATTGTGAATGTCATTTTAACACACAACAGGCGATGTGCTGCAGATGAAGGGTAAAAAACAAACATTGTCCGGATGAAAACGTCTCACAACATACGTGCGCTATCTGGGTTTCGTGTGGGTCTTTTGTTAAGTCTATACAAATCATATACAAAGCCTTTTAAATGACAATTGAAGCAAAAACATCAACAAAATCTGACCAAATCATACAAAAGGGTGTGGCTCCACCTGCTGGCCATTGAGATCCACTGCAAAAAAATCTGAGCTTAAGATGCCTTTTTATTTTTAAAGCAAGTTAATTTTTACTAAATCTAACAGTCTTTGATTCCCTCAGGTATAGAGTTCTCTGAACACTGCAAATACACTTTTACATGCAATATCTGGATATCGGATGTCGAAGCTCTAGATTGTTTGATGTTTCTGTTTAGGGAAATACAGCCAGTGTGTGTTCACAAGGAGGAGAAATAATAATAATAATAATAATAATAATTAATTAATTAATTTTATGCAATATGTAATTTCACATTCGCCAGATAATCCTTCTAAATAAAGATCAAGGTACCTGGAGGCGCATTTTGTCCTCTCAGCTGGTTTTTACGCGCATGTGCTTTAATGATTCATATGTCAGTCGGGTACATGAGATGTCAAACGCCAGGGTTTCCTGGAAAACTGCGTCGATTACGCATCAGCCATATACATCTCGTTTTGTTTTCAGAGATAGCCCAGCTAACAGGGAACGTTCTCAGAACTTTTATCTAACGTTCTGGCAAGGTTCTCTGAACGTTATGAACAAACGTTCTGCCAGTAACATTAATAGAACGTTCGTTTTAGAGTTGATCATGTTCTCAAATCATTGGCACAAAAACAATTTATACAGCGTTCATGGAATGTTTTTTCCTGAAACATTTCTTGGACGTTCATTTAATTTTTTTGTTACTTTTGAAAGTTCTCTGAACATTCTGAAATGTTCCCATGTTTGCAGAATGATGAAGTGGAATGTTCCCTTAACATTTGCATAACCAAGAAAAAAAGTTGGACATTTTAAACGTTCAGAGAACATTCAAAAATAATGTTTTTAAAGCTTAATATGTATGTTAGCAAAACTTGTTTAGAGCATATATTTGTTAGCTGGGATGTAGAGCTGCACGATTCTGGATAAACTGAATCATGATTTTTTTGTTTCAAATAGAGATTGCGATTCTCTCACGATTCTAAACAGACAACTAAACAAAATAACATCATTTACTAGAGGTTCTGACAAAATGTTAATTGCTACAGTCTATTTAATAATGTTTAATTGAGTTGAATGAATTATTTTTAAGAAATGGTTTGAGTGAATGATTCAATGACTCACTCATAAAGACTTACTGGATGAATCAGCATTTTTGAACAAATCTCTTGAATGAATGATTCAATGATAAATACATTTTTTAATAGTCTCTTGTCGCCACCTACTGGTGTAACGATGTAATTGACACAATCATTATTTGAAGCGTCAAGTCACTTTCAAAAGGTGATTTACTCTATTCTGATCACTACTGTAGACATCAGTGTTTATATCTGAACTATAAACATTTATCCCAGTACTTCTGTGATCATTTGAATTATTGTAACACAGAAATGATGATACTGTGAAGCTGTTTCATGACTGGCTCTCTCTGGCTCAGAACGCTGATCTGAATGTTTGCTATGATCGGACTTGTCAAAGGTTCAATTGACAGATCCGAATCACTGTCATTTAGGAATAAGATCCATAGGTGTTTAAAACAAGATTGTGATCTTTTGACGATTAATCGTGCAGCTCTTCTGGAATGTAGGGAATTATCCTCCAATTGTCTAGATTATCAAGAATATTAATCATAAAGCTGACTAATATTGGTCAATGGTCAAACCATCTCTGCGGTCGTGAAGTTGATTCATCAGCCTCTTCTACTGCTACATGTTTCATATCAAAGGAGTACCACGATGGAAGGTGTTTTACTCTATAATCTTGTGTTTCAGCGACTATAGAGGAGTTAAGATGCTAATAATCTCATTTAAATAAGAAGATTGTCTGTTTTTTTAAAAAATCCATGAATAAATAAAGTCAAACTAAATCAAACATGAACTGTCCTTTAGCTCTTCTTGGTCTTTGTAAAAACATGTTTAATTGCAGACACAGGAGTGTAGAACAATGTTCTCCAGGAGAGTAAATGCTTGCATTGCTAATTTTAGCATTGCCATATTGTTTTTAATATAATCTCCTACATGATAAACCTTGTTAGCATATCTTATTTGAAATGACTTAAAGGATTAGTTCACTTTCAAATAAAATTTTCCTGATAATTTACTCACCTCCATGTCATCCAAGATGTTCATGTCTTTCTTTCTTCAGTCGAAAAGAAATGAAGGTTTTTGAGGAAAACATTCCAGGATTATTCTCCTTATAGTGGACTTTTAATGGCCTCCAAACGGTTGAAGGTCAAAATTACAGTTTCAGTGCAGCTTCAAAGGGCTTTAAACGATACCAGACGAGGAATAAGAGTCTTATCTAGAGAAACCATCTGCCATTTTCTAAAAAAATACAACTGCTTTATAAACACAAACAATCGCCTTGCATGTGCTTCTGCTTTCCGTATTCTTCAAAACGCTTACGAATGTTCTTATTTGGTTTTGGGGGAACCAAATAACATTCTTGTAACCAAAAACCATTTCTCTTTATTTCAGATATACTTGAAAGAATAGAAACTCAACTTGAAGAACATTTGCAAAGTATTGACCTCTATGACCACTTTCAGTCGAGCTTTAGATCAAACATAGCACTGAAACGGCTCTTGTTAAAGTTACAAATGATCTTCTCCTTGCAGCAGATTCTAGCCTTCTGTCTATTTTCATTCTTTTAGATGTTAGTTCTGCCTTCAACAGCATTAGTCATTCAGTCTGACTGGAACGATTGGCTTGAATTGGAGTAGCTGATAATGCGCTTCATTGGATTTCATCTTATTTAAGTGACAGGAAAAAGTTTGTCCAGATTAAGAAAGCTCAATCAGAGCCTGTCACAGTTACTCAAGGTGTTCCTCAGGGCTCAGTGTTTGGTCCGCTTTATATTTTACCCCTTGGTCACATTTTCGCAACTTATGGCACTAACTTCCATTTTTATGTTGATGACATGCAATGGTACAAAACCGAACGCTTCTCATCCCTCTTCTGAACTCTCAGAACATTTACTATAGTTTTAGGTAAACAACAATAAAAATGTAAAAGCATCTTACATTTTCCAAGAACATGAAAAGAGTTCCTTATGCAATGATGTCCATAAAGTGAATGAATGAGTTACAAAAAATGCATTTAGTTTAAGTAGAAATATATTTTACAGTGGGTGTGAATCAGAGTCACAGTGAATCTATTCAATTCTCATTTATTTGAATGGCGCTTTTCACATTACATATCGTTTCAAAGCGGCTTTACAGAAAATGCTTGTTTCTACATTACAGTTTAGATTGATCTGTGTCCAAGTTATGTATTTCAGAAATGTACATGTACAAATCACACACTTCACTAACATCATGTATTAATTTTAGGCAGAAACAATGAGCTTATTGAAGTAATTATTACAATTATTGCAGGGTGGAGTTCAGTACAGACTCAAACATTGATTATATCTTAATTCAAAGCATATTCCTGTTTTAGTGAATAAAAAGTGACCTTATCATGCTACTGGAGCACCTGGACTACCTTTTAATTCATTGAGCTCCATCAAAATCTGAATCCAGATTGCTCTTATTTCTTTAATCTTTGTCAAATAGCTCCTGTCGTGAACCTGAGCGTGGAATCTTTTAACAATTTGATGCAACTCTTCCCTAATGTCGTTCTGTGCTGCGTTCCCACGATCCTCGAACTGCATTTCTTCTTCTGCTTCTTCTGCTGCAGGCTGCAAATCTAGAAAAAGATGACAATAGTTAGATTTAGGATAATGAGTAGCAATACGAGTGGCCTGTTACAGAAGATAGACATATTTACCAACATCGCCTCCGTCTGCGTTAATCAAGGGCGCAGTCACTGCAAATAAAAAGAAGACATGTTCAATAGTAAATAATTAAAAATATAAGCACACAGATGCCAGAAAATGTACAGATTGATACCGTCAAAGGCGTTCTGCTCCTCCAGTTGACCGTTCAGAAGGCCTGTTAAAAATCGAGAGATTTGGTAAATGCTTTATATTCAGTGTTGGGTTAGTTATTCTAAAAAGTAATTAATTACTTGCATCTTCAACTGTGTAATTACTCTCTCTAAAAAGTATCACGTTGCTTATTACTAAAGAAAACTATTCATGCTTAAAAGGGTAAATAAACTACCTTTACATTTCTTGATATCCATCAAAAACTGAAGCAACATTACTCGATTTACTTCAAGATTTGACAGAGTGTGACTCATAGAGATTTTGTCAGCTTCCACTCTCTTAATGATTTCACGAAGCAGTTCTCTCTTGCTCTGATCCTCGAACTGCGATTCTTCTGCTTGTTGGTGAAAAGCATCTGGATCGTCTCCATTGCTGGTCCCAGATGAAGGTGCCTCGTCATCCACACTCTCATCTGTGTAGAAGAAGAACTCAAGATTAAAGGTAACCGGGTACATCAAGTGTTTAATGTTGTTTATGTGTCCATTTAGTGATGTTTTTAATGTGCTTTAAGACAAACCATGTGCAGATTCATCAGTCAACAGCACTGCTGAGTGTTTCCTCTTTAAAACTGCAGTGATCTAAAGACAGTCTCCAAAATGTGGTTTGAAATCGCTGGTGTTTCTGACATCATTAACTACCTTGTAACCAATCACCTCATAAGGGGGCGGGGCTTTAGCATATCATTAACCATGACCGATCTGAATCAAGAGAGTCTCGAGAAGCCCGGTTATCTGGTATATTTTTCTGTTGATATGAAAAATCAGTTAGATTTAGCAATATAACACGTGAATTATGTATATGATTTATATTATGATGTTACGATGAATATGTTTTTCTCCACTGATGAACTGAAGTTGAATTACCGTTATATGTCCGATGTAGAGAGTGATGCATAAAACACAATACCATTGTGATATATCGAGCCTGTATAATTCAATCTTACTCTTTTTCTGAATCAGTTTCTGCTTCAAAATACATGGCTGAATTAAACCAGTATTTCCATTTGCCATTGTGCAGTGTTTACCTCAGCAAGTTGACCGAGTGGATCTCTGAGCTTGCGCGAGTAAGGAGGCGGGGCTAATTTGCATATTCATGGTTCCTTGTATACTAAATGAAGCAAGGGTGTCGAGTTACATTCAAGCTATTTTAAGGCATAAATAACTTTTTTATAGGAATAAACATTTAAATATGTCAATCTGGCGATTAACGATGAGTTTTAAGGAATAAAATTCATGCAAATGCTTTTAAACCATTCACACACGACAAGACACAGTGTGATACTGGCGCACATCTGTGAATCGCACACACACACACACTTCAGACAGCGCTTGAACAGACGAAAACACAAAATTAAGCCAAAATGCCAATTTTGTCGAGTATCCTTGTAAGCATAGTCTTCAATTATTTAAATTAAGTCTTAAATTAATGTAAAGATTTGAGAAAATGAGTGTCAGATGAACATGATCATCGCAATTAACTACAGAAAAATGTGCGATTAATTAGTTACTATTTTAATCGATGGACATGCAGCAGTAAAATAAATGAGAAAACTAAACATTTCTGCTTAAAGGGGTAAATAAAAAGTGTCCTTATTATCCTACCTTTTGATTTCTCTTTCTGAAGCTTCAAACAAAAGCGATTAATAGAGATTTCGTCAGCATCCAATATGTTAACGATTTCACGAAGCCAATCCCTGATCTTGTGACCCTTGGACTGCATTTCTTCTGCTTCTGCTTGTTGGTGAAAATCTTCTGGTGTTTGTCTGCCTCTCACTGACACCTCCTCGTCTCGATCGCTGGTCCCAGACGAAGATCCCACGTCTTCCACACTCTCACCACGCCTTTCTATGTAGAAGAAGAGCTCAAGATTAAAGGTGACTGGGTACATCAATGTTTTAAAGTTAATATAATGAATACGATAAAGCGTTGAGAAGATTTTCGCAAGTGCTACGTAAAATTTGTTTGACAAATCAACTTGAATTCCACAGCTTTTTATCTGCATGGTCTGGTTCAATTTTCATGAAAATCAGAACAACAGCCTAGTAGAAGTTCGAAAAAGCGGGTTTTTCGGAAGACATAAAGAAATGAATATTTTCATGACAGAAAATAGGGTGCAATCAGAACGCCAAGGAATTGGAGGAAAAAAATATTTTATTTCTAGCCATTACGGTTCAAAAGTTATTAGCATAAATATAGTGCACGTTTGGACAGCAGGTGGCACTAGAGGGATTGAGTTAGAGACTCCAAATTTTGATATGGTGACAGTTCAGACTGTCCTCTATCAGTGTGCCAAATTTCAAACTTGAATTCTTTGAAAAAACTAAGTTGGCAAAACTCTAAAAATTTTAGGCAATCAATTACCTCAATTTTTAAGTTAAGAAATTCAAAGTTTAAGTAAATAAAACTGGCAGATTTTTATTTTGTACTCATTCATTTTAATTGTTCTTAACTTGAAATATTTGAGTACACTAATTCATACATTTAAATTAAAATTTCCATGTAACCTCAATGTAAACATTTTCATTAGTGTTAACTCTCCAAAAACTCACATTAACAGAAACTCTTCTAAATTAGCATAAAAAAACATTAATCACTACTATATCTTTCACTTAACATTTTGTGCAAAAAACATTATATAACACGTAATTTTAGCATTTACTCTCCCTTTCGAGTGGCATGTGCAAAGCATGCTGGGAAATAGAAACCCAGTTAAACTTAAGTTAATCTAAATTGAACGAAATTTGTTCATAAAACTCAAAACAATGAATTTACTTAAAATATATCAGTTCCCATGAACTTGAAAGAAAAAGAAAGTGCTAAATACTCATAAAAGTTAATTTGACTGAACTTTTTTTTTTTTAAGTTTGTCCTACTCAAACCAATTAATTATTTTGAGCATTAGGATTTACAGTAAATCAGTGGCCTATATTCATAAAAAGATGCCATTAAACAAATATTTAAAATACAGGCTACTGTCTTTATGTTGTTTTACATATGTCTTCTGGTCTTCTGGAGTCAGATTTATAACACCAGGCTGCAAATCTATAAAAAGATGACAATAGTTAGATTTAGCATAATCAATATAAGTTGCCTATTACAGAAGATATTCAATTTACCAGCATCACCTCCGTCTGCGTTAATCAAGGGTACAGTCACTGCAAATAAAAAGATGACACATTCAGTTGTAAATAATGAAAAATATAAGAACATAAATGCCAGAAAATGTACAGACACGGTCTTACATGTCTGTTAAAAATTGAAACATCTGGGCCTGTATGTATAAAACTTCTCAGAAATGCTCTTAAGAATAGTCTTAACTATTTTGACTTAAAATTCTTAGTAAAAAGTAGGACTTAGTAAAGAGTAGGAGACTTTAATAAAGAAGCTAAAAGCAACTTTTAGTAAAGTCTTAGATTGATTCTTAAGTGCTGACTTGAAGGATGGTTCACCCAAAAAATGAACATTTTGTCATATTTTACTTTGTTCCAAACCTGTATAAAATTTATTTGTTCTGTTAAAAACAAAACTAGATATTTTGGAGAAAGGTTGTAACCATGCCACTTTGGGCCACCATTGACTTCCATAGTAGAAAAAAAATACTATGGAAGTCAATGGTGGCCCAAAGATAAAATTTGTGTTCAGCAGTACAAAGAAATTTATATTTGGGTGAACTATCCCTTTAAGTGTTGTGGACTAAGGACTACAATGCCCTCAACTTCTGAATCAGCCAATAGTGAGCCTGCATGGGTGAAGTCACAGCAGCACAACGCCAAACATTTAATGTTATTATAAAATAAATCATTCAAAAAACACTGAAACGTTTAATATTTAAAATTATTTTTAAAATTTGCTTTGCACTGTGCAAAATTATCAAAAATTAGTATTGATGATGTGGGATCTTTTTCTATTGATATACAGTTGCAAGAAAAAGTATTTGAACCACTTGCAGAATCTGTGAAAATGAATAATTTTAACAAAATAAGAGAGATCATACAAAATGCATGTTAGTTTTTGTTTAGTACTGTCCTGAGTAAGATATTTTACATAAAAGATGTTTGCATTTAGTTCACAAGACAAAACAATAGCTGAATTTATTAAAATAACCCCATTCATAAGTATGTGAACCATTGATTCTCAGTACTGTGTGTGGTCACCTGATGATCCACGACTGTTTGTGTGTTTTGTGATGGTTGTTCCTGAGTCTCTTGTTTGTCCTGAGCAGTTAAACTGAGCTCTGTTCTTCAGAAAAATCCTCCAGCTCCTGCAGATTCTTCAGTTTTCAGCATTTTTGCATATTTGAACCCTTTCCAGCAGTGACTGAGATTTTGAGATCTCTTTCACACTGAGGACAACTGAGGGACTCAAACAACTATTAAAAAAGGTTCAAACATTCACTGATGCTCCAGAAGGAAACACGATGCATTAAGAGACGGGGGGTGAAAACTTTTGAACAGGATGAAGATGTCACAATTTTTCTTTTTTCTTTTTATTATTATTATTATTATTTTTATTTATTTATTTCATTTAGTACTGCCCTTCAGAAGCAACAGAAGATACTTGCATGTTTTCCGGAAGAAAAATTAAGTACAATTTACCTTGATCTTCAAATTCAAAAGTTTTCACCCCTCGGCTCTTAATGCATCGTTTTGCATGCGTTCCCTTCTGGAGCATCAGTGAATGTTTGAACCTTTTTTAATAGTTGAGTTTGAGTCCCTCAGTTGTCCTCAGTGTGAAAAGATGAATCTCAAAATCATACAGTCACTGCTGGAAAGGGTTCAAATATGCAAAAGATGCTGGAAAACTGATAAATCTGCAGGAGCTGGAGGATTTTTCTGAAGAACAGAGCTCAGTTTAACTGCTCAGAACAAACAAGAGACTCATGAACAACCATCACAAAACATAAAAACAGTCGTGGATCATCAGGTAACCACACACAGTATTGAGAATCAATGGTTCCACTTATGAAGGGTTATTTTAATAAATTCAGCTATTTTTTGTCTTGTTGACTATAACATCTTTTATGTAAAATATCTTACTCAGGACAGTACTAAACAAAAAACTAACATGCATTTTGTATTATCTCTTATTTTGTTAAAATTATTCACATTTTCACAGATTCTGCAAGTTCACATAGCTACTTTTCTTGCAACTGTATGTCTCCTCATTTACAATTGGAGCAATGATGTGAACATGAGAACATCCAACAACTCCAGGGAAGCCCATCAACATAAAAGTGGCTTGCTTTGTTTAAAGGGAGAAGGTTTAATCAACACATACATTTTAGCTTTACACGTTAAATTCAGTGTTGTTTTACATAGAATTATTCCATAGTCTATAATGCAATTACATCAAGATTAGCTGAAGCGATGCAGTCAGTCTGAAATAGCGCGAATGCAGAAAAAACTGCCGATTACATTATTAGAGATGTAGAGAGACTCCAGTTTTCAAACATCATTCCCAGTGTATTTAGCTTAAAAAAAAAAAAAACTCTCAGAGTCTGTTTCTAAACATTATGATAGCAAACTATTCTCGGCTGGATAATAAAGACGTCATGTCATTTTGTATCTCCAGTAATCTTGATTTAAGAATCTTTAGACATTTGCTCTGAGGAAGAACATCGGAAGTCTTCATAGTTCAAAATTCAATGGCGGTGAATGAGAGAATACATTAAATGTATATTTTTTTGTGTCCCCATTTTCTCAAATAGCAAAAGAAAAACTCAACAACAGTGTTTTCACAACTTTCAAAAAGAGGGAAAAAATAGAGAGCGATTGATAACTGCAGTCAGAAGAGAGGAAGATGTCAACTTCACACCGTCACTCGATCCTCACAGCAGCGTTAACTATTGTTTTGTAATTTGATGAAAAGGTAATACAGTACTAAGTGTTATAAATGTACATAGGCTACATTTAAAAAAATGAAAACATAAAAAACTTTGCAAGATTTCCATGCTGAGGTAAAGTTTTTTTTTTCTCCGTGAAATGAATTAAAAGGTTATGGAAGCTTGTTTCCGCCACTAAAAAAATAAAATAAAATGAAAAGTCGCAATTACTCTTTTATCTTTATCTCACAATTCTGACTTTTGTTTTTCCTGAATTGCGTGATATAAACTCATTTGAAAGAAAAAATAGATATAAACTCTGAAATTCTGAGGAAAAAAGTCAGTCTTTTTCCCCTCCGAATTGGAATTTATAGACTAAATCGAATTATAAAGTCAGAATTGGGGGTTTAGCCGGTAACACTTTACAATAAAATTCATTAGTTTACATTAGTTAACTACATTAGTTAACATGAACTATTAATGAACTGCACTTCTGCAGCATTTATTAATCTTTGTTAATGTTAATTTAAATTTACTAATACATTAGTAACATTAGTTAATGCACTGTGAACTAACATGAACAAACAATGAACAACTGTATTTTCATTAACTAACGTTAACGAAGATTCGCAAATGTATTGCTCATGGTTAGTTCATGTTAGTTAATGCATTAACTAATGTTTAACTAACCTTATTGTAAAGTGTTACCGATTAGCCTATATCTTGTAATTCTGACTTCATGACTCACAACATGAAAAAATATTATAGTAGGCCTAATTTATAGTAAATACTATAGTGTTTTTGAACCATACTATAGTAAAGTACTTAAATTGATTTGTTGTGGTAATTCGCTGTGATACAACTGTAATATAAACAAATTACTTTACCCAATACTGAAGTGTTCTACAATAGGGTATATTATACATTACACTACAGTTTACTGTAGAAAAAACTGAAGTATACTAGATATTACAGTATGCTGTAGCATTCATTAAAGTGTTGTAAATTCTACAATTTACTATAGTATGGTTCAAAAACACTATAAATTACTAGTAGCCTATTTTTTTCATGTGGGTTGTGAGGGGGAAAAAAGTCAGAAATGTGAGAAAAAAAAGTTGAAATTATCTTTTATTCCATGACGGAAGTTTCCATATAAAGTAATGGATATCTGTTGGAAGTCGTATTTTACATCACTCTCAAGTGTTTCTAATAGAAATCATTGTGTTTCTCTATAGACATACATTTAGAGAACATATTAATGTAGTGACTTCCCTTCAATTTATTAGGTTTTCTTTACTTGTTCTTAAAAGGGTCTTAAAAGTAGGCTACCTCATAAAACCTGCAGAAACCCTGTTATCTAAAGAGATAAGATACACTTAAAATATTCTTACCATTAATAGAGTCAGCCATCTTGAGCGTAGATGAAAAATCTCGGAGAAACCGCTGAAGTTCAGATGTCAGTCCTGAGTCTGTTATGTCATTCTGTCCGGTCACTTTTATGGACACCCGTCTGTGTGAGATGGGCGGTGCTGGGAGTCTTTATCTCCCCTGGGAGAATAATAAATGGCCAAACCCATCAGAGGTGAAATACCTCTTCCACATGTGTTGATTCGCTCGGGCTCTGTAAATAACCGATTCAAATGAATGACTGCTTAGCGGAAACATTTACGATCTCAAAACGAGAGAACAACATCCTGATGATTCGGTCACATCTGCAAAAACATTTAGTCACACTATAGGGTCCAATTCTCACCATGAAGTTGCTTATTATAATGCATATTACTAGGAACGCATATTACTGCTTTATTCTGCATGATATTACATTTATTGATCCCAAACTTAACAACTATTAATAAGCAGGGGTTTATTGAGGCAAAAGTCATAGTTAGTATTTAAGTGACAGAAAAAAGTTTGTCCAGATTAAGAAAGCTCAATGAGAGCCTGTCACAGTTACTCAAGGTGTTCCTCAGGGCTCAGTGTTGGGTCCGCTTTATATTTTACCCCTTGGTCACATTTTTTTTGCACTTATATGGCACTAACTTTCATTTTATGTTGATGACATGCAATGGTACAAAACCTACCCCTTCTCATCCCCCTTCTGAACTCACTCAGTGTTTGCAGGATGTGAACATATGGATGACCAACAACTTTGTAAAGATAAATTGCAACAAAACTGAAGTTCTTCTTGTTGGTCTAGATCTGTTTTATCTAAAACTCAATCCTTATTGATAACTCCAGTTAAAGTGTGGAGTTGTGGAGCACAATATTCTCTCTCACACACTCACATAAAGGGTATTAGTCTATTCTTTTAAAGGAAATTAATATATATACAGTTGAGCTAAAACATTTACATACCCCTTGCAGAACATGCAAACATGTTAATCATTTGAACAAAATAAGAAGGATCATGAAAATTGCATGTTATTTTTTTTATTTAGTACTGTCCTGAATAAACTATTTCACATAATAGATGTTTACATAAAGTCCACAAGATAAAAAAAAAAAAAAAAAATAGCTGAATTTATAAAAATGACCCACTTCAAAAGTTTAAATACCATTGGTTCTTAATTCTGTGTGTGGTTACCTGATGATCCATGACTAATTTTTGTTTTGTGATGGTTGTTCATGAGTCTCTTGTTTGTCCTGAGCAGTTAAAACTGAGCTGTTCTTCAGAAAAATCCTCCAGGTCCTTCAGATTCATCAGTTTCCAAGCATTTTTGCATATTTGAACTCTTTCCAGCAGTGACTGTATGATTTTCAGATCCGTCTTTCACACTGAGGACACTGAGGGACTCAAACACAACTATTAAAAAAGGTTCAAACATTCACTGATGCTCCAGAAGGAAACACGATGCATTAAGAGCGGGGGGTGAAAACTTTTGAATAAGAAGATGATGTGCAAATTTTTCTTATTTTGTTTAAAGATCATATTTTTTCATTTAGTACTGCCCTTTGGAAGCAACAGAAGATACTTGCATGTTTACCAGAAGAGGAAAAAAGTATAATTTCATCATAAGTTCATCCAATTCAAAAGTTTTCACCCCCCGGCTCTTAATGCATCATGTTTCCTCCTGGAGCATCAGTGAATGTTTGAACCTTTTTTAATAGTTGTGTTTAAGGATGTGTAATAATAGTTGTGTTTAAAATTTTGAACATGTATATAATTATATATAACACACGGTATAAACACATGGCACTAAAACACGGTGAAACATTTACTATAGTTTAAATAACAATAAAAATGTAAAAGCATCTTACATTTTCCAAGAGCATGAAAACAGTTTTTCAATGAATGATTTACAAAAAATGCAATTAGTTTAAGTAGAAATATATCTTTACAGTGGGTGTGAATCAGAGTCACAGCGAATCAATTCAATTCTCATTTATTTGTATGGCGCTTTTCACATTACATATCGTTTCAAAGCGGCTTTACAGAAAATGCTTGTTTCTACATTACAGTTTAGATTGATCTGTGTCCAAGTTATGTATTTCAGAAATGTACATGTACAAATCACACACTTCACTAACATCATGTATTAAATATATGCAGAAACAATGAGCTTATTGAATTATTGCAGGGTGGAGTTCAGTGCACAGACTGAAACATTGTGAATATTTGATTATTATCTTATTGCAAAACATATTCCGGCTTTAAAGCTTTTAAAGCTGGACTACCTTTTAAGTCAAGTCACTTTTATTTCAGTTTGCATACAAGGGTGTCAACGCATTGTTGAATTTTAAGTGTACTAAATCCAAGCATATCCATCAAAATGAAAGGCATGGTTACTCCTATCTCTTTAAGCTTCAGCAAATGGTATATTTCACGAAACTGAGCACAACGTTTTTTATTGAATTCATGAAACTGTTGCATAATGTCGTTCCGTGCAGCGTCCCCGTGATCCTCGGACTGCAATTCTTCTTCTTCTGCTGCAGGCTGCAAATCTAGAAAAAAGATGACAAAAGTTAGGTTTAGCATAATCGATATGAGTAATCTAATACAGAAGATAGTTGTATTTACCATCATCGACAAATAGTGCATCCCTACTAATTACTTTCTAAATTACAAGCAATTGAACAATACAAGGACGGCCGCAAATCTATTCTTTTAATTCCATCACGTAAATAATATACAGTTGCATAAATTATTCTTGAAGCATTTAAAGGGAGAAGATTACATTAACATAGATTTTAGCATTAGACGTTAAACCCAGTAATACAATATATCTATAGTCTGTAATGCAATTGCATCAGGAGGAACTGTAATTAAATTAAGAAGTAAACATTCCCACTTAAAAAGGGTTCATTAAAGGTGTCCTTATCATACTGCTGCACCTGGACTACCTTTTAATTTCCTTTTAATCTCCATATAAAACTTTTCTGAGGCTGCTGTTGTTTCGTCAAGCTTTGACAAAATGTGCCTGTGAGAGAGGTCTTCAGTGAGCGTTCGGTCAATGATCCTGAGAAGCAATTCCCTCTTGCCAGACGAAGATGCCTCATCATCCACACGCTCATCTGTGTAGAAGAAGAACTCGAGATTAAAAGTAACCGGGTACATCAGTATTTTAAAGTTAAATCAAGTTGTTTATGTGGTCAAACCATGTGTACGTTTATAAGTCAACACCATTGCTGAGTATTTTTTGTTTAAAACAACAGTGAAAAAAGACGTTTTGAAATCGCTGGTGTTTCTGACATCACCAACTACCAATCGTGTCACAAGGGGGGCGGGGCTTTAGCATATCATTAAAGGGTCAGTTCAGCAAAAAATGAAAGTTCTGTCATTAATTACTCATGTCGTTCCACACCCGTAGGACCTTTTCTCATCTTCAGAACACAACAAATTAAGATATTTTTGATGAAATCCGATGGCTCAGTGAGGCCTGCATAGCCAGCAAGATAATGAACACTTTCAGAAAGCTACAAAAGAAAGATTTAAAACAGGTCATGTGACTACAGTGGTTCAACCTTAATGTTATGAAGCGACGAGAATACTTTTTGTGTGCCAAAAAACAAACACAATAACGACTTTATTCAACAATATCTAGTGATGGGCGATTTCAAAACACTGCTTCATGAAGCTTTACGAATCTTTTGTTTTGAATCAGTGGTTCAGAGCGTGAATCAAACTGCCAAAGTCACGCCCCCCGGTGGTGAACCATTTAAATTTCGAAACACTATTGACAAAATGAAACCTCGTTTACTGAAATCACATGACTTTGGCAGTTTGAACCACTAATTCGAAACAAAAGATTCGTAAAGCTTCATGAAGCAGTGTTTTGAAATCGCCCATCACTAGATATTGTTGAATAAAGTCATTATATAGTTTTTTTGATACACAAAAAGTATTCCTGTCGCTTCATAACATTAAGGTTGAACCACTGTAGTCACATGACCTTTCTGGGCATTGAAAGTGTTAATTATATTGCTGTCAATATAGGGATCACTGGGCCATCGGATTTCATCAAAAATATCTTAATTTGTGTACTAAAGATGGATGAAGGTCTTATAGGTGTGGAATGACATGAGGGTGAGTAGTTAATGACTAAATTTTCATTTCTGGGTGAACTAACCCTTTAAATGTATAGTGTACTCATATTTCAAGAACAATCAAAATGAGTTTCTTAAACTTTTTTGAGTTCTGACAACTTATTAGGGTTTACAGTAAAGTAAATAACTTAATAAATCTGCAAGAACTCAAAATAAAAAAAATAACTAAATCTTTTATGTTAATTGCTATTAAAATGGGAAATGTTGGTAAAATTGGGAACATCATAACATAAAAAAATTGATGTTACTGATTGCCTCAAATGTTTTGAGTTAGCCCAACTTATTCAGGTTAGTAAATCTAACTGATGGGATCAGCTGTTCTGAGCTGGTGTGAGTGAAGGCGGAGCTAATTTGCATATTCATGGTTCTGCGTATACTAAATGAAGCAAGGGTGTTGAGTTACATTCAAGCTATTTTAAATATTTTTTTAATGACATCAATATTTAAAATATAGGCTACTGTTTTTGTTGTTTCTACATTAATTTGGAAATTAAAAGTATATTAAAACTTTAGGTGTGATTAATCGCGATTGATTACAGAAAAACTGGTGCGCCTGGACTACCTTTTAATTTCTCGTTCTGAGGCAAGATACATCTTGATTGTTCAAGCTTCGAAAAAATGAAAGAGATTTTTTCAGCGCCCAATCCATAAATGATTTCACGAAGTTGTTCTTTGTTTATGGGACTCTTGGACTGTGATTCTTCTGCTTCTGCTTGTTGGTGAAAAGCATCTGGATCGTCTCGATCGCTGGTCCCAGATGAAGATGCCTCGTCATCCACACTCTCTCATCTGTGTAGAAGAAGAACTCAAGATTAAAGGTAACCGGGTACATCAATGCTATAAATTTAATATAATAAATATGGTAAAGCATTGAGGAGATAGAGCCTTACGCCTATTTTCGCAAGCGCTATGTAAAATTAAAAAGTTTTCAAAAACAGTTTGACAAGTCAACTTTTCATCAGCATGGTCTGAAGATGATCTGGTACAATTTTCATGAAAATTGGAGCAACGGCCTAGCAGGAGTTCTAAAAAGTGTGAATTTTGGAAAATTCAAAATTGTCGGAAAAATTTTCATGATGGAAAATGACATCATAGGGTGCAATCAAATTGCCAAGGAATCAGACGAAAAAAGAATTTGTTTGAAAAAATGAGGATTTGCACCTGTCTGTCATTAATGTTAATAAAAGAACAAAAGACAAAGTGAATATCACTCACTGCTCTTGACTGAATAACTTTTGTAGCTTTAATAAGGATTCATCTATATTTATTTTATGATTTATGCATTGAAGACCGTGAAGTACTTTATTCAATTTCTGTATATTAGACCTGAATTGAGAAAAATTGAACTATGATATAATGAAGTGCAGGAAAATGTGACATTTATTATAATGGGTTTATGTGAAGATTGTTAAATTAAAAGTTGTTATATTTTTGTGAAGCCTAATAAATGTTAAAATTTATAGCTTTTAATTATACTGTTGTACTAAATACTTATAATTAATAGTTGAAATTGAGAAAATCAATTTCTGCATTCATTTGTAGATTAAATGCAAAATTATTGCAAAATAAAAATATATTACTATTTTAATTCATATATATATATATTATATATATATATATATATATACACACACTACCAGTCAAAAGTTTGGAAACATTACTATTTTTAATGTTTTTGAACGAAGTCTCATTAAGGTTGAATTTATTTCATAATAAATACAGAAAAACAATAATAATGTGAAATATTATTACAATTTAAAATAATGGTTTGGTATTTTAATATACTTTAAAATGTAATTTATTTCTGTGATCAAAGCTGAATTTTCAGCATCATTACTCCAGTCTTCAGTGTCACATGATCCTTCAGAAATCATTCTAATATGATGATTTGATACTCAGTTATTATCAATGTTGGAAACAGTTATGTTAATTTTTTTTTTTTTTTTTTTTTGGAACCTGTGATACTTTTTTTAGGATTCATTGATGAATAAAAGGTTAAAAAGAACAGCATTCTTTTCTAACAATATGAATCTTTACTATCAATTTTTATCAATTTAACACATCCGTGCCGAATAAAAGTATTAATTTCTTTAAAAAAAAAAGGAAAAAAAAGAAAGAAAGAAAAAATATTTCCGAGCCCAAATTTTTGAACGGTAGTTTATTGGTACAAAAGATTTCTATTTTAAATAAATGCTGATATTTTTTAACTTTTTATTCATCAAAGAATCCTAAAAACGTATCACAGGTTATAAAATAATATTAAGCAGCACAACTGTTTCCAACATTGATAATAAATCATCATATTAGAATGATTTCTGAAGGATCATGTGACACTGAAGACTGGAGTAATGATGCTGAAATTCAGCTTTGATCACAGGAAAAATTACATTTTGAAGTATATTAAAATAGAAAACCATTATTTTAAATTGTAATAATATTTCACACATTTTTATTTTTTTTCTGTATTTATTATTATTATTATTTTCAATCCCACAGGGGCGTGGGGAAGAAACATCATGATTAAAAGATAAAAAAAGTGTCTTTCTTATTGTTTGCAAGTTGATAGTGTGCGGGATTCATTTTTTTGATTATTATGAAATAAATGCAGACTTAATGAACATAAGAGACTTTGTTCAAAAACATAAAAAAATAGTTTCCAAACTTTGTATATATATATATATATATATATATATATATATATATATAATGCAAAAATGAATAAATTAAGAATAAATTAAGAAAAATAAACATTCCTGCTTAAAATAATAATTAAAAATAAAATAAAAAAATAATAAATAATAATAATAAAAATAATAATAATAATAAAAAATATTCTTATCATCCTACCTTTTAATCTCTTTTTCTGAAGCTTCAAAAGAGTTTGTTGTATCAAGATTGTGTCAGCTTTCACTCTCTTAATGATTTCATGAAGCCATTCGCTCTTGCTCTGATCCTCGGACTGCGATTCGTCAGCTTCTGCTTGTTGGTGAAAAGCATCTGGATCGTCTCGATCGCTGGTCCCAGACGAAGATCCCATGTCACCCACACGCTCATCTGTGTAGAAGAAGAACTCAAGATTAAAGGTAACCGGGTACATCGATATTTTAAAGTTAATATAATAAATACAATAAAGCATTGAGGAGATAGAGCCTTATGCCTATTTTCACAAGTGCTATGTAAAATTTGTTCACATGTTTTTCATTGGCATGGTCTGAAGAGGATCTGGTTTAATTTTCATGAAAATCAGAGCATCGGCCAAGCAGGAGTTCGAAAAAGTGGGTTTTTCAGAAAAAATAAATTGTGGGAAAATTCTCATGATGGAAAATAACATCATATGGTGCAACTGAATCAACAAGGAATGAGCCAAGGAATCAGAGGAACGAAAGGATTTTGTTTCTAGCCATTACGGTTCAAAAGTTATTAGCATTCATAGAAGTGCAAGTTTGGACAGCAGGTGGCGCTAGAGGGATTGAGTTAGAGACTCCAAATTTGATATGGTAACAGTTCAGACTGTCCTCTATCAGTGTGCCAAATTTCAAACTTGAATGCTGTGAAAAACACACAAAACACATCTAAAACCTGAAAGAGCTTTGCGCCTAACTGTACAAATAAATTTGACAAGAAATTTTAAAAAGCAAATTGCTGGAATTCACAGAAACAACTGGACTTCAGGCAGGGAAACATACTGTAGATCTGCAATTATCATTTTGTGTCAATATGTTGAATTTTGGGGTAAAATTATACCCTTGTTATATATTGTTTTGGCAACTCATAAATTAAATATTTACCATCTTATGTTCTGAATAATTGGGTGTTTTTAAATATACACTAACAAAAACTACACGTTTAGGACTGGATTATAGCATTGCAAAACACTTGACGAGGTTGGATAGTCTTACCGTCAGTTACTTCTTTCTCCGGAGTCCTCACAGGTGAAGAATCGGTGCTTCTCCTCTTCCTCACTGGTTCGTCACCGTGACTGTTGCTTGTCCTCGGAGTCTTTGCAGTCTTCCGGTCTTCCGGAGTCAGATTTTGTGCTAAAGGCTGCAAATCTAGAAAAAGATGACAATAGTTAGGCTAGATTTAGAAAAATGAGTAGCAATATGAGTGGCCTGTTACAGAAGATAGACATATTTACCACCATCACCTCCGTCTGCGTTAATCAAGGGCGCAGTCACTGCAAATAAAAAGAAGACATGTTCAATAGTAAATAACTAAAAATAAGCATATACAGACACAATGGAAACATTTGATAAATGCTTTATATTCAGTGTTGTGTAAGTTACTAATTAAGTTACTAATTACTAATTAGATCTTCAATTTAGGACAATACGAGGACGGCCGCAAATCTATATCTTAATTCTATATCAAAGTTATACAGTTGGATAAATTATTCTTGAAATGACCAAAGCATCACCATTTTAGCATAAGACTTTAAATCCACTTTTGTTTTACAAAGAATTATTCTATGTTTCTTATAATGCAATTACATCAGGAGTAACTAATTAAGTTTAAAACTAAACATAACCCTTACATTTCTTCAAGAGAAAAAGGATATAAATAACTGTAATTAGATTAATTAGTAAGTAATTACACCCAACACTGTTATAGGATTTCTTAAGAAAGTCTTAATTCGAATTTCCACAAATTAAGGTGTTAAACCTGCTGTCCTTAACTTTTTTGTATTCAAAATGTACTAAAGTTCTATAATGAGAAATTATATAATATATTTTCCAGACCGTGTTTTTGTCTTATCTTGAATCACTACAGTACACCTTTAATAAGTGTTTATATTGGGACTATTTTAGACCGGTCAGGTCGGCACCGCTGCGGAGCAGCACAGTACCTGCGTGACTCGTCATAGACATAAACAGAGAGAAGAAGGTCCGGCTACAATGTTCCTCCGCAAGACGCATGCAGTTCTGTTCATCAACCGTTAAAGCGCCAAAAAGTCACGGACTGCTGCTTTAAGATTTAACCTCTGAAGTTATTATCAATACATTATAGCGAAAATAATAGTTTGAACTTTGAAAAATGGAGAGAAGCAGTTTTTTGTTTGTTTGTTTGACGAGAGATCTGTTTGCAATCTGATCATTTCAAGTCGCTAAAGTTGTATATTAAGATCAAGCGAATACATTCAGTCAGTCCGAAACAGCGCGAATGCAGAGAAAACTCTTGCCAGTTTTCAAACATAATTTGTTCCAGTGTATTTAGCTTTTTGTTTTGTTTGTTTTTACCCTTTCAAACTACGACTCTCAGCTGGCTGAATAATTATGTCGTTCTGTATCTCCAGTAAATGCATCTTGATTTAAGAATCTTTTGACATTTGCAGCACTGAAAAAGAGCTCTTTTTTCTCTGTAATCAGAAGGTAGGCTACAGTAAAAGTTAGCTTAGTGAGCGAATTTATTTATTTATTTATTTTCGTAAAATGAATTAAAAAGTTATGGAAGCTTCTTTCCGCCACAGAATAAAGAAGGGTAATTGCGAATTTTTATATCTCACAATTTGCTAGTTTATATCTCACAAAATACTTTTTTTTCCTGAATTGCGTGATTTAGGCCTATAGCCTACTCACAATTGCGCAAAATATAACTGTGATAAACTCGGAATTCTGAGGAAAAAAGTCAGTCTTTTCCCCTCAGAATTAGACGTTATAACTCGCATTTGCGAAGTCAGAAATGTGAGATAAAATGTATATTTTAAAACTGTATTTTAAACTGTTTTATTCCGTGGCGGAAACAAGCTTACATAAAAAGTCATGGATATCTGTTGGAAGTAGTATTTTACAAGACTCTGAAGTGTTGTTAATTAATATAACTGTTAATTATATATGTGTTTCTTCACATACTATAAAGACAACATTTTGATGTAGGCTACTGAGTTTGATTTAATTTATTTCTTAGGTTTTCTCTTGGTCTTAAAAATGTTTTAAAGTCTTAATTGTACCTTCATTAAAACCTGCACAAACCCTGTTATCTAAAGAGATAGGCTAATACTCTTAAATCGTACTTACCATTAATAGAGTCAGCCATTTTGTGCGTAGATGAAAAATCTCGGAGAAACCTCTGAAGTTCAGATGTCAGTCCTGAGTTTGTTTGGTCATTCTGTCTGGTTACTTTTATGGACACCCGTCTGTGTGAGATGGGCGGTGCTGGGAGTCTCTCCAGGGGTCGAAAATGGCCAAACCCACCAGAGATTAAATACCTCTTCCACATGTGTTGATTCGCTCGGGTTCTCAAAATATCTCATTCAAATGAATGGCCGCTTATCGGCAACATTTACAACCTTAAAACAAGAGAGAGCAAAGGGCAAACATCTGGATGATTCGGTCACATCAGCAAAAACATTTGGTCGCACTTTAGTTCAGGATCCAATTCTCACTATGAACAAGTTGTTTGCATGCGTATTACTAATGCCTGATAAACAA
The DNA here is from genome assembly GCA_028476615.1 of Culter alburnus. Taxonomy (NCBI): domain Eukaryota; kingdom Metazoa; phylum Chordata; class Actinopteri; order Cypriniformes; family Xenocyprididae; genus Culter; species Culter alburnus. The sequence goes on from JAOTNS010003638.1 coordinate 306,134, forward strand.
CATACTGTAAGTCCTGGTGTCTCTACAGTGGACATGTATGAAATCAATGCCCAGTTTCATAACAGAAAGTCATATTCTGATTTGAAACCCCTTAACATTATGAGATGTTGTTCACATCACATCACCCCTTAACTGAGATGTTGATTTATGACAAACAATTTGAAAATTAGTCAGATTTGAATGTTAAAATATTATTCATATTACACATGAGAGTGTGCAAAATATGCAATTGAGTGCTAAACATGCTAGCAACACTTAGCAAAGCATGCTATTATCATCAAGAAACAGGAAGTTGTTGTAACTCTAGCATACAATTTCCAATCTGCCTCAAACTTCACATGTTTGATAAGTGCCCTGGCCTGAAGACATTTACATGCCAAAATTTAGTTATAGTCATAGCGCCACCAGCTGGTAGCAGGAAGTGTGGCAAATACAAGTGACAGACGTTGAACTCCTATATTTACATATTTAAATGCATATTGCCCACCATGCTCTGTTTTTCTAAGGCCAACAGGTGGCGGTGGCATGGGTGTGAGGGCCTTTTCATATTTAATTATAATTAGGTGTGATCCCCTATTCAGGGGGTCACAAATGGGCAATCAGAATTCGTGACTGAATGGGTTCTTGGTACCTGTAGAAGAGGGCACTTATTTACATATTGGAGGTTTGAATGAAGGACCTGGGGGAGGGCACACCTTAAGTGGTACACAATATCTCTTGTTCTCTAGACCTTTTTGGAAGTTTGTACTATGTCTGGGAGAATGTGACCATTTTACCAGGCACACTGAGACATTTCAAATGATACCAAACGTGTATACTCACTTGTAAACGCTTAATATTGCATAAATTTAGAGTGAGTTTTAGGTAAGGGAGAAAAGATGGGGAGCAGAGAGTGTGATGATGAGGTGTGAACTGTGCGTCTCAGATGGTGCTGTTACTTATGAGTGTTCAAGAGAGTGTTCAAATGTTAATTTCTCAGGAAAGTCCTTTGTTGTCTTAGGGGAAAGTTGTCCCTTAGTCTAGACGATCCGACTCCAGGCTACCAGTTCTTATAAAAACAAACAAACAAATAGCCCAGATGAGAAAAGGTAATGCAAAAGTAATGTAATGCATCACTTTCCATTACTAAGTAACCCAATTAGCTACCTTTTTTTAGTGAGTAATGCAATATTGTAATGCAAGTAACTTTACGCAACACTGGAAATGAATGACATGTATATAAATCTAAAAACAATGGAATTTTTTTTTATTCACCAATCAATTTTTAGGTTTCTGGATTTTTTTAACCAAACTTTGTATAAAGATGATTCTCAACTATGAAAGATGGAATGAATGGAATGAATTGATATACCATTTTACTTTATGCAATATGCATGCAAATATGGCCATACGTGGGTTTTTCCATTCAATACAATGCATCTATTCACTGTATCTAATTTGCATATTAATGTGTTCTTGAAGCAGCATTTAATGAAAAAAGAGTAGTGTAATAATGGGAGTAATAATTGGCAACAGTTTCATAACAATATCTAATATTACAAAGGAATATTGATATATAATTGATATATTTTATATTTTTATTTTATGATATATAACATGTGAAGTCAATGCCCTGTTTCGTAACAGAAAGTCATATTCTGATTTGAAACCCCTTAACATTTTCCTGAGATTTATGACAAACAATTTGATCTCTAAATTCATGTCGGCCATTTCTAAAGACCAAGGAGAAGTTGTCATGTTACACCTCCAAACATTTGGTAAAGCCATGAATGTGCTCTTTACGGGACATCCAGACTTATTCATGGGTCCCAGGAGGATTAAACTATGCAAGCAATAATGGGCTTCATCAGAGACAGAAACGGTGTTTCACACCACCTGATAGGTCTGAGAAACATCAGTTACTACAACAATAAAACCATATGTGACCTGGACCACAAAACCAAGGGTCAATATTTTGAAATTGAGATTTATACATCAGCTGAATAAATAATCTTGCCATTGATGTATGGTTTGTTAGGATAGGACAATATTTAGCCGAGATACAACTATTTGAAAATCTGGAATTTGAGGGTGCAAAAAAATCAAAATATTGAGAAAATCGCCTTTAAAGTTGTCCAAATGAAGTCCTTAGCAATGCATATCCACTCACAAAAATACATTTTTGATATATTTTTTTCGATAGGAAATTTACAAAATATCTTCATGCAACATGATCTTTACTTAACATCCTAATGATTTTTGGCATAAAAGAAACATTTTGACCCATACAATGTATTGTTGGCTATTGCTACAAATATACGTGTGACTTGAGGTCCAGGGTCACATATACATTTATGAGACATGTGCATGTCCTGTCTGAGGAATCCTCACATATGTAGATCTGTTCTGTAGAAACGTGTGTTTTTGTAAAAATCACAACAGATTTATGACTGAGTGCTCAGCAGTGAAGTTTACAACCTCAAAAGTCAATGGTTAGCATTTGCAAAACTTTCCCATATCCTCAGGTGACATAATATGCCAAGACAAGTTGGTCTATAAACAATGTTTTTAAATAAATTGCCCAAAACATTATGGGAGCAAAGGCCACGCATCCCACTAGTGTCATCGGCTCTCCTCAAAGGCTGTTCAGCAGATGAACTGCCACATCAACATATGGAACATTTAAAATTCTACATATATTTTTGTGTAGATAACCAATCGTATATTTTCAGTAAAGGGCATCTTTCATTCTGAAATTTATCACACTGATAAAGGTCAGTTCAGAAGAAAGTAATATATAATTGCAAAACTAGATCATATCTAGTGCAGGATGTCAGGTGGTGAGTCCAGACGCTTCAGTAGGATGATAAAAACACTTTTTATTCACCTTTTAAAGTAGGAATATGCTTTGAAATAAAATCAGATGTTCACAGAGTTTCTGTCTGTGTACTGAACTCCTCCCTGTCACTGTCTCACTTTTCCACAGTGATTAACAACCTTTGCAGAAATAAGAAAATTAAATTTTATGAAACAAAAAGAAACAATGGCATTGTCAGAACACAACAGGTATGAAGATATACATTCAGTTTAACTTTTTATTCAAACTTTAAAGCAAGATTATCCTTTCAAAATGTATAATATAGTATTTGATTTTGGGGAAAAAGTTGAGGATGAACTGTCACATTAACATAGTAACATTTTAAAATTCTTCATAGGGCTGCATGATTAATCGTATTTTAATTGCGATAATGATATCTGCTTCTCTTGATTGATTAAGGCATTGTCCACAAGGCATTGACCAATCAGAAGCCTGGAAAAAAGGTTATTGCCGGTTCTGGTACTGACATCACAAGCCAAAATCTCTGGTTTCACTGTATACACGACAACATATTGGCCCGCCCGTTATTTATCCTCAAAACATGTTATTTTTTTATCTTGTATTGGTAACAAGCCTCCACTAGCATTCATGATTGTGGTTGCCAGATGCAAAGAGCCTAAATCCCCCAAATAGAGCTTTTCCCTTAAAAGGATACACTTTCTTCCCTGTGTTTTACTTAATCTGTGCAATAAGTGCTTCCTCTATTTGCAGAAGAAGCGCTGATGATTTACTATTTCGTTCCCTCGATTTCCTAAATTGTGCCCACGATTTACTATTTTGTTCCTTCGATTTGCTAAATTGTGCGCATGATTTACTATTTTGTTCCCTCGATTTGCTAAATCGTGTGCATGATTTACTATTTTGATTTGCTAAATTGTGCGCATGATTTACTATTTTGTTCCCTCATTGCTAATTGTGTGCATGATTTACTATTTCGTGGTGCACTTGATTTACTATTTCGATTTAAATTGTGCCCACGATTTACTATTTTGTTCCTTCGATTTGCTAAATTGTGCGCATGATTTACTATTTTGTTCCTCGATTGCTAAATCGTGTGCATGATTTACTATTTTGTTCCTTTGATTTGCTAATTGTGCGATTTACTATTTGTTCCCTCGATTTGCTAATTTGTGCGCATGATTTACTATTTCGTTCCTCGATTCCGTGCACTTTACTATTTCATTCCCTCGATTTGCTAATGATTTACTATTTCGTTCCCTCGATTTGCTAAATCGTGCTTGATTTACTATTTCGTTCGCTTGATTTGCTAATTTGTGCGCATGATTTACTATTTCGTTCCCTCGATTCGCTAAATCGTGCACTTGATTTACTATTTCGTTATTGCTAATTTGTGCGCATGATTTACTATTTCGTTCCCTCGATTCGCTAAATCGTGCACTTGATTACTATTTCGTTCGCTTGATTTGCTATTTGTGTGCATGATTTACTATTTCGTTCCCTCGATTGCTAATTTGTGCGATTTACTATTTCGTTCCCTCGATTTGCTAATTTGTGCGCATTTACAATTTCGTTCCTTCGATTTGCTAAATTGTGCGCATGATTTACTATTTTGTTCCCTCGATTTGCTAATTTGTGCGCATGATTTACTATTTTGTTCCTTCGATTTGCTAATTGTGCAATTTACTATTTGTTCCTTCATTTGCTAAATTGTGCGCATCTATTTTGTTCCAATTTATGATTTACTATTTTGTTCCTTCGATTTGCTAAATTGTGCGCATGATTTACTATTTCGTTCCCTCAATTTGCTAAATTGTGCGCATGATTACTATTTTGTTCCTTCGATTTGCTAATTGTGCGCATGATTTACTACTTTGTTCCCTCAATTCACTAAATCGTGCGCATGATTTACCTAAATGTCAAACTAAATCAAACATGAACTGTCCTTTAACACTTCTTGGTCTTTGGAAAAACATATTTGATTGTGAAGATACAGGAGTGTAGAACAGTGTACACCAGGAGAGTAAATGCTAGCATTGCTAATTTTAGCATTGTTTTTAATAAATAATCTCCTACATGATAAATCTTGTTGGCATGTCTTATTTGAAATGACTCAGTAACAACAGAGTCTCTCAGTGTGTAGTGAATGGGTTGGCGTCTCTCTAACCTGGAATAACACTTTTCAAAAAGACACATGAATTTTTTTTTTTAGATGATTTAGTTTATTTTGGTTGTTGTGATGAGTGAGAAACAACTGGTGATGAATCTGTGTTCGTTCACAGTTTTGAAGAAGCCCAGGATGTTTAATGTTTACATCTGTGATAAACAGTGACTCAATTAAGGAATTCATTTGGAATTTATTCAGTTGTCATTACATAAATAGAAATAAAAACACTATTCTTCTTTCGCAAACTTTGCTGAGTTTCAGATCATTAAGTCTTTGGTAAGAGTCTCTCAGTCCTCTTGTTTACATCAAAAATGGTTATTTGTTTAATTTTGTAAATACAGAAGCTACGAATATAAGGTAATATTTCAAACAGTTTCCATTGTATTTGACTTTAGACTTTAGTATTGTGGTACATGAAGCTGTTGTAAACCCATGATGCTCATGAATCAAACACACTTGTTCATGCACATGAGCAGCTCCAGGCGTATGGCGATGCGTGTGTGCCATCCCAGAGGAAGGATCCGGAGGTACCGCGTCACGATGGGTGGACGCAGCAGGTTCTGGACCGTGGAGGATCGGTCTGTGTTTCCATAGAATACCTGATGGATGAACACAAGCTCATTAAATGTTCAAGGTATTCCAGCATAAGAGCTACTGAACAATCTTCTTTTCTGCACCCTATCAGATGGTTTATAATCAAACTTCACATAAATTATGCAATAATGTGGTAAAATGTTGTTTGGGCAAGGGTACCAAGGTACTGTCTGCACGTTCGGATATGATACATATTCTTCGTCAATGGAAAGAACAAGTGCTAGTATTAAAACTTAATTACTGAGGGTCTTTTCCTATAGTATAAGGTCAGTATAATTTTCCTCAGAACACCCTGGTTTATTCAGGCTTTTACCCTGTTATTGCCGGTCTGGTCTTTGTAATAGATCCAGTTGAGGCTGTCGTGGGTTCGGTACTGCAGGCTGTACTTGGTGGTCCATTCATCAGCATCACAGCGACCTTGAGTCATGATACCAGAGACCACCTTCGTCTCCTGGAGGTCGATCTGAAGCCACTGACTCGTGTCCTGGAGCTTGGACAGCCAGGCACAGCTGAGATAGAGTGAGGAGACAGTCAGTCCACTTATGAGTCCAGAGTTCACCATCAATGACCTCTCAAAGGTCAATCAGATGTATCTCGTATTTAAATATGTTTAGGGGTTCAAGAGCGTAGCGCTGAAACTCTATTGTTAAATTTTCCAAGGATCAGCATTCTCCCCTAAAAGTGATCAGACAGATCAAACCGTAAGTCTTAAAGACTTGAAACTTTGAGAGCTGGTAGTATTCACACCATCTACAACGTCACTAAGGCTTACCCCGATCGGCCTGAAGGGGGCACTACAGCGGTACGAAATGTCTCATAACTCCTAAACCATTAGACGTAGGCTTCAAATGTCTTATATCATTGGAATCCTTGGAACTAAATGAGTGCAGCGAGATTCACTTGAGTCTGATTCTCAATAATTATCAAAAAAAGTTGCAATTTCGATTCACGGTCCCCAAGGGCCGCAAAAAAAGTGGGTGGAGCCACTTTTACTAAAACTGCTATAACTCGTGAAGGGAATAAAGATATTTATACCAAATTTGGCACACCTATGTAAGAGCTCATTCTGTGGTTGTGTAAAAAAGGACGCCGCGACTGGCCACTTGGTGGCGCTATAACAGGAAAAAACATGAAAATGGCTTCAACTACTTCACCGCTAGTCCGATTGACTTGAAAATTGGCATGCAGTGTCTTCGTCTGATGCGCCACGACTGTCTATGAGGACATTGATGTATCGGCCACTGAATTTTCAGCAGCTATCGGACCAGGTTAACGGTGGCCGATCGAAACAAGACTCGCTGGGCCTGTTTGACTCACGGCCCTAGAGGCCTGTGAGAAGTTCGAAAGAAATTGCCACTGGGCGGAGCCTTTGCATTTTTCACGTGCGTAAAAGATTGTGTATCGTGCAATTTTTCGCGCAAGCAACTTTGCCTCTAGGACCGCCACTGTCCACCAAATTGTTCGTTAAATATTGGAGATTATTTCAAAAACCAACTTTGGCGAACTAGTCCTAGGTTTTTGGCTTAACCTCGATAACTGTTAAAAGCTTTGAAATCCATATATCTTCTATGGTAAATTGCCTGTATTGGCTGTAAATGGTCTTATCCATCTATGATTGAGATGGTTACAGGCTTGCTAATTAAAACATAATATCTTTTACACATGTGCTTAAAGGCCTTAAAGCACTTTAACCCCGATAATTGCTGCTCGCAGCTATATTTTTAAAGTCGCAATTTAGTAAATTTAATATATATTAACTTTAAATGTAATATCAAATAACACGCTACAGTTAAATTATAATCAAATACTTTACATGTGCTTTAGTCGACACATCAAAATAAGACAAGTTATTATTAAAACATGATTTAAATTGTACTTTAAAGCAAAACTTTTCATTTGACATTATTACAAAGTGCAGTTTTAAAAAGTGTACTTGTGTTAAGAAACTTTCTTAACATTTACTATAAGTGACCTTTTATATCATTACTATATTATGTGCAAGTACAGTTTTTTTTAAAAAATATATACTTTTAAGATTTGAAGTACACTACAAGTGCACAAATACTAGAATTAAGCGCACTTCTTTTTCACAAGGGCAGGTTTTTCTGAGACACTTACCCAAACCCCTGACTGTTGAGTCTGGCTTTATTCGGGGTCCAGGAGGAAAACCAGCCTATGTACTGGTCCTGGTTTGAACAGGTGAGCTGCTCCGCCAACACCGACCCGGCCTCGAATCCCAGCGGTTTGTGGTAGGGACACTCTGATTGGACAACAGGAGCATTGAAACCATCAGGTTATCCTCAAAATGTGTCCAAAATCTCAAGAACGTCCTGCTAAATGTGAATTATATTATACAAGCAAAATCCACGTTTTCCTGGAACCCACACTCAAACTATCACAGAAAAAGAACAGGAAGTAAAAGCAACTGGAAGTAAAGGGTCTGGAAAAAACTAGGATGATGCAACCAGAAAAAACGTTTCCGTGTTTTGACCTCCAGCACTTTATTATGAGGTATTTTTAACCAGAAAACAAACAAATGTGAACACAAATGCATGATTTGTATGTCATATTATCCTAATTTTATAAGTCTTCTCCAGCCTGAATGAAGATCAGGAATCTCGTTTGTTGGCACGTGTGGATCTCCTGCAGTGTGTGAAGGTGTGGGACAGATGAGCCCTATTTCAGGCCCGGTAATCTGGGCATCACATTCATTAGTCATGAGATTATCCGCTGGCACTCTCTACCCTCTCTCAAAGTCACTGCTTTCCCATTCTGATGGCGTCTCGCTCGGCTCATCTCTCACTGTCTCCTGCAGACCGCCCTGATAGTTTTCTTGTTCCTTGTCGTTTAATATTTTGATGGTAATGTCATACTGAGGTCAGAGGGCGGTTCATGTGTCATCTGTTTTAGCTGATGCATCGTTACTCATGTAATCGCTCTAAAGCTCTTGGCTTCACGCCCTGAATCAGTGAGTGTGCACTTCTGAAGGGACAGAGAGATGCTCTCGTCTCAAATCTGCCCCGTGAGAATTAATGCTGCCTGACCTTGCTCTTTTTTGCCATTCAACACACAAACTAAGGCCAGAAAACATGACACAGACACTGACCCGGCATGCAGTCCTGGTAGGGGCTGATGGGTGTGGACGGCGTGGTGCTGATGGAGGTCCAGACTGGAGTTCCGGTGGGTCGAATGTCCTGACAGTCACAGTTGCAGCCCGGCGGTGTTTGATTCTCCGTCACTTCCTTCACACTCTCCTCCTCCTCCTCTTCATAAGGCCATGGCATCTCTAACTCCTGACACACACACACATGCAATATTCACACACACTATCACATGTAAACATACACACACACACACACACACACACACACACACACACACACATTTTTACTCACCCCTTGTGTGTAAACATCAATGAAACCTGTGAGAGATCAGAGAGATACATTATTGAAGAAATCTATCTATCTATCTATCTATCTATCTATCTATCTATCTATCTGTCTCTGTCTGTCTGTCTGTCTGTCTCATCTATCTCACTGTCATTCTATCTATCATTCTATATCTATCTATCTGTCTGTCTATCAGTCTGTCTGTTGTTCTATCTATCTATCTATATCTATTTGTCTATCCATGTCTATCTTTTTTGTTTGAAGGATCAAAGTCATTAAGGTAAAGCGCTCAAATTTCACTTCCCATAAATTAATCATTCTGCACACTTTTATTTCATTCATTTAAACTTTTTATCTTCACCCACAGGTAAAATCATTGGTGACTGTGGCCTAATTGTTAAAATCACTTGACTATATACATGTAGTTACTGAAAACTTTAGACGAAGAACTGCTATAGTCCAAATACATAACAGTCAAGTTCCTGGAAACAGACTCAGAGGGACACAAACACACAGATTGTGAATCTACACAACTTTATTGCCTAACATTCTGGCAAGGTTCTCTCAATGTTATGAACAAGCGTTCCAGTAACGTTAATAGAATGTTCCTTACGAGTTATCTGGTCTTTAATAATGGTCTCAAAACATTAGCACAAAATCATTTTTTTATCATTATTTAACAGTATCGTCGATGGAACGCTTTTTATTTCTAAAAGTTTGTAGTTGGACGGTCGTCTAACATTTTTAAAATATTACTGCTTGTTTCAGAATGTTCAGAGAACATTCTAAAGTAACATTCCCACAATGTTTGAAGAATGTTAAAATAGAATGTTCCCTTAACGTTCACACAACCAAGAAAAAACTTTTTTAAACATTCAGAAATAACCTTTTCATAACTTAATGGGAACATTAGCACAATGTTAGAACACATTTTTGTTGGGTCTGTTAACACACACACACAGTCACACAAACACTTTGTACCTTGAGTGAACAGCAGCAGAAACACAGTGAGGATCCTCGTGTCCATCTTGACCAGCAGATCTGTACAGTGCACTACATGAGCAGCAGTGTTCAGCTCTGGATTACTGTAATCCACTGGACTCCATACATCCAATAATAGTCCTGATCTGCCTGTGCGTGACGACTTCTCTCGGTCCCAGAGGAAATTTCATTGCTCAGAGGAGACTTCATTGAGTTCAGTTGTTTCATTGTGAAATCAAACTGTCTCTTAAACTGTGTGTGTGTGTGTGTGTTTGTCTTTACATGATAAGAACAATGAAAAGTCCAGACAGAAACATCAAAAGTTTATTAATTCAATGCACAGATCATGAATCTAACATGAAGCAACATGAATATAGTGGAAAAAAGCCTTTTATATATTTTATATATTTTTAATTCCCAAACCTTAACACATTTTAAGTTGTAATTTTAAAAAATCTAAATTAACTGTTTTTAAAAATATGATTTAATTTATTTAATATCAAATCAACCTAAATATATTTATTTATAGGCTTTATTTATTTACTAACGCAATGGCATTGTGATCAGACCTTTGATTGAATGTCTTGATTAGGGAAATAAGCTTTAATTAAGACTTAAATGTTTCACCTGTACTGAATCGAGCAGAGACGCAATAAATTGTTCCGGTGATCGGACTGTTCATTTAACAGCTTCACTTCCGGTTCCGTGAATGCGGCTTGAACAGCATCAATCATGAAAACATCATCTGACAGAAGATTGAAATACTTGAAGAAGTCCGTTAAAACAGGCTGGACACGCAAGAACAGCATCAAGAAATACTCTGCCTACATCTACAAGATTGAGAAGGTGTGTAAAAGCAAAAAAAAAAAAAAAAACTTTTGAAGATCCTAAATTTGGACTCGCATAAGTTGCAAACCGTTTCGATCGCAAATATTTACAGTGTTTATGCAACTAGATTTCCACATGTCAAGCACTCGATTTAAAAACAACTAGCATAAATAGACTTGACATGAACGAACCGTTAATTCTCATATTAACGATTAATGAGCTGATATTAAAGGATCGTTCACCCAAAAAATAAAATTGTCGTTACTCACCCTCACGTGTTCACGAGAGCACAACGACACATGCTTGTTGTTGACGCCAGAGCGTGAACGCGCAACAAGCTTGAACGCGCATTGGAGGTTAATGACTAGTAGTGTTTTTTTTTTTTTTTTTTTTTAAATAAACGCAAACAAAGCACTCGCGTCGCTTCATACATTGTGGTTAAACTGCTGGAGTCGCATGGATTATTTTAACTATGTTTTCACTACCTTTCTGGGGCTTGAATAGTGGTAGTTGCGTAGACTGTCAATGGAGGGACCAAAATCTCTCAAATTTTATTTAAACTATTTTTGTTCCGAAGATGAACACAAGCCTTATGGGTTTGGAACAACATGAGGGGGAGTAATTAAATTGTCATTAATTACTCGCCCTCGCTGTTCCAAAATCTGCAAGACTTTCGTTCGTCTTCAGAACAAGCCTTTTAATAGTTTCACATTTGTTTTTAATAGTAAATAGTTTTTATGATAGAATGAACCATGATGTTGCTTTTTTTTTTTTTTTTTTTTTTTTTTTTCTTCGCCCCCCCCCATGTCATGTGTGGGGTTCCATAGGACAATGAACATCCTAAATGTTTTTATTTGTTTTTTTATTTATTTTTTTAATAAAGGAGCTGTCTATTGACGTGAGTGACGCCGCCTTTTTGATGCGGCACCTGGCCGATGTGCACGCGCAGGTGGGCACCGAGGCCGCGCGCCTCTCCAAGTTCAACCGGCGGCGCGTCATCACGCAGCGAGAGCTCCACAACGCCGCCGTGCGCGCGCTCCGGGACAAGTGCGCCTGACGGCTGGAGTTAAATGATGCACTTTTAAACTTGTAAATAATGAATAAAGAGGTTTCGTTTTTAAAACCCTTGTCTTTGTTTTTACTGTGACATTTGAGTTATTACAGTATTTCAAATATGCTCTTTCAATTTTTGGAGCTACTGTGCGGTCCCAAAAGAGGTTGTGTTTTTTTTTTTTTTTTTTTTTTTTTAAAAAGTAATATAACACAAAATATGGTTATACATCAAAAACTATATTTATTAGATTTGTGATGGTTTTTGTGTAAATGGGTGATCACAATCTGAGAAGGGTCAATAGCGACAATTGTCACTTGGTGGCGTTGTAACGACAGTAATAACGTAATTTTTTTTTTTTTTTAAATGATTAACTGGGAATATAAAGGGGCTTCATGTCACAATACAATTATGATTTGATCATTTGAAACTCATGCGACAAGTTGCCCCAACCTGACAAATCAGAAAGTGCTTTTGTCAAGTGCTTTTATTTCATTTATACTTTTTTTTTTTTTTTTTTTTTTTTTTTTGAAAAATACTCTTGTCCTGATAACATATACATATACATGGCTTCATGTTTAACAGCAATGTAATAACCGAATATTATAATATCCTGTATATAAAGGGCACAATATTCACATTAGGCCTATACAAGAGTGCATAAAATGAGTAGTCTTTTGTTTTTGCATTATCAGTCACAACTGAGAGCCTATAATGAGTCATCTTCATGAATAAAAAGACACAATTATGTGACAGATACAAATGCTTTTAAATCTGACACTAAATGTGATCCTGACGTTTATTCCCTTTTAAAAACCTGCCCACCTTTAAATCGTTTAACAATCACCCTTCCAACAACACGGACTGGAGGTGTGACTCTAGCGTTGACTGACGCGCGTATCAGCCAATCAAATGCCTGCGCTTCTGATTAGGCGGGGATAACGGTATTTTTTTGCACCAATGAGAACTCCCTTGAGCGAAGCCTGTCCAATGAGTAACCAGCAGTCAGCTGACGCCTTTAGCATCTATTGTACACAAGACTCGAGCGGAGACAGACGCGAATCACTGTGAATCCAGAACTCATGTGAATTCATCCCTCATTTACTAACGGACCTCTTCATAAAGGTATGTCGTGTGTTATTTGATCATTTCCTGTCTGAGGAAGGTTATAAACGCCTCGCGTGACACACAAGTGCCAATACCAGATCACATGCTTATTAGTTTAGGCAAATGCATTAATTAGCTTTGCAATCAAATCTCTAGAACGCAAAATCTGCTCGTAAGTTTTGTGCATTTGGTCTTTGAATTAATTTATATCTCTATGCAAATAAGCTAGACCAGTAAAACTGCCGTTCAAGTTCAACACAGAAATTGAGTTTGGTTATAATCTATCATATATAATTATAATGTAAGCTATTATATGAATAGGAAAATGTAAATATGTGCCTTTTATACGTTTTTGCAGAATATATCAGATGCGGTTATTGTCATGATTTGATGCTATATTAAAGGGATAGTTCACCAAAAAATGTAAATTCTGTCATTAATTACTCAGCTTCGTGTCATTTCAAACACGTAACACGTTCGTTTATCTTTTGAACACTAATGAAGATGTTTTTAATGAAATCTGAGAGCTTTCTGTCCCTCCATTGACAGCCTACTCAACTACCACTTTCCAACGCGCGTTCACGCAACTGTTCTCGCGTCAACACAACACGCATGCGTCGTAGTGCTCTCGTGAACGCGCGTTGGCGAATATTTTGCAAATAAAGTGGTTAATTATGTGTCGCAAGCGACGTGAGTGCGTTGTTTGCGCAAAAACACATAATTTATCACTTTATTTACATAATATTAATCGCCAACACGTTCACGAGAGCACGTAACCTGAGGTTTAACCACTGCTGTCACATGATTTACTTTAATGATGTTTTTTACTATCTTTCTGGGACTTGAATGTGGTAGTTGCGTAGCTGTCAATGTAGGGTAATTTTTGTGTTTTGAAGATGAATAAATGTCTTACGGTTTTGTAACAACATTTAATGACAGAATTAACCCTTAAATTAGCATAATTCTGTGCAAATCCCGAGTGGCTTATTATTTACATGAGTTACTAGGCTCTTATTTACCAATACATTTGGTCTCGGCACGTCTCACTTCCGTCTCTTTTCCCATCAGATGCAGTTCATGCTGTTGTTCAGCAGACAGGGGAAGCTCCGTCTGCAGAAATGGTACGTTCCTCTATCCGACAAGGAGAAGAAGAAAATCACGCGAGAGCTGGTGCAAACGGTTCTGGCCCGCAAGCCGAAGATGTGCAGCTTCCTGGAGTGGAGGGACCTTAAAATTGTGTATAAAAGGTCAGTGGAGCAGCTGGAGTTCAGCACTTTCTTTGAAGTTGTGCATTGTTTTCTACTATAGCTAATGAAAGAACACAACGTTAACCTGTTTAATCATGATTCAGTGCACTCAAATTGACTTTCCATTACCGTTGTGACAAATGAAGTTAAACTGGTTTCTGTACATCCACCATCACTTCGATACGACTGAAATGACATAGCAAAATAAAATTGCAAAATAATTAACTCAACACCAATCGTTGGATCAAACACGCAGCATAACGAGGTCATGTGACAATTCAGCATGTTACCGTTTGAAAGATTTATCTTAGAAATCGAAGAAAGGAATAGCAGTTTTAAAATTGTATTAATATTTTGAATGTTTTAAATGAAAATTTTCACTAAAGTTTTAGTAATTTTGTTTTTGTATTTTTATTTGTTTTTAAATATGTCTGTATGGTTTGCATTATTTTCTTTATATCAGTTTTATTTTTATTTTAGTGCTGTCAAATCGATTAATCGCATCTAACAAAAGTTTGTTTATTTATAGCGCTAGGGTAAGGGTAGGGTTTGGTTTAGGGTTAGTTGCATGTAATTATAATTTATAGTTATTACTATAGTAAATACATGTAACGTGTGTAACAAGGACATTAAAATAAAGTGTTACCCAAACTTTTATGTTAGATGTGAATAATCGCGATTAATCGATTTGACAGCACTTATTTATTTTAGTACTTTAACTTAAACTAAATGAAAATGAGTTGTTTCTTTGGCAACTAGCTATTAAAAAATGTTTACTTTTTTTGTATTTTATTTTATTTCACTTAATGTTTTATGGTAACGCTACAATAAGACTCCATTTGTTTACATTAGGTATCTCCATTAGTTAAGATGAACTAACAATGAAAAGTACTTCTAAATAATTTAATCTTAATTATTGTTAAATTCATAATTTTCTGTTACATTATTAAAATCAAAAGTTTTATCAGTTAATATTATTTAAAGGACCTGAGCAAACATGAACTAACAATGAAGAGTTGTATTTTTATTAACAAAGATTAATTGATACTAGACATGTGCCGATATTCGGTAATGCGATAATAATGAATATGCACAATATTGTTATCGTGGGCACTTCAAAATACCGTAAATAATAATTTATTACCAATTATTAAAATTTTTATAATGCATTTAAGAATACTTTCCCTATCAACCGTATAAAATGCACAACACCGCTGTATTCTGCGTCAAAGGTACGCACGCTCAGATGTAAACAAGCCCAACGTGTACGAGAAGCACATGGCAGAACGAGTGAAGGAGACGCGCTGAATGAAAGTGCACGTTCACTCTCTGACAGCAGATGAAGCAGCAGAAATACAGCGGTTACCCTGGAAACCCCACAAACAAAGCAACTGCGCTAGTTTTTAAAATGCTTCAAACAGTCATTCATTTTTTTGTAATCTCAATGTTGTTCATCTCAGCACCAAATACTTAATACTTAAAGACTTAATAGGCTATTTATTTTCAAACCTAAACATTTTTATATTTTAATCTAGACTACAACATGTCCTAATGATTAGAAATGTTCTGATTATTTGTTATTGTTCAGTAAAACTTTGATACATACGGCTTCATTAGTTAACATGTTAATTCATTATTACCAAACTGACAATGAAAAATACTTATAAAGCATTAATTATTCTTAGTTAATGTTAATTTCTTAGTTACTGTTTAAATAACTTATTTAATGGACAATGATCAGTTGTATTGTATATATATATGTAACATTCAGAGTTCTTTTTATTACAGTTTTTTTGCAACTTATTTCAATATCGTGATAATACCGTATACTGTGATAAAAGCTTCAGCAATTAATCGCAACATGAAAATTTGATACCGTCACATGCCTAATCGATACTGTAACAAAAGTATTGCTCATTGTTAGTTAATTTGTTAATTAATGGGACCTTATTGTAAAGTGTTACCATGTTTTTATGGTTTTAGTTTCAGTTTTAGTTCAAGACGATCACCCTGACTAGTGCATATTGTGATTAAAAGACACATTTCTGGGTTTGGAATGATGTTTTTTTTGTTTGTGTGTAACTACTTAGAAAGAGGTTAATGAAAAAACGTCTTGGCTACTAATTTAACCCTGCTGTGAGAAAAAAATCCTTCCTGAATGTCTTTAAATATTAGCTCAAGTTTGGCTTCACTTCAAGCAGAGCTTCTTCACTTGATTGATTTGGTCATGATGACATTAAAATGTTTTCAGTATGAAAGTCAACATTGGCAGTCCATTATACTTCTGTAATTTGATGGATTTCAGAGTAAATTTCAGGATTTTCATTTTTTTTTTTTTTTTTTTTTATGAACATGCACAGATGAAACGTTCACTGCGATTTAAGAAAGTAAGTAGAGAGAATTTTCATTTCAAGTTATTAAGATATTCACATACACAGAGCTTGTTTACAGACACAAAATAATGAAACAAGGATGTTAATTAGTTTAGGAATCGGATGTTTTCCGTCTCAGGACAGGATATGTAGTTTGCGTGTCCTGTACATGTTTCCCTCATGTTAGTGTGTGATCAGGATGAAAGCGATCGTTCAGTGAGATGAGGGTGTTTCCATGGCAGCGGAAATGGGGGGTACATTGACCGGAGAACTGACACACACACACACACACACATAGTGAAATGGACTCCCAAACACCCCACCTGTACCAGCACTGCAGTGTTTGCTGTTGATATATAATATTTCATTTCACTTTAATACTTGGTGTTTCATCACATTATTGTGTGTGTGTTTGCACTGGATTGTGTGTTTCAGTTTCTGAAAACGAGCTGAATACAAATATGAACTTTGGCACAGTTGATTTATGGGCGTTTGATGGTGTTATTGTGTTTTGTGCTGCGTCTGAGATGAGATGAGTGCTATTTGTATTCGCCAGCATGAGTGAATTTAAAATATGCAGCCACACGTTTGCTTTATTCCTCTGTGTTCATTTGTTCTGTTCTTGATTTCATGAGGAGTCGTGACTCTCCAGAACTACTGAGAGAAATACACAATCACACATGATCTGTATGAGGACTTACACTGGACACTTTGTGTGTGTATTGTTTTTGCATAAATCTAATTATAATTAATGCAGATCAACAGGCGGTTTCTTAGAAGAAAACATGGCATTTTTATTTTTAGAGTTGAAAAAGAAAAGCATTTGCTTACTCAATGATTTTTACAGTAAAGGCCATCCAAGTGATAGTCAGGATTATTGGCACCCTTGGTAAATATGATCAAAGAAATCTGCATTGTTTGTCCTTTTGATCTTTAATTTATAAAATTAGCAAAAATCTAACCTTTCATTAAAGGAAATGAATTGAAAGTGGGGGGAAAATCACATTATAAAATAAATGTTTTTTATCCCTGTGTGCACCAAATCCATCTGGTGGGTTTGCTGCCAAAAAGCTCTTTTTTTTAGTTTCATCTGACCATAGAAGCTGGTCCCGTTTGAAATTCCAGTCTTGTCTGACAACTGAATATGCTGGAGATTGTTTCTGGATGAGAGCAGAGGATTTTTCTTGAAACCCTCCCGAACATCTTGTGGGGATGTAGGTGCTGTTTGATCATGTTTTTAGGCTTTCTGAGACTCAAGACTCAACTAATCTCTGCAATTCTCCAGCTGTGATCCTTGGAGAGTCTTTGTCCACTTAAACTCTCCTCCTCACTTCACATTAGGACGATTTAGACACTCGTCCTCTTCCAGACAGATTTGTAACATCTTTAGTTGATTGGAACTTCTTAATTATTTCCCTGATGGTGGAAATGGGGATTTTCAATGCTTTAGCTATTTTCTTACAGCTACTTTCTATTTTGTGAAGCTCGACAATCTTTTGCTGCACATCAGAACTATATTCTTTGTTTTACTCATTGTGATGAATGATTAAGGGAATTTGGTCTTTGTGTTTCCTCATGTTTATACTCCTGTGGAACAGGAAGTCATGGCTGGACAATTTCATGTTCATGATCATCCTGGTGTGCTAAAAAATTATATGAATGGGAATATACTTAAGAGATATTTTACTCTTAAAGGTGCCCAAGAATGCTTTTTCACAAGATGTAATATAAGTCTAAGGTGTCTCCTGAATGTGTCTGTGAAGTTTCAGCTCAAAATACCCCATAGATTTTTTTTTAATTAATTTTTTTAACTGCCTATTTTGGGGCATCATTAACTATACACTGATTTTGGCAGCGCCGCCCCTTTAAATGGCGTGCTCCCTGCCACACGAGCTCTCGATTATATTACAGCGCATTTACAAAGTTCACACAGCTAATATAACCCTCAAATGGATCTTTACAAGATGTTCGTCATGCATGCTGTATGCATGCTTCGACTTATGTGAGTATAGTATTTATTTTGATGTTTACATTGATTCTGAATGAGTTTGAGGCTGTGCTCTGTGGCTAACGGCTAATTCTACACTGTTGGAGAGATTTATAAAGAATGAAGTTGTGTTTATGAATTATACAGACTGCAAGTGTTTAAAAATTAAAATAACGACGGCTCTTGTCTCCGTGAATACAGTAAGAAACGATGGTAATTTTAACCACATTTAACAGTACATTAGCAACATGCTAACAAAACATTTAGAAAGACAATTTACAAATATCACTAAAAATATCATGCTATCATGGATCATGTCATTTTTCGCTGTTGTTCTTGCTGGCTTACCTTGTCTGTGCACAGATCCAGACGTTAATACTGCCTTTCCTTGTCTAATGCCTTGAACATGGCTGGCATATGCAAATTGGGTCATACATATTAATGATCCCGACTGTTACGTAACAGTCAGTGTTATGTTGAGATTCGCCTGTTCTTCGGAGGTCTTTTAAACAAATGAGATTTATATAAGAAGGAGGAAGCAATGGGGTTTGAAACTCAGTGTATGTCTTTTCCATGTACTGAACTCTTGTTATTTAACTATGCCAATATAAATTCAATTTTTGATTCTAGGGCACCCCTAGAATTAAAAAAATTCTAGGGGTGCCAATAATTGTGGCCAACATGTATTGGAGAAAAACAATATATATATACACAATTACATTCACTACTGCATTATTTATATCTATTATTTACTTTTTCTTATCCTCTCATTTGCATATTTTAATTTTATCCTATTCTATTTACTGCATTTGCATATTTATATAATTTAATTTCATTGCTTGTTCACCCGATTTGCATATTTGTTATTTTATTACTTGTTCTCTGTTTGCATATTTTATTTTTATTACTTTCACTCCTTTTGTCTATTTAATCCTATTCAATCCATTTGCATATTTATATTTACATTTTTTTTCACTTAAATTTAAAAAAAATAATACTTCAATTGATTTTGCATGTTTTTATTGTATTTTATTTTATTGCTTTTACTACTTCTGCATAGTTTTTTTTTATTTATTTTTTTTATTGTTCATTCTACTTGCAAATATATATATTTTATTTACTTATTTTCCCCATTTGCATATATTTTATTTTATGACTTAGGCACTCCATTTGTATGTTTTTATTTAATTTAATTTATCTTATTCTATTCACTCCATTTGCCTATTTAGATTTTATTGCTTATTCTCTCAATTTGCATAATTCTATTTTTATTTAATTTTATTATTTTTCACTCCATTTGCATATTTTAATTTTATTTTTTACTTAATGTAAAAGTTGTTTTTGTTACACTTGATTTGCATGTTTTTATTGTATTGTATTTTATTTGATTACACTCTTTTGCATATGTTTTTTATTTATTACGCATGTTTTTCATGTATATTCCCCATTATTATTAGTATTTCTTCAGTGTCTGTGTTATTGGTCCAGTCCAGATGCAGGTATTGTCGTGGCAGTGAATCACACTGCTGATGGAGCGCTCCAGACAGATGAGCAGACAGTGGGCTGTGATAATGAACGTGACCTTGTGTCTACAGCAGTTCCTCTGCTTCTGCTCTGTGTGATCAGGCTTTGGTTCGATTCCAGCTTCATTCCCTGAGCTGAAACCTCACAGCTCGCCTCGTCTGACCTCTGACCCCAGCTGCCCGCTCTCAACAGCCTTACTATCTGTCTCTGTAAGCTCCCGTCCAAACAGAGCATTAGCATTGCTAAGCAGGCGCTGTGTGGTGTGTGTGTGTGTGTGTGTGTGTGTGGTGTGTGTGTGTGTGTGTGTATGAAACGCCAGTACAGGGTTATTCTGCATGCATGTTGTTCTCTACACCAAAATGACAAATGCACTCTCAAAATGACACGTTCCTTCCTGATTGGCTCGTTTATGTGCACAAGTTTATTTATTAGTTAGTGTGTACACTAAGTAGTGTTCACAGGTTACCAGTGATGACCTGAGGAATAACTGATGTTCGCTGGTTTTGACAAACGTTCATGAGATTTGAGGCTTCGAATCGTTTGAAATTGTTTGAGGCACTTCGTAGCAAGTAACTTGTTTAACCATTACTTGTCAACTTCATTTGCATATTTTAATTCTATATTATTACTTGTTCACGCCATTTAAATATTTTATTACATTCACCCTATTTGCATATTTTTTTATTTTATTACTCTACTCCATTTGAATATTTCATTACATTTACTCAATTTGCATATTTTTTAAAAACATTTTTTTAGTCACTGCATTTGCTTTTTTTATTATTTTATTACTTAGTTTTATTACTCCCCCCAAATGGTTTATTCCATTTTCTCCATTTGAATATTTCTTTATAGTATTTTGTTACTTGTTCACTCCATTTGAATATTATATTATTTATTATTACCTCCACTCTATGTGCATATTTTTATTGTTTTTTATTTTATTACTTATTCACTTCATTTTATTATTTTTATTTTATTCACTCCATTTGCTATTTTATTTTATTATATTACTTAATCTATTTGCTTTATTTTTATTTTATTTTTTGATTCTTATTCACTCCATTTGTTTTTATTTTATTATTTTTTTTACTTATTTACTCCATTTTATTATTTAGATTTTTTTTTAACTCTATTTGCTTTTTTATGTTATTATTATTTATTTTATTATATTACTCATTCAATCTATTTGCTTTATTTTTGCTTTTTTAAATTTTTTATGATTCACTCTTCCATTTGCTATTTTATTTTATTACTTATTCACTCCATTTGCTTTTATTTTATATTCATTTTATTTATTTTATTTTATTTTATTTTGTTTTGCACTATTGTATTCAGCTAGGCTGCAAACCCGATAGCTACTAACAAGTATAGTCATTGTTAGATATGCATATTCACAGATATACACACATTCATAACAGCATTCTGGACAAAAGTTGTTGAAGACTTGATTTTCTCATTCTCTCTGCGTCTCACACACAAACACAGTGAAGAGTGTCTGTCCAGAAGACGAGATGAATGACCATCCTGTCTGCAGATCACTGCAGTACATTATCACAGGGAAAAAACGCTCGCTCAGCAGCTCTCACCAGCCATAGATCTTCTCCAGTGTGAGAATGATGATAAATGAAGTGTCAGCTGAAAAAAGGATGCATTATTATTATTGAACCACACACACAGTTTACTAACATGCAGTTTGATGGAGCGAATAAAAGTAGTAGACTATAATGCCAAATCCTCTTGATATTTGATGGAAATTCAACTGGTAACTAAAACAAATGTTGTGTTTGTTACAGATATGCCAGTCTGTATTTCTGCTGTGCCATTGAGGACCAGGACAATGAGCTCATCACACTGGAGATCATCCACCGCTACGTCGAGCTGCTCGACAAATACTTCGGCAGTGTAAGTCATGCGGCAGAAAAAAAATTGACTTGACTTGATGCTACTAAAAAAACAAACCCGATTACAGCGATTATCCCTCCCAAACTCAGGTCTGTGAGCTGGATATCATCTTTAACTTCGAGAAGGCATATTTCATCCTGGACGAGTTCCTGCTGGGAGGCGAGGCTCAGGAGACGTCGAAGAAGAACGTCCTGAAAGCCATTGAGCAGGCGGATCTCCTGCAGGAGGTGAGGCGCAAGTACTTCCTGTCACTTATAAAGTGTTTTGGACGCTTTGCTGAGCAGGTTAGTTAAAAATAATTGGTCTGTTGAGATGTTGAGATCTAGCTCTAAGCTGCCATAGAATAATACTCATCTGGTTTAATGGGTCTCTTTCCACCTGGAGTACTGAGGTTTATTACCGCCACTGCAAAGCGATGGGGTTGCTTGCGTATTTCAGTGTTTTTGGCCTCTCTCTCATTTTCTCTTTGAATTGAAAGGTAGAAATCCCTCAGGAGCTACAGGTTCACGACTGCTCTCATGTGTGTGTTACCCAGCCTCCCCGGCGCTTGCAGAACAAAAACGCTCCTTTGTTTGTTACAGTGTAGAGGAACTGAGCTTTCACACACAATCTCTTCATCTTCATGGAGTCTCACAGATGCACAGAACTGCATGATGTCCTGATGCTGGGCTTTCAGATTAAAGCTGAAGTGTATCTTTCTTTGATTTTAAAATGCTTTCTCATATCCATTTTTTTTATGTGCACTGTAAGTATAATCTGAAGAACCCTAGCAACCACATAGCAACACCATAGGAACCACCCAGAGCATGCTTTGGAACGGCATAGCAACACCCTGGCAACCATCCAGAACATCTTGGCAGTGTCACAGTAACCATTCAGAGCACTCTAACAGTCACCTCAGAACTGCATGGCAACACCCTGGCAACCATCCAGAATACTGTAGCAACCGCATTGCAACACGCCAAAAACCACTCAGAACACCTTGGCTACTACATGGCAACACCCTGGCAACCAATCTGAGCATTATAGCAACCACATACTGTAGCTACTCACTAAAAACCACTCCGAACACCTTGGCAACTGCATGGCAATGCCTCAGTAACCCCCAGAGCATTCTAACAGTTGCCTCAGAACCGCATAGCAACACCCTTGCAACCATTCAGAGCATTATAGCAACCACATAATGTATCAATGCATAAAAAAACACTCAAAACACCTTGGCAACCACTTAGCAACACATTGACAACCATCCAGAGCATTATAGCAACACATTAAAAACATTCAACACCTTGGCAACTGCATAGAAATACCACAGTAACCACGCATAGCATTCTATCGGTCGCCTCAGAACCGCTTAGCAACACTCTGGCAACCATTCAGAGCATTATAACAACCACATACTGTAGCAATACATAAAAAACACTCAAAATACCTTGGCAACCTCTTAGCAACACCTTGGCAACTATCCAGAACATTAAAGCAACACACTAAAAAAAAAAACAGAACACCTTGGCAACTGCATATAAATGCCACGGTAACCACTCAGAGCATTCTAACAGTCGCCTGCATAGCAACACCCTGGCAACCAGAACATTATAGCAACCACCAACTGTAGCTACTCACTAAAAAACACTCAGAACACCTTGGCAACCACATAGCAATGCCTCAGTAACCACTCAGATACCTCATAACCGCATAGAAACACCCTAGCAACCATTCAGAGCATTATAGCAACACACTAAAAACACTCAGCATAGCAATGACACAGTAACCACTCAGAGAACTCAAACAACTGCCTCAGAACCATAGTAACACCCTGGCAACCATTCAGAACGTTATAGCAACCAAATACTGTAGCAACACGCTAAAAACCACTCAGAAAACCTTGGCAACCACTCATATCATTGTAACAGTCGCATCATAACTGCATAGCAACACCCTAGCAACCATTCAGAGAAATATAGCAACCACATACTGTAGCAACACAAAAAACACAGTAAAAAACACTCATGACACCTTGGTAGTTGCATAGCAATGCCACAGTAACCACTCAGAACACTCTAACAACTGCCTCAGTACTGCATAGCAACACCCTGGCAACCATCCAGGGCTCCATTTCCCAAAAGCATTGTAAGCCTAAGTAGATTGTTGAACCATTGCCACCAATGGTCTCTACCGTAAACTTAGCTCACAATGCTTTTGGGAAACATA
This sequence comes from Culter alburnus, assembly GCA_028476615.1. NCBI lineage: Eukaryota > Metazoa > Chordata > Actinopteri > Cypriniformes > Xenocyprididae > Culter > Culter alburnus. Next base: position 330,312 of record JAOTNS010003638.1, read on the forward strand.
GCCAAGAACATTAGAGTAAGCACATACTGTAGCAACACACAGGAAAAAAACAAACATTCAGGACAGCCAGCCAGAACACTCTAGCAACACCCTAGCAACCACCCAGGGCATCTTGGCAATTGCATATCAACCTGCTATGAACACAATAGCCAGCAGAATACCATAGCATCTGCTTAGCAACCATTCAGAATGTCTTGGCAGCCCTCCAGCAAATGCATAAGTACATGCTAAAAAAGAACTACTCAAGACCATAGCAACGCCTTGACAACCAGTTTCGCTAGGTGCCTCTAGGGGTGCAGTAATGACACACTTCAGCTTTAATTCAGGTGTGCTGACGCCAGATGTGCTGTATCCAAATTTTTACTCTGGTTCACCTGTTTGATGTCTTTCTTCTCTCTCTTGCTTTCTGTATCTTTCCTTCTTTTGCCCAACCCAACTCTTTTGATTTACAGAATCTAGATTTTCAGATACGCCTGCTTCCAGGTATGATTTATGGATCATTGATTAGCGTCTGTAGCCATCAGTCTCCCTGTAGCTCTAGCCATTAATCTGATCCCAGTGGAGCCAGACTTTATTCTACATGCCGTGAACTTCCAAACCAAATCATTCTTATTTGGAAGTTGACAACATGCTGAATTTTTCCTGAATAAAAAGGTTAGAGAATAGATTAATCGAGTGAATCTCACTAAAAATGGTCACATTTAACCCCGAAATCAATAGAAAAAAAGAAGGAAATAAGGCATAATGAAATTGATAGTCATATTCAAAAATCTTAATTTTGATTTTTCTCTGTTACTTTTTTTGTTATAAAGTCAGAATTGCGAGATATAAAGTCAAAATTCGATGAAATAAAGTCAGAATTGCGAGTTATGAAGTCAGTTGCGTGATATAAAGTCAGTTGCATGAAATAAAGTCAGAATTGCATGAAATAAAGTCAGAGTTGCATAAAATAAAGTCATGCAAAATAAAGTCAGAATTGAATTGCATGAAATAAGTCCATGAAAAAGTCAGAATTGCGTGAAATAAAGTCAGAATTGCGTGAAATAAAGTCAGAGATGCGAGATATGATGTCAGAATTGCGTGAAATAAAGTCAGAATTGCGTGAAATAAAGTCAGAGTTGCGTGAAATAAAGTCAGAATTGCGCAGGAAATAAAGTCAGAATTGCGTGAAATAAAGTCAGAATTGAAACAGAATAAATAAAGTCGAAAGAATAGTCAGAATTGCGTGAAATAAAGTCAGAGTTGCGTGAAATAAAGTCAGAATTGCGAGATATAATGTGCAATTGCGGAGGGAAAAAAGACTGACATTTTGAGTTTAAATCTCGCAATTCTGACTTTATAACATGCAATTGTGACTTTATTTCACAGTCAGAATTGCATGATAACTCGGAATTGCAAGAAAAAAAGTCAGAATTGTTGGATTAAAAAGTTGCAATTACCTTTTTTTTTTTTTTTTTTAAATTTAGTGGCGGAAACAAGCTTCCATACTTTCTTTTGATTTTGGGGTTGAATTCATTCTTGACAGGCTTTGTGAGATTGACCCAGTTAGTTACTAATGAAACCAAGCAGTTTAGTTCCTGTATATTGTCAGAAAAGTTTTACCCAAGAATTTCTTCTTGTTATCTCCCAGTGAAAATGTTGTTTGAATGAATGAATGAATGATTGATTGGATGATTTTAAGGTTGACGTAGGCGCTAGTTACAGACTAGAGGAAATAGAAATGTTCAGTCACCATCAGTGAACTCAAGTTTGTGGAGCTTTCAGAGCCGAACAGAGCTGCGGTTTATCATCTCTGACTGCCATCCTGACAGACTTTGTCCCGAGGGCCAAATTACAGGCAGAGACAAAGGAGAAAGAGAGAACAAAGACGTGCTGTCCACGCTTTAGCAGCAAGACATGACCTAAATGTGCAGTTTACCGACTGAGCACGAAAAGAGTAGCAGCGCCAAAACATTTATACTAGCTGTGCATCTTTATATTCAAGTGACCATGTGAATTTTCATCTATGCAAGAAATAATCATAAATAATCTACAAAAATAGAACCATTATCAGTGAGAGCATGCGGTTTGAGCCTCAGGGGCTGCCATAGTCTCGACTGGGGTTTGTCCTTTATCTGCTGATTTGAGGTCAGATTCTTTGATGTTTTAATGAATCTGGTTTGGATTTAATGAGTTTGAGCTGCTGCTCTGTTTCAGCAGTTTGTAACTGTTCACGCATATCCACGTTTGTACGGTCTGGATTTTCAAACATTAAACTAGTCAAATTACCCAATTAATTGAGATTAACAACTATTTTAGTACTTTTTATGTTAGTGTTTAATGTATATAAGCACTTTTGACCAATGGATTTCTGCTCAAGCCAGTTTTTTCTCCTATAAAATGTTTTTATTTACAAATATTATGTGTGAATTTCTGAACTATTGCATCAGAAATATTACCTAACTCCAAAAGACTCATGATGTGGCATGTTTATATTTGTGGGTAAGTTATGCAGGATAGTGAAACAGTCAGTTGTTGGGCTCAAGTCAGTGGAAACGTCTGTACTGAGTGAAATTTGTGGTTTAGTGGTTAAAAAAACACGAAAATCAGCCTGGAAATCACAATTTTCCATGATACTATAGATTAGATTGTATTTATTTCTTGACTCTGTGTTAATTTCTGTGGCCAACTGCATAAACACAGTCATTATGCATGTCTTAAGAACTAGTTGTTAGCCAAGGGATAATCGGTTGTAATTTTTTAATGCAACTTCTGTTTGTTTTGGCTGAATCTTTCTGAACCACCACATTTACCTTCAGTCTGAGGTTCAGTCGCCATGAAAACATTCTCATTCACAATCTTAATCCAATTCCAAGAGTTCCTGGCCTTCTGTGAAACAGATTTGGCGTCATTTCGTAGAATCGGGCTGTTTGATTGGCTGGTGTTTCTGTCCGTAGAGCCAGACTGAAGACTGGGGAGGTTTGGCCAATGAGGAGATCTTATAAGGGGCCGGAGCCCCGCCCACCCTGTCAGCCTATTGGTAAATGGTGTGATTTGCCTGAGCCGATTACTGATTGGGCATGATGAAGCTCTCGCTCGCTCTGATTGGAGGAGACGTGATGATGTCGGGGGGGAGATTTTGAACTTCTTAACTCTTGACCTTTGACCTGGTCAAAATGTGGTCCATGCAAACTACGAGCAATTTTATATATTTAAGATATACAGTGTCAGTCTTAAAGGGCCAGTGATAGTAATTCATGTCACGCCTTCAGTTATACATTTAATCCTCATAATTGCATATTCAGCAAATGACTGAACATTTTCTACGAATACCGTATATACATGTAATGCAGATGTGTTGCATTTAAAGACACGCACCCCGTCTCCACAATCAGACGCTCTGGATGTGTGTGTGTCGGCCTCTGACATGATGCCTGATGGGAACTAACTCGCATTGGATGACAACAAATGTTTTAACTGCATTTTTATGCTCTCCATAAATTGTGCCTGCATAAAGATGTGCATTACTCCTTCAGCTCAGGGCGGGCGTCTCGGCGGGGAGGGAATGTGATTATTTGTGTGTGTGTGTGTGTGAGCTGAGGATGAGAGATGAGTGCGTCCCTTTTCATGTTGGGGCTTTGCCGCTGCATAAATATCCCACTGCATCAGAATAAATCACATTATACGGCGAGGGGTTTGTGTTTTATGATGTGATTTCTCTCTCTCTCTCTCTCTCTCTATTTCTTGCTGTCTGCCTTTTGCTGATCTTTTTAAGTTTTTGTTGAATTTAGTTTATTAGCTGGGCAAATTCTATTTAGATTAAAAATGAAGCATTTTTGTACCAGTGTGTAATAAATTATATAAGGAGAGATACAATTACATTTTTTTTATTTTTTTTTTTTGTTAATTTCTTCAAAATAAAAAAAACTTTCAGGAATGTTTTGGAGTTACTTTCCCGGGTGCATAGTTGACAAAACACTGCAAAAATGTTTATAATTAAAGGTGCCCTCGAATGAAAAATTGAATTTATCTTGGCATAGTTGAGAGTTCAGTACATGGAAATGACATACAGTGAGTCTCAAACTCCATTGTTTCCTCCTTCTTATGTAAATCTCATTTGTTTAAAAGACCTCCGAAGAACAGGCGAATCTCAACATAACACCGACTATTACGTAACAGTCGGGGTATACGCCCCAATATTTGCATATGCCAGCCCATGTTCAAGGCATTAGACAAGGGCAGGACGTCTGGATGTGCACAGCTGAATCATCAGACTAGGTAAGCAAGCAAGAACAATAGCGAAAAATGGCAGATGGAGCAATAATAACTGACATGATCCATGATATCATGATATTTTTAGTGATATTTGTAAATTGTCTTTCTAAATGTTTCGTTAGCATGATGCTAATGTACTGTTAAATGTGGTTAAAGTTACCATCGTTTCTTACTGTATTCACGGAGACAAGAGCCGTCGCTATTTTCATTTTTAAACACTTGCAGTCTGTATAATTCATAAACACAACTTCATTCTTTATAAATCTCTCCAACAGTGTAGCATTAGCCGTTAGCCACGGATCACAGCCTCAAATTAATTCAGAATCAAATGTAAACAATAACAGTATACAATACTCACATAATCCGACGCATGCATGCGAACACTTTGTAAAGATCCATTTGAGGGTTATATTAGCTGTGTAAACTTTGTTTATGCACTGTTCAAGGCAAGCGCGAGCTCTGTGGGCGTGGAGCAGGAGAATTAAAGGGGCAGCAGCCTGAATCGGCTCATTTATAATGATGCCCAAAAATAGGCAGTTAAGAAAATGAATTAAAAAAATCGATGGGGTATTTTGAGCTGAAACTTCACAGACACATTCAGGGGACACCTTAGACTTATATTACATCTTTTTAAAAAATTCTAGGGCACCTTTATATACAAAAATTGCTTTATTGGCATGACTGTAAATCATTCAATATTGCCAATTCATACATAAAATACTAATAAAAAACATTTGTATAATAGAAGAAAATAATATAAAATATTATAACACTATCAAATATTATAACTTAAACTTAAATTAACAGTGTAACACAATAGAACATATATATATATATATATATATATATATATAATATATATATATATATATATAATATATAAATATGTTATGTATATAAGTGTTCTGGATAGTTAATTTTGTCAGCTTTTTTTATTATTTTTTCATTTAGTCTTAATCCTGTGTCAAATGTACTTTTTAGTGTTTATCATATTTAGTCAACCTTGTCATGTTTTTGTTTAGTCAAGTTTTAATCGACTAAATGTTTGGGCATTTTAGTCTAGTTTTAGTCACTGAAAATGGTTAAATTGATAATCACAATTATTTGACTCAAAATTATAATTCATAATGTCATTTGAGTTTTTTTTTTTTTTTTTTTTTTCAGAATTATTGCACTGTCACCTAAAACACAAATCAAAAGACTGTCATGCTTTATTTGAGTGTACTGGTTTATCATATAAATTAACTCTCTACATTATGAAAACTGGTAGAACAAGAAACTTCTCAAATTAATTTTTTTTTTAAATTACAATAATGTTTTTCTATTAAAACAACAGCAAATTCAACAAGCCTAATCACAAACACTATAGTTGAGATTCATGTTTGTATTTATTACAGTTCATCACTGAGAAGGTTTGATGGCAGATTTAGTCGCACAAACAGCGCAAGCGACTCGTGAAGAAACAGACTGACTGAATGACACTTTAATTTAAGCAGAATATAGAGATTGCTGAATTCCAACTTGTATGTCGGTTGTCAGATCATCCGAACTTCTTCCACAGTGTAGAGAGAGAGAGAGTGCATGCACATGGTTGCCAGATTGCAAATATTAAATAAATGGTCACAATAACGGATAACAAACACGAGAGATATCAGAACATTGCCATGGTTTCCAAGCTGTCAATCATGTAGTTTCTAGAGTGAGTTGTGTTCCGGACACACACGCGATAATTTAGGGGATTCACTCCCGCATTTCAGTGCAGTTGTCACTCCTGAAACTTAGTGTGTAGAAGCTCATTAAAAACAGTCTGTAATATTTTGTCTCCTTTTTTTTTTCTGACAAAAAGAAAGATTTTTATAAAAGTTATTTTTTTTTATTACATTTTAGTCTCTTCTTTTTTTCGCCAATGATATTGCATGTTAATATAGTCGCAGATATCGTTTAATGACTATATTGTCATCGTCTCATCTTTTGTCATAAAAAAAGCTCGTTGACAAACATTTTTCGTCATGGTTTTCGTTGTTAGTCCTGGGCATGTTTTTGTGTCCCAGGCTGATTTCATATTACTTAGTTTTAATAATCGGATTAGCATTCTTTACATTCTCATTGGTATTATTTGAGTTTAATTTTGTGTGGCTTTACTTTTTTTATAATTTAATAATAAACCAATTTCAAGCTTTGGTGTTAAACTTCAAATGCCTGAAGCACCTGCTTGTTTTCTGAGGTGTTGTTAATTGAACCGTCAGCTAATGAAAGCACTCAACCTGGGAAAGTCATTCCAGAACATTCCTGAAAGAACAGAAGAAATTCCACACAAAAGCTCCGACTCAAAAGCCCTGCGGCACGCCGGCTGATCCGGATTAATTATAGAGGACAGACCCTGGAAATCTAGACCGAAGCTCATTTGAATTAGTCTTTGATGAGAAGCCTGCGGGAGCCGCTGTAGATCTGGCTGTGAGACAGGAGTGTGTGTCTGTGGATCGATTAGATGCTGCGGTGGCTAGAAGCTGACCACAGGTGTCATGTGTGTGTCTGTGAATGTCCTGCAGGTGTTCTGAGTCCGAACATGTCCTCCGAGTCCTCTGGGCTCTTCCAGAGTTAGACCGGCTCGAGTCGACGCTCTTCAGGTGTGGTTTACCTTCCCTGTGTAGAATGGTTTCTCTGTTAGTGTAGCTGTAGCGATCAGTGGCTCTAGATGACCAGTTTAACACAGATGTACGAGTGTTCGTGTTTGTGTGTGTTTGTTTGTGCGACGGGTTTGTAATGCCGTCCAGTCATTGTGTTTGTCTCATTGACCTCTTTCCCTCCCAGAGTTTATGGTTCATATTGTTGTTTTCCATCCTGTCTGTTAATAGAGAGCCTTACAGCAGCACTTCAGCTGGTTTTGCTTTAGGACCAACTGTTATTTATTTAGATTTAATGGACAAACCAGTGATTGGGTTGTTTTAAACTAGCTGTTGGGTTACTGTAAAATTAAAAAAATACTGTATTGCTTACTTAAAATGAACCCAAAATATGTTGGAAATTAACATTTATTAATATGTTTAATAAATGAACATGTATTAATAAGTTTTATGAATAATAATTAAACGATACACATTTATTAAATTGCTTATTAATAAATGATTTTTAATGATTTGTTAAATGATTTTTAATTTCAGGTTCATTTTAAGCCAGCCATATAGTAATTTTTAAACAATAGCTGAGTTAAATAAAACTGCCCAACATGTTGGGCAAACATTTAACCCAACCACTGGGTTTGTCCATTTTCAACCCAACTTAGGTTAATTTTAACCCAGCATTTTTTTAGAGTGTATAATTATATTTTATACAAAATTTCATTCAGAAAGATGAGTCTCTTCTGCTCACCAATGCATTTATTTGATTAAAAAATACAGTAAAAATTGTGAAATATTTTTACAATTTAAAATGTTTTCTTTGTGAATATATAGTAAAGTGTAATTTATTCCTGTGATCAAAGCTGAATTTTCAGCATCATTACTCCAGTCTTCAGTGTCACATGATCCTTCAGAAATCATTCTAATATGCTGATTTGCTGCTCAAGAAACATTTGATACATTTTTATTCAGAATTCTTTGATTCTTTGATGAATAGAAAGTTAAAAAGAACACCACTTACTTGAAATGGAATCTTTTGTAACATTATAAATTGATCAATTTATTGTGGCCTTGCTGAATAAAAGTATTAATTTATTTAAAGAAAAATCCTTCTGACTGCAAACTTTGGAATAATAGAATATATTCCATTCAGAATTTGAGATTAATTACACTGTATAAAAACTAAACAAATTTACACAGTAAAATACAGTTTTCCATTGAAACAGTAATATACTATAAAAGCAATGCATTCTGGGTAATATTTGTTGTTTTAAGAAAAGAGGCTTTTAGGCTACTTTCTTGAAAATGACAAATAATATTACCCAGAATGCATTGTAATATACGGAAGTAATATAGCGTAAAACAATGCATTCTGGGTAATATTTGTAATTTTCGACAAATAATATTACCCAGAATGCATTGTTTTTACGATATCAATTGTTTTTTCAGTGGAAAATGATATTTTACTGTGTAAATTTGTTTTGTTTTTTACTTTTATTTTTTTAGTAGTTGAAACAATCCTATTGTAGAAGGTCTGAGCAGAAGGTGTATTGAGTGCATTTACATGTACAGTAAAATGCTGATAACTAATACAAAATATTGTTGAAGTATAAATACATGCATTTTGCATTTACATGCAAAATAGAAATAAGGTAATGCTCAAAAACCTGTTGATTTTGCTAAAACCTTTTTTACGGTGTGAGACTGTGCATGTAAACACACTTGAGTTTAATGTGTTTAATGTGTCCTGTGGATGCTTCGTCCACTGCATGTCGTCCTGCACGTCTGTCTGCATCTCACAGGTGTGTGTTTGTCTGCACCATTTTCAGTGTTTGTTTGTGTGTGTGTGTGTGTGTGTGTGTCTCTCCTTCAGCCCCGACATGAGTACTTTAACGTGCCCGTGTACTGATTGGCTGCTGCATGCTGAGCCACTCCCCCTGCACGCCTGACTCCGCCTCTGTCTCAGCACCGTCCAATCAGAGAGCTGCATCTTGGACCCAGTGTCTCCTGCACACAGTCAGATAGTGTTTCATTGTGTTTATCTGTGTGCTGGTCCTTCATCTCAACTGACTTTATTCCTCTATCTTACTCGTTCATGTAGCTTCAGGAAATCAAATCTTCGTCCAGCTTAAATGCCTGAATGACTCTCATTGGTGGACATCACCGGTTCTTCACTCTTACGAATGGACATTATTTAAAATTCAGTGAATTAATCATGAGGTCATCTGTGTAATCATAAAGACTTGTTTCAGAGCAAAAATCATATTCTTAATCTTCATCTTGTTTTCCAATTAAAAACTTTGGATGACGTTCACATGATTTGTAGAAAATGAGTCGTAATATTTAATGCCGTTTTGATTCTCAAGTAAATTATTCTTGTTTTAAGGATATTTTAAGATGTTTTAAGAAAATTATTTTTGCTCAAATGGTTGCTACACTGAAAAAAAATATACATTATATATTTTCTTCCTCAGTATTTCTGTCTTGTTTTCTAGTATAAACATCTAAAGATCCTTTAAATCGGGATACATTTACTGGATTTTCAGAAAAATTGGTCAAAATTAGTTGAGTTTATGCTTAACATAAGAAAAATATCTGCAAATGGGGTCAGAAAAATATAATATAATATAATATATTATAATAATATAAATTATATTATTTCCTTTTAAATTCAGTTTCTTTTCTGACCCCACTGACAGGTATTTTTCTTTTGTTAAGCATTAAACTCACTTAATTCTGATGATTTTTCTCAGCAAAAAAAATTTTCTTCTCCAGTAAATGTATCCTGATTTAAGAATCTTTATATATTTGTGCTGGAAAACAAGACAGAAACACTGAGGAGAACATCATTTTTACAGTGTAAAGTGTTCAGTTTGTTTTAGGCGAAGCAGCCGTCACAGTAACAGCTGTACAAGTTTACCCGCGGTTGGTAAATGTAGTCATTTATAAATTATGAGTTTGTATGCGCTGTAGCAACTTTAGTTTCTTTCTTGATTTATTTAGTAGAAAGTTTTATTAAATTATCAGTTATTTTGTAATGTGTCTACACACACACACACACACACACACACACACGCACGCACACACAGATCTACAGCGGCCTCAAAAGTATTTGGACACTTATATAACATGTAGAAATGTCTGCATTAAATAATAATAAATAAGTCATTTATTAACCCTGTAAAGCCTGACATGAAATAATAATCAGAAAAGTCTAATATTTTGAAATGGAAGAGTTTATTGAAGCTTTAAACAAAATATTAAAAAAAAAAACTAAAAGTTTTAATTTTGAGTATCATATTTGAAACATCAGGCTTTGTGGCTCATATAGTGAGAAAAACAGCTCAGTTTTATTGAGCAAAAATATGCAATTTAATGCAGATGCTGGACAAAAAGTAAAATGGCTTCAAAAATGAGCTGAACTGTTGTTTTGAGCCGCTGTATTTCTGCCATCACTATAAACGATTTACACCTAGACACTTTTGCACTTCAGTGTTCGATGATGTCTTTTGTTCATTATTTATAGAGTTGATTTGAAAACAGATTCATGTTTAGAGTGTTTTGAATCAATAAGAATATGATTGAGTCGATCTGTAGGCTGAATGGATGTAAATTCATGTGCGTTTTGTAACGCGGTAGAAATAAACAAATGAAATGTGAGAAATTTAAAGAAGTGTGTGCTTGTGTTTATAGCTTCAGTTTGGATTGTAGGATGAACCCTGGGTAATATTTCACGCAGAAATCAAAAAGAAGTTATTAACTGTGCATTGCATGGTTAATTTTATGACAATTAATATACATAAATATATAAATTCATCAATTTGCATATGTAATGCGACGTATTTTTGAGTCAAACAGGATAAAATGTATAGCATGATTTGACATACAGAATAAATGAAAAGTTGCTAAAACAATGTCTAAGGGCTGTTTACACGACACCGTTTACAACTAAAAACTTTTAATGCGTGTTGGCTATTCATTTACGCGACAACGGTGTTTTGGGGGCCTGAAAATGCAAAATTTTGAAAACTGGTTTCAAAGTGCAAGTTTGTGAAAACGATACCGTTATCGTTTGTGTAAACTACGTGTTTAGTCTATAGAAGCGTAGTGTTTCTTTACAAAGTGACATCGCCATCTACTGGCCTGGCAGCAGAATACAGCGGTTTTAGACGTTTTCGCAGATCTGTATGCAAAGATCTTTTCAGTTTTTAGTACATCGTTGACATGTAAACTTACCCTCAATATGTTTTTCTGTTAGTTAAAATGATCTAGTATGGCCAGACGCAGAAAGTCGTTTCAAAAGTGGAGCAGGTTATTATAAATTTGATAAAAAATAACTTGAATTATCTTTTTGAAATCAATTTTGATTTCATGTTGTCTTTGAGGAAAGACTGAAACTGAAGTGTGAGTGAGATTTCCTCTCTGGTTTGGTCTGGTCTGTGATATATATAATGTCAAGTTCGTCTGTGCTCTTGCTGGCCATCAGCAGTGGAAACCTCCTCCTGGACCGTCACCGCAGGGCTGAGCGATAATTGGTTTTTACTTCCGACGGGAATCTTTGCAGCTCAGTAATCATGAATGATTCAAGATTCCAGGAGAGAAGCGAATGTTAAAGATCCACTCATGCAGCGCTGGGATGCTTCAGTCTTTACCTGATGTTAAAGAACAGTACTGAGCCAGAATCACATTTAATCAATCTGATGAACTGAATCAATACAACTTGCCTTGACAGCAAAAGAGCTTTCTGCAAATATGTGTTGAATTTACACTGTAAATTGTGGTAACCTGCAATTGTTACACTGTAAAAAATTATATGACAAAAGTCGTGGCAACATGTTTTTTACATTTACTTTAACTCATCAAAATAATTTAAGCAATTTTAACTTATTTTATAAGTTATAGGAGATTCAACTCTATTTTAAGTCAGTTTAATATAATTTAGGTTGAAATGCCTTGCATAGCTAATTTAATTACACTTAAAAATATAAGATATATGAACTGAAGTTTAAGTTAAAGTAGGTAGACATTTTTTTTACAGTGTACAAAAAAAGGTGTACAATGTGTAAAAAAGAATTGTTGGTTTAACTTAAAGTAAGTTACCTGGTTGCCTTAAAATTGAGTTCATTGAAATTAAAAATTTATTTAATACATTGGAGGCGATTGGTTTAATCAACAGAAACTTAAAATATTGTTATAGGAACCACATTAATTATCTAAATGGTATTTTCTTGCAAAACGTACTCCAAAAAATCTTTTACAAATTTGAAAAATGTATTTCTACCTGATTTAACTCATAAAGAGTAGTTTTGTTGGTGTAATTCAATGCATTTAAGTTGATTCAGTGATGTTTATATTTATTTTAATTCAAATATTCGAACTCAAAATTTCAAAAGGTTTTGTTGGTGTAATTTAATGTATTTAGGTTGATTCAATCAATATTTTTGATTTGAATTCAAAATCTTCAATTTTCAAAATTTTCAATGTACCCTTTAAAAATCAACACTATCTGTAATCGTTTATTTCAGTGCACATTATTTCAAAGATGACCATAATCTTTCTTCAGTTTGCTCCACCTCTGAAGCATCTTTGTTGTGTAGGTTAATTAATAACCTATTAATAATACAACTAGTCATTGTATTAATCGACTCTTTGATGTTTTACCAGCTCCTTTTAGTACTTAAATATGTTTTGGTGTGACATAAAACTTTAAAAACATTTTTGGAAACTTTTAAGATGCCAAATAACAGGCTGAATTCAGTACTGCAATTTTTAAATCTTGATTTTCCTCTCTTTTTTTGGCCGACTGATGTTCAGGATGCCAAAGTAAGTTGAGCTCGTTCTTGTGCGTGTGTCTGGTTTGCCTCAGTGTCTTGTAAATGTATTTGTGTCATCAGTGAGTCATTCTACATGGCAGCCCACATGCTGATTATTTTCAGATCCCGGAGGATAAATTTAGCTCGGCTCATCTCCATGTGCTTCATACATATAAAATAAACCTGCTGAGCCCAGAGGGGTGGCACCGAACAACACGCCAGCGCAAAATCTTTAAAATAATTGCAAATATATGTTTTGCACCCAGTTTTCACATGATCAAGACTGATATTCAGTTTTGGGGAAACTTACTTTTAAAAGTAATGCGTTACATATTGCGTTACTCCCTGAAAAAGTAACTAATTGCATTACTTGGTTACTTTTTGTTGTTTTTGCAGCTTTTTTTCTCTCCTAGGTTGGGCTTGCTTGTTTGTTTTTGTAAAAGTAACTGATATTTTTGTTGTATATTTAAAAGTAATGAATTACTTTACTTATAACTTGAAAAAGTAATTCGATTATGTAACTCGTGATACTTGTAATGCATTACCTTCAACACTGTTGATATTTAATACAAGACATTTACATCATGATGTTTGCGTGGGCAAAAGTTGTTCTCGATGTCACCTCTTGGCCAGAACACAAATCCATAAAACACAAAATTCATTGTCTGTCAACAGTTTGTGTATGTGATATCAGTGGTGCTCTGATTTTCAAAAGTTTTGTTAAATAAACTGTTGGCTGTGTTCATGAAAATAAAATGGTTGTTTTTGAGTGAATTATTCATAGTTGTGCATTACATTCAGACATACTGGAAAGAAAAAAAATATTGGAAAATTTAAAAAGATAAAATCTAAGATTTTAAAATCAAAGTAAATCAAAAAAAAAAAAAAATCAAAGTTCTGATTCTCTTCAAAAAGTTGCTCATTGTAGTTCAGAACAAAGCCAACATTTGAATTATTTAGTGTTTGTTTCATCTGATTCCTTGGCTCAATACCATTCGAATGCACCCTACGACACCATTTTCCATCATTAAACTTTTCCCGCCAAATTTTCCCGCCAAAAAAACTACTTTTTCGAACTCAAAAATCGAATTAGATCATCTCATGCTGGCAAAAAGTTATCAAAAGCTTTTTGATAAACCCAACCATTCTTGAATAACGCACAAACAAATTCGAAGAAAAGCATGCCAAATTGGATCTGAGGATATATCTCTGCAACGCTCTGCAGTGTATTCTGACCTAAACTGGTACATGTCATCACAAGCATGACCTGAGGTTACATTCTGTGTTTCGTCACAGAGCCACGTACTGGTCCGGAGACAGCAAAAATGCCTATTTTTGCTTAGAACTTCTGAACGGTTTGGCCAAAAATGATAAAACTGGTCTTGTTATATCCAATTTTACCATATCCGCCAATTTGGGTGTCAGCCATTTTGCATTTTGTAGCAAAATGCTGTATTTTTTGAATGCATTAGGGTATCATTATGAAACTCGGTATGGGTCATCAGCATGATGTCTTGAAGGAGCCTGAGAAGTTTCGAGACAGCACCACCTTGTGGTGAAATCAAATATTCATATGTTCATAACTTTTGATGTGGTTTACTTATTTTCATGGGATTCATCTACTTAGATTCCTGAATCCATGCCAAGTCCAACTATACCTAACATATTATGTTTCGCCTTATGGTTTGTGCAAAGTTGCAATTTAGCATTAAAAAAAATGTTCGCGGATATCTTCGAAACAGTTTGAGGCGATATCTTCGAAATCCAATCGAGACAAAACCACAGTAGGAAATTCGGAAACAAGTCGTTAGCTAAATGTTGAAGCCCAAATGTCAAAATTTTGATAGCAAATGGCAGAAAAATGCAAAGTCGTGCATGGTTCATTTTTAATGTACTCCTACGTATATATCTAAAACTCCTAAACAAAATTAGATATTTGCACCAAATTTGACATTTATTTATGGGCACACTCTGAGGACACACAAAAAAGTGGTGGGATTGTGCCACTATAACTGAAAAAAAAATAATAAAAAGAAATAAATATTTTACTGATGATTTTACCTGCTTGCTTGTTTGTGCTTGGCCCCTTAATCTCTGCTTGCAGCTATATTTACCTTTGTTATAAAAATAAAAAAATTACCAAATAAACACTAAAAATTTCAAATGTTGACTCTTTTTATTATTAAAAACAAATATTTACCCAGAAAACATTAAATAATTCAAATGTTAGCTTTGTTTTTGTTATAAAAGCCAAATATTTTCTAAACAAACACAAATTCAAATGTTGACTGTTTTTGTTATAAAACCAAATATTTACCAAACCAACACAAGTAATTTTAAATGTTGACTCTTTGATTTAATATTTGCATTTAATAATAATCTCAAATATAATATAAATATTAAATGCAAATATTTACCAAAACACAAAATAATTCAAATGTTAGCTTTTAAAATATTTACAAAACAAACACTAATATTAGATTTTTTTTGTGTGTGTTTTTGGTAAATATTTGTTTTTATAAAAAAAACAAAGCCAACATTTGGATTGTTAAAGTGTATTGGAGCATCTTTGGTGTTGATAGTAGACTTTCAGGGTTTGCATGTGTTGCCTGTTTTGTCTCAAAGTAATTTTGGCGGATTTATCTGTGAGCGTGTGATCAGGAAAAGTGTCGATCTTCCTCCCACAGGAAGCAGAGACTCCCCGCAGCGTCCTAGAGGAGATCGGACTCACATAAACCCCTCAGAGACGACTGTCCCAAACCCCACACACACACACACACTGAGAGCCTGACCACCTAAAGATGTAGCAAACACACACACACTTCACTGTTTCCGTGTTGGTCGCCTTTCCTACTCATGTGCTTGGTTTGTGAGCTCAGAAAAACTGTTGTCAGCGCAGGACAACACATCCTACTTTACATCTGCTGTGAAGAACACCGTCCCACACGCGCCATCAAATATATGTGATTCTCTCATCGTTTGGAGTGCAGACACATTACATCTACTAGCTTTACAGAATAAAATCAGTATTATGTGACGTAAGGCCATTAAATATTTTAGAAAATAGAGAAAAAGTCAAAAAAGGGATTCTTTTACAAAACCAAAGAGTGCTTTCTTGTGTGTTAGATTGTAGTTAACATCAGCACAAAGACCCGAGACGTACTCTACACAAGTGTGTGAATGCAAACACTTCTACACTCAAATATGTAGGCCTAAATTTAAGATTTATGTTGAATTTCTGCACGTGTATTTGAGTAAAGTATGTTTCGTTTCACTAACCTGAACAACCTCACTGATACTTCACTGTGTTCACACTTGACCACTGTTAACTTCACTGTATTTGTGGTATTTATTGAGATTAGGACTTACACTTGAGTAGAAGCTTGTTGAACACATTTTCAGTTGGATTTATACTGACGTTTCATCATGCGCTCTTCTGTAAATGACTTCAGCATGTGGCAGGTTGTTACATGCGTGATGTTTACAGCGCGTGTGTTTACAGGTGTACAGACGTCACTCATCCACACGTCAAGCTCTCGTTCATGTTTAACGTGTCCGTCTCGCTCTGGAGGCGCTGTGTGTTGTTGTCAGAGTGAAATCAACTGTGTTTATTGTTGAAAACTGAATAAATTTGTCTACAGACGTTTATAAGTGCTTCGTCTGTCTGTTTGTTCTAGTGTTGAGTGTGTACAAGCATATTTTTCTACTTAACACAGTTTTACACATAAAGAAAATGCATGTCAGATATGTTTAAAAGATGTGCAGTCAAATGATATAAAGATTAGAAAAAGCTCTTTTACTCTTTCTACTCATCATTTTCTGCAGTCTTTCTGCTGCAAATATTGATAACATCAAATGTATCAAGGATGCATGATAGTCTCCATGTTGGCATGTTATTTTTTATATATATTTACAAACACTCTATATATTTATCTATTTAGTTGTCAGTATTGGAAGGTATTTGATATTTCAGACAATATTTATATATTTAATTAATTTCATATTTTATATTTCAGATATTTCATATTTTGGGTTATATTATCAGTACTGACAGATATTTCAAATTTTGTGCATTTTTTTTTTATTAATCATATCAGCAGATATTTTATATTTCAGGCAATATTAAATTATTTTTACTTATTTTTAATTTGTATATTTCATGTTTTGGGCAATATTTATTTATTTTTATCAGTGATGGCAGATTTTTGCTATTGTGGGCAATATTTATTTAATTTTAATCAATATTAGCAGATATTTAATATTTCAGGCAATATTTATTTTAATCTGTATATTTCATGTTTTGGGCAATATTTATTTCTTTATTTATTTTTATTATTGTTGGCAGATATTTACTATTTTGGGCAATATTTATTTATTTAGGTAAGTATTTATATGTTGATTTAATTTTAAACTGTATTGGCATATTTAATATTTTGGGAATTTTTTTTTTATTGTATTGGCAGATATTTTATATTTCAGTCAATAGGCCTATATATAGACGCAGCCTGTGTCTGTATATATTAGGTTATTTTTTACCCTTTTATATTGCTCCTTATATTACCCAGTGTCTCAGAGGCTTGACTCTGTGAATGTCTTGTAAACACTGCCCTCTGGTGGACAGAAAGCTGATCTGCAGCGGTCGAGTCTGTGTTAGACGAGGCCTCAAACGAGTCCCAGAGGGCCGATTCTGCCACAGATTCTCCTCAGAAACCTTCAGCTTCATTATTCTTCTGAAATGAGGAAAGAAAGTTCTTCTTGTCAGACACAAGGATATTTTGGCAGAGTAGTACTGAACTCCAGAAAACCACAGGCTTCATCAGTAGCTGTCTTCCTTTAAAGCAGGATGAACAAACTACTATCTGTCTGTCTGTCATGTACTTGAGTCTAATACAACCCGCATTACGGAAATGTTGGGACTTATCTTTATTTTGAATAAAATGAAAACTAAAAGACTTTCAAATCACATGAGCTAATATTTTATTCACAATAGAACATAGATAATATAACAAATGTTTAAACTGAGAAATTTTACAATTGTATCCACTAAATGAGCTCATTTCAAATGTGATGCCTGCTACAGGTCTCAAAATAGTTGGCATGGGAGCATGTTTACCAGCATCTCCTCTTCTTTTCAAAACAGTGTAAAGACGTCTGGGCATCGAGGTTATGAGTTTCTGGAGTTTCGGTGTTGGAATTTGGTCCCATTCTTGCCTGATATAGGATTCCAGCTGCTGAGTTTGTGGTCATCTTTGACATATTTGTCTCTATAAGGTGAAAGATCTGGACTGCAGGCAGGCCAATTCAGCACCCGGACTCTTCAACGATGAAGTATGTGGTTTTGCATTGTCCTGCTGAAATACACAAGGCCTTCCCTGAAATAGACGTCATCTGGAGGGGAGCATATGTTGCTCTAAAACCTTTATATACCTTTCAGCATTCATAGTGCAAGCTGCCCATACACTGGATGCACTTATGCACCCCCATACCATCAGAGATGCTGGCTTTTGAACTGAATGCTGATAACACGCTGGAAGGTCTTCCTCCTCTTTATCCCGGAGAACACGGTGTCTGATTTCCAACAAGAAATGTCAAATTTGGACTCGTCTGACCATAGAACACTTTTCCACTTTGAAATAATCCATTTTAAATGAGCCTTGGCCCACAGGACACGACAGCGCTTCTGGACCATGTTCACATATGGCTTCCTTTTTGCATGATAGAGGTTTAGTTGGCATCTGCAGATGGCACGGCGGATTTACTGCTTTCCACAATCTTCTTATGCACTCTTTCACAGCTCTGCCCATCTTTACTTCTGAGAGACTCTGCCTCTCTAAGACATCTCTTTTATAGCTAATCATGTTACAGACCTGATATCAATTAACTTAATTAGTTGCTAGATGTTCTTCCAGCTGAATCTTTTCAACATTTCTTGCTTTTTCAGCCATTTGTTGCCCCCGTGCCAACTTTTTTGAGACCTGTAGCAGGCATCAAATTTGAAATGAGCTCATTTAGTGGTTAAAAGTGTAAAATTTCTCAGTTTTAACATTTATGTTATCTATACTGTAGTCTATTGTGAATAAAATATTGGCTCATGTGATTTGAAAGTCTTTGTTTTCAATTTATTCAAATAATTAAAAAAAACCATCCCAAGCTATTTCATAATTGTGCAAATGTGCTGAGAAAAGCACCTGTCATACCGTATATGATGACACACTTCACCTGCAGCGCTGTCAATCTGATTCTGGCATGATGGAGGAGGAAATATCTGTAAAATTAACACATTTTCTGACACACTGTGATGAAGTAAGAGCTTTTACTCTTCTTCAGAATTGAGGAAGTTGTGCAACATAATAGCTGAACCCTATAATTTCTCAATCTAAACCATTATCGGATTCACACTGTTTTGAAAAGAAGAGGAGATGCTGGTAAACATGCCCCTGCCCCAACTATTTTGAGACCTGTAGCAGGCATCAAACTTGAAATGAGCTCATTTTGTGCATAAAAAGTGTACAATTTCTCTGTTTAAACATTTATGTTATCTATGTTCTATTGTGAATAAAATATTGGTTCATGTGATTTGAAAGTCTTTTAGTTTTCATTTCATTCAAATTTAAATAAAATGTCCCAACATTTCTGTAATTCAGGTTGTATTAGACTCATGTACATGACAGACAGACAGACAGATAGATAGTTTGTTCATCCTGCTTTAAAGAAAGACAGCTACTGATGAAGCCTGTGGTTTTCTGGAGTTCAGTACTACTCCCTGTCAGACACGAGGATATTTTGGCAGAGAAGAACTTTCTTTCCTCATTTCAGAAGAATAATGAATCTGACAGTCAATTTTAAATGAGCCTTGGCCCACAGGACACGACTGCGCTTCTGGACCATGTTCACATATGGCTTCCTTTTTGCATGATAGAGCTTTAGTTGGCATCTGCAGATGGCACGGCGGATTGTGTTTACCGACAGCGGTTTCAATTTGACGTTGAGGAACAGTGTTTTTTAAGTAGTCCACAATCTTTTTATGCCCATCTTCTGAGAGACTCTGCCTCTCTAAGTCATCCCTTTTATAGCTAATCATGTTACAGACCTTATATCAATTAACTTAATTAGTTGCTAGATGTTCTCCCAGCTGCATCATTTCAACATTTCTTGCTTTTTCAGCCATTTTTTTTGCCCCAGTCCCAACTATTTTGAGACCTGTAGCAGGGCATCAAATTTGAAATGAACTCATTTAGTGCATAAATTTCTCAGTTTTAACATTTATGTTATCTAGGTTCTATTGTGAAAAAAATATTGACTATTGGCTTATTTGAAAGTCTTTGTTTTCATTTTATTCAAATAATAATAAAAAAAAAAAATCCCAACTTTTCCGGAATTCGGGTTATATCTGAAAATGCTGTAATCCAGCTATTTCATAATTGTGCAAATGTGCTGAGAAAAGCACCTGTCATACCGTATATGATGACACACTTCACCTGCAGCGCTGTCAATCTGATTCTGGCATGATGAGGGAGGAGGAAAAATCTGTACAATTAACACATTTTCTGACACACTGTGATGAAGTAAGAGCTTTTACTCTTCTTCAGAATTGAGGAAGTTACTATATTGTGCAAAATAATAGCTGAACCCTATCATTTCTCAATCTAAACCATTATCGGATTCACACTGTTTTGAAAAGAAGAGGAGATGCTACACCATGGTAAACATGCCCCTGCCCCAACTCTTTTGACATCTGTAGCAGGCATCAAACCTGAAATGAGCTCATTTTGTGCATAAAATTGTAAAATTTCTCTGTTTAAACATTTGTTATCTATGTTCTATTGTGAATAAAATATTGGCTCATGTGATTTGAAAGTCTTTTATTTTTCATTTCATTCAAATTTAAATAAAATGTCCCAACACATTTTCTGTCACACTGTGATGAAGTAAGAGCTTTTATTCTTCTTCAGAATTGAGGAAGTTACTATATTGTGCAACATAATAGCTGAACCCTATCATTTCTCAATTAAAACCATTATCAGATTTGTTTAGTTTGACTGCACATACAGTAGCAGCAGGTTAAACCACACCCATGTCCGTTACTGAATGAGAAATTAAAAAGTTAATTGCTCTTTATCACACAATAATGACTTTAAATCTCACAGTTCCTAGTTTATATCTCACAATTCTGACATTTTTTTCCCCTCAGAATTCTTACATCATTTTTTCTTGCAAGTCCGAATGATCATCTCACAATTCAGACTTTGTCTCACAATTATCAGTTAATATAACTTAAACTTTGAAGTTTATATCTCACAATTCTGACTTCCCTCTGAATTCTCATGCCTATTTCATTGACAAAAGTTTCAAGAAAAACAGTCAGAATGGTGAGAAATTTGCAGTTATTTTTTTCTATAATTTTCCGTGGTGGAAAAAAACCCTCTAGTTTAATGTGTTTAGTGGGTAATTTAAATTTTTCTAGTGTAATGTATATGTTTACAAGCTGTTTAATTCATACAATTTAATTAAAATAATAAACCAACTAAAAAAAATAAAATAATTAAGACTAAATCCATAAAATGATCCCATGATGGAACTTCTGAAAGGTTCTATATATGAATCACCTGACGGAACACTTGAAGATTCCATTTAGAACCTTTTCTTCCAGAAGTGCTCTTGATCGTTGGCCTTTTTTAAACAAACTTCGAGTTTTAGTGTGTTTTCTGACCTCACACGCCCCTGTTATTATGATGGTTATTAGTGTATATTATAAAGTAGCAAACAGATATTAATTTTTGTAGATCAGGCAGGTTGGAATGTGTTCGTTCAGCAACCGTCAGCAAATAAAATAAATAAAATCTTAAATTGCACAACATGTTTCTGACATTATTTGGGAGTTTCTTGTTTAATTCTGCAGGGTCATACTGATGTTGGACAGGTAATTCTGCTCAGGTGTGTGTGAGACTCCAGAAGAAGTGTAAGCGCTGATTCAAGGAAGTTCAGTCTAATAATTATCCATATCCACAGTTTTTCTGTGATGACTGGGCCGTTGGGGAAACGCTCCTGAATGTCTCATCAAACTGTCATGTAATTATCCTCACTCTAATAAAAGAATATATGATCTTTTTTAGGATATTAAACATCAGTTTTTCTGTTTAATCATTAAGACAGGATTAGTTTTGTCTGAGACTAAGTGAGACAAACGTGACTTTTGATCTTCGGTACAGTTAACATCATCATATTTCAGATTATGACCCGAATCTTTTCACTAGTTTTTGTTTGTTTGTTATAAAGCTGTTGTTTCACATCTGTGTAAATCAGTGACAGTGTTTGTTTCTTCACATAAATTCAGATTTCATTCTGTTATTGTACAAATATTAAAAATTAGGCCTAAAAATGTTATTTTGATTTGTTCTGTTATTATGACACTTTTAAATGGCAATCAAACTAAAACTTTAGTTTTTAAATATGAAAATCATATTTTTGCTCAACACCCTGTGCTTCAGTCATTAAGAAATGTAAATTTTTTAATAATTTTTATAAATGTATTTATTTATTAAAATTATTATAAATGTGTTTATTGAGTCTAATAATAAAAATAAACTTCATTATGTATTGCTTTTAGCCATTTATTAATTTATAAAGCGCACAACTTGATGTTTTACATCTCAGTTTTTAAATATTGCCTTATAAAACAAACAAATGATATTGAATTAGTTCACAAGGAAATAGTAAAAAAAAAAAAAAAAAATATTTAATAATTTATTATTTTATAATTACTATGAGTCTATACTACTACTAATGATAATAATAATAATAAACTTGAATGTATTTATCAGACACTTTTAATAATGTATTTTGCTTTATAATTTTATTTTTTAAATGTATATAAATGTATATATTTTATAATTATTAGTCTATAATATTATTATAATTTATTAAACCAAACTATTATTATTATTATTATTATTATTATTTATTTTTAATTTTAATTGTATTTATTTTTAGAATAATGTTTATTTATTTGAATTTTATTTAATCTTTATATTTTATTTATTTTAATTTTATTTATTATTAGAACGTTTATTAATTTTATTAATCTTTTTATTTTGTTCATTTGAATTTTATTTATTATTTATTATAAATGTATTTTTGTAATTATGAGTCTATAATAATTTATTATTATTACACTTGTATTTATTTATCAGACACCTTTATTAAATGTATTTTGCTTTATAAATTGTGTTTTTACCATTTTTACATTTAATATGTCTATAATAATAAAAATAGCTTCATTTCATTTTTATCCATTTTGTTATTATTAGTGATCCAGTGTAATTATGAATTATGAATCTGAGATGGTCCCTCCCTTCACTCACGCTCGGCTCTTTTCATTCCAGACCGATGACAATAATGACACTTCTGAACATTAGAGGACACACACCTCGTGACTGTTTCTTCATCTAATCTAATCCCTCGCTCCCTCCCTTTCACTCGTCAAACCGGTTCCTCCTCTTCTGTCTCACCTTATGGAGAACATAAGAGGGCTTTATGGAAGTATTAATTTGCGCATGTGTGTGTATGAGTGACTATGTTAGTTATCTGGGTGTGAAGGCACAAAAGGTCAGATATGCACAATATAGATATAAAACTAAGAAAACCTTTTCCAGGTTGATTTGCACATATAAAGATCTGCAGTTCATGTTGAACGAGCGCATCGTCCGCATTCCTGTCGATCAGTCTTGTGGTTTTCAGTGTTTATTCAAACTGCAGAATAGTAAAGAATGCTGAAGTATAGGTGAAATGGGACACACCTATTTGATTTTTTTTGAAAGTGCCACAGTTTTTACACTTCATGAAACATTTCAAAACCTATTTGAATCAAGCACATCCAAACGTTTCCCTGTGAGTGTGTGTGTGTGAAGTATCTGATGACTCAAGATCAAAATCTGATGCAAACCTGGAAATAAACAGAAAGATGTGGAATTTAAATAAATCATTCCATACATGTATTTATATATATTTTTATTTTGTTTTTATTTATTGATTCAAAATCTATTTAATGTTTATTATTTATTTCAATAATGTGTTTATTAATACAAATTATTGTAATAAATATTTAAAAATTATTTAATGTTTATATTTTATTTATTTGAATTTTATTAAAAATATACTTATATATTTGTTTGAATTTTATTTTTTAAAACCATTTAGTATTTATTTATATTTAATGGAATATTTATTATTATAATTATATATTTTCTATTTTATTTATACTTATTTAAATTTGATTTATTAGAATAATGTGTTTATTAATTTTTATATTTTTGAATTTTATTAAAATGATTTAGTATTATTTATATTTTATTTATTTGAATTTTATTTCTTAGTTGTATTATTATATATTTATTATTTATTTATTTAATACTTATTTATATTTATTTTTTATCTGAATTTTATTTATTAAAAATTTAATATTTCTATTTAATTGAATTTTTATTTATAATTATATTTTTTTTTATTTAATACTTATTTAGATTTGATTTATTAGAATAATGTTTATTAATTTATTTAATATTTCTTCATCTATTTGAATTTTTTATTAGAATCGTATTTATTTAATTTTATTTAATACTTAATTTATATTTTATGTATTTATTTAATTATTAATTGATTTATTATTTTTATTTTACTTTTTATTTGCATATTTATTATTAGTATTTTATTTTATTTATGTACTTGTAAGCTTTCAGAAATGTTAATAATAAATAATGATTAAAGTTGTTCTCATTTAGCAAACACTTTTATTAAATGTATTGCTCTTTATAAGGCTTTTATTCGTGTTCAACAGGCATTTAATTGCTCTTGGGCTGCAGAAATGTATTAATTTTCATGACCTTTGTATGAATTAATTGCCTTTAATGATTCACAGATTTTAAGTTTCTGATTTCGTGATTCAGGATGATTTGTTTTCCTGGAATATTTCCAGTGCCCTAAGAGGAGGAAGAATTCCACTTTATTTCACCTCTCTCTGACAGTAAGTGTGCTGAATATTAATTGGTGTGTCGCCACCTCTGTAGTGAAGAAGAGAGTGGGACAAGATTCATGAACTTCACTCAGAGACTCAGGTAACAACACTGCTGCACTTCATGATCACTTCATGTTAATAGTTCATGCTTACATGGATTGAAAATACATTAATGCATTAAAATATATTTGTTAATGTAACAAATTAAAGCCTGTATAACATGCTTTATACAAAACAGCTTAGTTGAACTTTTATTAAATTAGAAATATCATTAAACTTGTATGCATTACATTTTCATATATGCATTATATTTAAATATGCATGAGTTTGAGACCTAAGAATGTAAGTTATTGTAAAACATGTTTTTGCACATTAGCATGATCAATATGATCAGTCGTTGGTTTAGACATGATGATGTCGAGTCAGTTACTGCAGCTGGATGATTATGATGATGATGATGATCAGGGTTGGGGAATAACATAAAACATTTAACTTATTTATTTAAAATACAAAATCTGAGTAACTGTTTCAGTTACATTTTAAATGGGTGGTAATCAAATTATAGTTACATCTGAAAAATATTTTAATGTGATTATTTTATAGTACTCATTTATTTATAGCAATTAATGTAAACAGCAGTTGGTGATTCTCCAAATCTGACGGTCTACAAAAGCATCCTAAGCTACAATTCTGCTCATAAGATTCATATTCAATATTAACCATGTAAAAATTAATAAAAGTAGTGATCTGGGATCATAAAAATTGCAAAAATTGCTTCTTTTTTTATGTAGCACTGTACTGAATTTCACAAAAATTTCTTTTTTCATTGCAACTCAATTTCTGCACACTAACGAATGCTTTCATCATAACTAACAGTGCAAACGCGATGTAACTAAGAGATTCAGTGAATAAAATGAGAGTTTTGGTGTGAGTCCAGAATAATAAACTCAGGCTGTTTGATTGACAGCTCCAGCGATTGTAAAGGGAGCGTTCTTTAATCGCTTTCTATGTATAATTTAATCACAGTTATATAACAGATTATTTTCATCCTATTAAGAGAAACAGGTTATAATGCAGGTTATGGTGTCCAATTATGAGGGGGAAAAAGCCTGACATTTTTTCTCAGAATATCAAGTTTAAAAGTCTGAATTGCGTGATAAAAACTATAAAGTCAGAATTGCGTGATAAAAACTTGTGAATGTGAGAAAAGAGTCAGTATTGTGACTTTATATCTCAGAATTCTGACTTTATAACACAATTATGAGTTTAAATCTCGCAATTCTGAGAAAAAAAGTCAGAAGATGCAAACTTGCAATTGCAAGAAAAAAATAGCAATTGCCTTTTTTTTCTTTAGTGACAAAAAAACTTTATTAAAAATTACTTTTTAAAGCATGTATTTTGTAATCTGTAGTGAAATACATCTTAAAAGTAACCTTCGCAGCCATCACGAGGGTTAATGGTGTGTGTGTGTGAGTGCATAAGTGACGCGTCTTTGTTGAAGTCTTTTGTGAAGAGCTGTGATAATGACTCGTGGGAGGTGACGGGTGTCAGACAAGCAAGAAACTGCATAATGATTTTATAATTTGCACAATTAAAATAGTCACCGAGAACATGTCATTAATGAATTTAATAGAGAAACATGATGACAAAATATGTCAGTAGGTCGTGACATGACATTTCAATGCGGAAAACTGACAGGAGAAGAAATATTGATCTGTTTTAGTAATTGAACAGTGTCACACACACACTCACACACACACCACACACGTTTGGATGCACTGATTTCTTATGATGATTTTCCATTTCCACATAGAAAAGATTTAAAAAATCTCAGTGAACATAAATTCAATTAAGTACATCCTAACTTTTCACTGTTGGTGTACGTGATGTAAACTATTTGATGACTCGAGATCAAAATAATGTAAACCTGGAATTAAATAGAAAGTTTTTAAATAATTCAGTACATTTTATTTATTAGAATTTCATTAATTTATTAAAGTTGTATTTATTTTTTTTAGAATTATTTATATTATTTAATATTTATTTATTTTAATTATTTATTAACATGATATTTCATATTTATTTATTTATATTTAATTTAACTCATCTGAAGTTTTATTTATTTATAATTTACTTATTTGAATTGTATTTATTTATTTAATTTTTATTTATATTGTATTTTATTTTTATTGATTTATTTATATTGTATTTATTTATTCTATATTTTATTGAATATTTATTTCTATTTTATTTATTTATTTTATTTTTATTTGTTCATGAATTTGTCTATTTATTCATCTATGTATTTATTAGAATTTATTTATATTTATATTTTATTTATTTTTGATAAAGCATTTAACATTTTTAAGGTATTTTTCTCTTGATTTTTCAACCTACTTGCAGAAATGTCTAGATCTGACCCCACCAGCGCAAATGCAGCCACGACCTCCTTTGCATCTGCAGCAGCTGCTGCTCCAGGTGAGGAGAAGGACGATTTCAGATATCAGTTCATTCCTTTGATTTCATTGCATTCGTATGTCCAACCCTTTCCTTCCTCTTCCCCAGACTCTCTTCTGACGGTGCACTCCGTCGACCTCCTGAAGTCCAAGGATGGGCCGAACCGACGTGAACATCGCACAGGCGCTTACTTCAGCGACAAGCTGATCGTCCGCAGAGGACAGACCTTCCAGATGTGGATCGAGCTCTCCAGACCTTTCAACCGCAAATCAGACAACCTGCAACTGCAGCTGAGTGAGTGTGTTTGAGTTTAAGTGAAAAACCTGTTCCACAACAGTTATTATTTTTCAATTTAATCTCACAAGGCGCTCGCTTGACTTCATCCTGTGCTTACAAACATCTCAGCAGATGACAGACTCAGGTCCAGACTTGTCTGGATTCCCTCTTACCTCTGACTTTGCATAATCAGATCAAGCGAGGTGTTGAGCGACATTTCTCTCACAACCTAGAATCAGAAACACCATTAAAACCAGCAGCAGAAGAACCTGAATCAGAATGAAATCAGCATTGGGCTAAAAACAACACAATTTGGGTTGTTTTCAACCCAAAGGCGTGGTAAATATAGGACAGAACACATGTTGGGTTAATTTTACCCAGCATAATGGCTTGTTTAATTTTAACTAAAATACTAGCTTCTTTTTTTTTTTTACTTCATACATGAATTAATGTTTACGGATTAACTTAAATCCTCTAAACTTTTTTAAATACTCCACACAACCACTGGTTTGCATGATAATTCCTTTATTTTCGATAATATTTTATAGTATAGCATATTTTATATTGTTTTTTTTATTTATATTGCCTACATTTAAGCTTGTTTAATAAATATTAGAAGTAAAAATTAAACATTTATTAGTAATTCAAGGTTAATGGATCAGTCTCTGTTGTCCTGTTTCCACCGTGATGGCGTTGGATCTCGTGCCGGAGATGACTTGCGTTCGGCGGGGGAACTGATAACTGCGTTTCACTCGTAGCCGAAAAATGCTGTGACTGACTCCATAACGTGTCCATAAATAATCAGTGTACAATTCTGAGAACATATTTTAACATCCTAAGTATTTATATTCTGTATCTTTTTGAATAAAGTCATAAAATTTTACGCAAGGCATCAGGTGTTTCCATCACATGAAAAGACCAACGCAACACTCATTTAGGTAACTCACATCGCACCCCTGTATGCTGCTTTGCATTAAAATTAAACTATTTACAGAAAAATAACAAATTTTTAGATTAAATAAAACCTATACAAACCTGTATTTTACCACAACTGCATTTTTGGTGGGTTTCCCCAGTAAAATTTGCATTCCAGGGGCTAAATATCATGTTATTTGGGGTCGCTTCAACCCGCAGACATGAAAAACAACCCACGGCAACAGTGTAAAAGTAGCAAATTCCACAAAACCATAGACTTGGCAACACTGTGCACCAATTTGATGGAGCTGCACTGCTCTCTCCAGAAGAGGTCGCAAAAATCCCACGATAAATAACTCAACCCCTGGGTTACGTCTGACCCTGGGTTGTTACGTCTGACCCAGGATCTGGTAACACAAAAACTACCCAAACAAACCCAGGATCTGGGTAACACAAAAACTACCCAAACACTGGGTTGTTACGTCTGACCCAGGATCTGGGTAACAAAAAACTACCCAAACACTGGGTTGTTACTGACCCAGGGTTACCCAAACACTGGGTTGTTACGTCTGACCCAGGATCTGGGTAACAGAAAAACTACCCAAACACTGGGTTGTTACGTCTGACCCAGGATCTGGTAACACAAAAACTACCCAAACACTGGGTTGTTACGTCTGACCCAGGATCTGGGTAACAGAAAAACTACCCAAACACTGGGTTGTTACGTCTGACCCAGGATCTGGGTAACACAGAAACTACCCAAACACTGGGTTGATATGACTGACCCAGGAGCTGTGTAACACAAAAACTACCCAAACACTGGATTGTTACGACTGACCCAGGATCTGGGTAACAGAAAAACTACCCAAACACTGGGTTGATATGACTGACCCAGGAGCAACACAAAAACTACCCAAACACTGGGTTGTTACGTCTGACCCAGGATCTGTGTAACACAAAAACTACCTTACGTCTGACCCAGGATCTGTGTAACACAAAACTACCCAAACACTGGGTTGTTACGTCTGACCCAGGATCTGCGTAACACAAAAACTACCCAAACACTGGGTTGTTACGTCTGACCCAGGATCTGGGTAACACAAAAACTACCCAAACACTGGGTTGTTACGTCTGACCCAGGATCTGGGTAACACAGAAACTACCCAAACACTGGTTTGTTACGTCTGACCCAGGATCTGGGTAACACAGAAACTACCCAAA
This sequence comes from Culter alburnus, assembly GCA_028476615.1. Taxonomy (NCBI): domain Eukaryota; kingdom Metazoa; phylum Chordata; class Actinopteri; order Cypriniformes; family Xenocyprididae; genus Culter; species Culter alburnus. Next base: position 359,876 of record JAOTNS010003638.1, read on the forward strand.
CACTGGGTTGATATGACTGACCCAGGAGCTGTGTAACACAAAAACTACCCAAACACTGGATTGTTACGACTGACCCAGGATCTGGGTAACAGAAAAACTACCCAAACACTGGGTTGTTACATCTGACCCAGGATCGGGGTAACACAAAAACTACCCAAACACTGGAAAAATAACCCAAAAATGACCCCAAAAGGCTCAACCCAGAATTTCGGTAGAAAAAAAATAAGATTTTTTACACTGCAGAATAATCCAAATAAGAATCAAAATTAATGTCTGAATCTGATCAGATTACAGATGAATCAGTAAATATTATATGCATAACCAAAATCAGCTAATTAGCTGGATTTAAAACTGTTTTGTTGTATATCTTGTGTGAAAGTCTTTGTGTACTCAACCGTCACTCATACAACATAAACACGCAGCGGCTACAGAAACAAAAGCATGTTTTTCATCCGGAGTCTAATTGTTTGACTGCTAAATCAGTGTGACAAAGAGAGAAAGATGTCCAGACACTCTGACGGTTAGATCAATTATCTTTCTCTTTATTCAGAAGAGAAAAACTGACAGATGAATGTGTTTCTGATGGATGTGAGTCATGAAGTGGTTGGTTTTGGGCCAGGACTAGTTATTATGTGATCTAATCCTGCTGCTCCTTCATTCTCTTTTCTTAATCGATCTTCAGCTGAGTCACTGACAGATGGTTTGATTAAAGCTAAACCATTAACATTTCCATGTCTCTCTACCGCAGAATCCTTCGTTACTACTGGGATCCGCATCTCTGTTCCGTTAGTGGACGAACTGGAAGACAATCGCTGGGAGATGAAGATAGTTGAGCAGAAGGACAACCGGATCCGGCTGTTGGTCAACACCCTGCCGACCGCCTCCATTGGCCGTTACGTGATCACTGTCGAGTCCTTCTCGCCGAAGGGGAAGCTGTTGTTCCCCTGCACCCCGAACGACCTGTACCTGCTCTTCAACCCCTGGTGTGAAGGTACGGACCGAACCCAACATTAGCATTATTTACATTATTACATTCTGTCTTCATTCACATCAGTGAAGTAACACTACCTTGATCTGTCATCCTCAGCTGATCCTGTGTTTTTGGATGATGAGGCGGAAAGAAAAGAGTATGTTCTGAACAGCATGGGCAGAATTTATTATGGAACCGAAAGGCAAATTGGAGCCAGAACATGGAATTATGCCCAGGTGCGAAAACACACACTTCCATTATAGAGAGTGACAATTATTATTATTATTATTATTATTATTATATTATTTTATTATTCCCCATTATTATTATTATTATTATTATATTTTAATTTTATTTACATTAATAATGCTATTATTATATTATTATTATTATTATTATTATTATTATTTCCCATTATTATTATATTATTTATATTCTTAGTAGTAGTAGTAGTGTTGCTATTAATAATGTTATTACTGTTGCTATTAGTAGTGGTAGTTGTTGTATTTCTGTTATTATTGTTATTATTGCTATTGTTATTATTATTTCCATGTTATTATTATTTTATTGCTATTATATTTATTTTTTATAATTATATAATTTTTATTATTATTAAATATTTTTTATATTAATATTGCAATTTTTGCCATTATTAGCATTTTACATTATTACTATTATTAATAGTCGTTATACATTATTAATATTTTTTATTATTATTTTAATATATATTATATTTTATTATTTACATTATTTTTATTAGTAGTAATATGCTATTACATTTTTTTTATATTTTATTATTTTCCATTACTATTATTTGTTTTGACATTATATTATTATTATTTATATTATTATTAGTCGTAGTATTTGTATTAATAATATTATTGTTGCTATTAGTAGTAGTAGTTGTATTTCTGTTATTATTTGTTATTATTACTATTCTTATTAGTATTTCCGTTGTTGTTGTTGTTGTTGTTGTTGTTATTATTATTATTATTGCTATAATTATTCACTTATTTTTATTAATTATATTATTTTTAAATTATTTTTATTAATATTATTAATATTGCAATTTTTATTGCTATTATGATCATTTACATTATTATTATTTGCATAATTTGTATTATTATTATTATTATGTACATTATTATTTACATTAGTTACGTTATTATTTCTATTACTATTATTGACATTATTGCTCTTATTATTGTAATTATTATGATCATTTTTATTATTTTGCAATGTTTTTCATCAGTTTGAGCAGGATATCCTGGAAGCCAGTCTGTTCCTGTTGGAAAGGGGTCGGGTCGCCATGACCGAATGGAGAGATCCGGTGATCGTGTCCAGGATGATCTCTGCTCTGGTGAGTCTCATTCACAAGACATGGACATGGATTCAGAAACTGTGTAAACTGTGTGATGGTTTGAACAAACGTATAATTGACAAGTCTGCCTAAAGGTGCAGAAAGCAATTTCTAAGACATGCTTTTGATATTTGAAATCATCTAAACAAACACGCTCCTATCTTGATAGCTCCGCCCCAAATTCACTAACACGCTATGCAGCACAGGCACCTCCCCCCTCATGAGTAGACACGCCCCATTACTCCTGATTGGCTACAAGTGTGTTTTGGTGCTCGGTCCGATCCACTTTCAACAGCGTTTCTCAGAAATCACTTACTGTACCTTTAAGATGCCCGATTCGAGACGCACTTGTTTTGAAAATGTTTCCTCTTCTCTGTGACAGGTGAACTCTAATGATGACCCGAGGTGTGCTGGTGGGTAATTGGTCGGACAGCTATGTAGGCGGGACATCGCCCACCGCCTGGAGTGGGAGCGGAGACATCCTGAGACAGTTTTTCAAGAGTGGAGGAAATCCGGTCAAATTCGCCCAGTGCTGGGTCTATGCTGGAGTCACGACATCCGGTATGTGCATAACTGCGGTTTGTGTACACTATTTGTATCATAAATTGTTTGCATTTGAGTAAAAATATCTGCTAAATGACCGAATGCAATTGTAAAGTAGGCCAAAAACCAACGCTATGCGTGTATGCAAATCAGACGAGAATGATTGGCCAGCGCAATGCACACGTGTTTGTTGTAATAACTGTCAGTCCTCAAGGGGGCACTAGTTTCCTTCAGCTGTCTGTGTCATTAAATCTAATGTGGTGTTATTTCTCATGTGTTTCTCTTTCCGTTTCTCTCTCAGTGTTGAGATGTCTCGGTATTCCGACTCGTTGTGTGAGCAACTTCAGCTCCGGCCCACGACACAGATCTTTCCTTGACCACAGACATTTATATTGATGAAGAGCTGGAATTAATTAAAGACTTGACCAACGATTCTGTCTGGTACGATAAAAACAACCATCCATCAATCAACGTCTGTCACATGTTCCTTTGATTATTGGCATTAATGTCATTAGTGTCATTTTATAATTACTGTATGTCATTTTTTACATTTTTTAGATTATGATGTTTTTTGGGGGGATTTTCTCAAATAGAAGAGAGACGCTTATCAGACATTTCTGCATCCCATTACTTTTATTTTGCATTAAAAGAAAAAAAAAACATTTTTATTATTATTTTGAGAAGTAAGATATGTTAGATGAACAATTATCTACTAAAAACCTATATCTAGTAATATATAATATAGAATGAAAAATAGCTAGTTGTGATTTATGGGAAATAGAAGAATTTTTATTTACTTTGATTAAATTTAAATTAAACAAATAGTATAATTTATATATATTTTGTGCATTTATTTTGTTGTTTATTTAGTGTTTTATCAGTATAAATCAGGGTTTTGAAATGTATTTAGAGCTGTCCCAAAGAAATCTAATTTTTATTTTATTTTGAGAAGTAATAGATATGTTAGATGAACAATTATCTAATATAAAACTTAGATTTAATATTTAGAATTAAAAATGGCTACTTGTGATGCATGTTTTTTTATTAATTCAGTTTTTTATATACTTTTTGTGCATTTATTTTGTTGTTTACACAGTGTTTATAAATGTAAATTTCGGGTTTAAAATCATATTTGACCTGTCCCAAATTTTTGTAAGAGTTGAAAAAGATTCAAACATCATATTAAATGAACAGAAAATAAAACAGCTCATAAAGTATTTAGTTTGACGTCCTGTGGCTGATGATCATTATTTTTCGAAGGTTAAGCTGACATGACCAAATGTGACATTCTATTTTATTCTACTTTTATTGTGTAAATTGCCGACTAAACTCCAGTAACTGCCAGTAAACTCTCTCACGATCGCTCTCTTTCTGTGCAGGAACTTCCATGTGTGGAACGAGTCATGGATGACCCGTCCGGACCTGCCGACAGGTTACGGTGGGTGGCAGGTGGTGGATGCGACCCCTCAGGAGCCCAGCCAGGGTTCGTACCGCTGCGGTCCCACACCCGTATCTGCAGTCCGCAACGGACAAGTCGACCTGAAATTTGACACTCCGTTCGTCTTTGCTGAGGTGAGAACTTTCATAAAGTATAAACCTCTTTTTACCCTCATTTGCTGATCTGATGATGATTCATTTTGAGCATTTTAATCAATTTTAGCTCTGAGTCACAACATCTACTGAATCTCTGAAATTGTTTCACTGTGTGTCTCAGGTGAACAGTGATAGAATCTACTGGCAGAAGAAACCCGATGGAAGTTTCAGTCAGATCAGCGTGGAGAAGAACTCCATCGGCCAGCGCATCAGTACCAAAGCTGTGGGATCAGAAGAGCGCATGGACATCACACACCTCTACAAATACCCAGAGGGTAACAAAACTAATGCATCTGTGTCCAAAACCTCCAGCGGCCTTCCTGTAAAACATTTTAAGGAATAATAAACAGATTTTCCTTATATTATCATGTATCTTTAACTGTAATTTAATTTGTAATTTTGGCCAGGACTCCCTGGTAGAAGAGATTTATATCTCAATGGGATTGTTCCTGGTAAAATAAAGGATAAATAAAATAAATAAATAAATAGTAAACCCTAATATTAACCCATTTCCATACATGTTTGTATTTAATATTCATACATATGCATATTAAATTATTGTAATAATTATAATCTTAATTGTAGCACCTTTCATACAAGAAATGCAGCTCAAAAGACTTATTTTTAAGATGGAAGAATGGGGTTTTACAGATGCTAAAAATGTGGCTTTCAAATAAAAGATTGCTATCAAAAAGAGTACACCCAGGTTCCTAACTGACAAGGAAGACTTAACAGAGCAGCCATCAAGTGTATTCTAGGTTATTACGTGTGGAGGTTTTTGGTCCAATAATTAGAATCTATGTTTTTTCAGAATTAAGTAGATTGATAAGTTAAGAATTGATAAGTTTCGTCGGGCACAAAGAAATATAGAGCCGAGTATCATCAGCGTAACAGTGAAAACTAACGCCATGCTTCCACGGGTAGCATTTACAGAGTGAAAAGCAACGGTCCTAGTACTGAGCCTTGCTGTACTCCATATTGAACTTGTGATCGATATGATATCTCATCGTTTACTACTACAAACTGATAACGTTCAGATAAGTATGATTTGAACCATGCCAATGCAATTCCACTAATGCCAACATAGTTTTCGAGTCTATTTAGAAGAATATTGTGATCAATAGTGTCAAATGCAGCACTAAGATCCAGTAACACTAATAGAGAGATACAACCATGATCTGATGATAAGAGCAAATCATTAGTAACTCTAATGAGAGTAGTCTCAGTACTATGGTACGGTCTAAATCCTGACTAGAAATCCTCACAGATACCATTTCTTTCTAAAAAGCGAACACAGTTGTGTGATGGTACTGCCTTTTCTAGTATATCTAGAAAAGGTAGATTCGAGATTGGCCTGTAATTGACTAATTCTTTAGGATTGAGTTGCATTTTTTTAATAAGAGGTTTAAAAACAGCCAGCTTAAAATTTTTTGGTATGCATCCTAATAAAGGGAATCTATAACATCTGGAAGCATCTCTTTCAATAGCTTAGTCGGTATAGGGTCTAACATACATACAGTACATGTTGTTGATTTTGATGATTTAACAAGTTTAGACAATTCTTCCTCTCCAATAGCAAAGAATGAATGGAATTGTTCCTCAGGGGGTTTATAGCTTGACATCTGATACTGTAGTACACAATTTTCTCTCTATGAGTATCAATATTGCAAGTAAAGAAATTCATAAAGTCATTATTGCTGTGTTGTTGAAGTTAAAGCTTTATTTCTCATTAATTTAGCCACAGTATCAAATAAATACCTAGGGTTGTGTTTGTTCTCCTCTAAGAGAGTCGAAAAGTAAGCAGATCTAGCAGTTTTTAAGGCCTTTCTGTATGCAATAACACTTTCCTTCCACGAAATGTGAAATACTATTAGTTTTCTTTTGTTCCAGCTGCGCTCCATTTTTCGGGCTGCTTTCTCTTAAGGGCACGAGTGTGCTCGTTATACCACGTCGCCTGACTATTTCCCTTTATCTGCCTTAATCTTCTAGTAATTGGAACAGGGCTAATATTCCAACTCTTGAATAAAATGCAGCAACTGACATTCTTCATTCCCTCCCTTTATATTCATATCCATCAGGTTCGGAGGAGGAACGCATCGCTGTGGAAACGGCCAGTCGCTTTGGCTCCAGGCCGACTCTGTACCCATCGCCCACCGACAATGACGTGAGTGTTGAGATCGTCATAGACGGGGCAGGACCTCATATCGGTGAAGACGCCAAACTCTCCATCGTCCTGAAGAACAAGAGCTCAAAGCAGCGCACGGCCAGTCTGCTGTATGAGGTTCTGGTCATGTACTACACAGGAGTGCTGAAAACCACCGTGAAGAAGGACCAGATTTCTGTCAACCTCAAACCGCAAGAGAGTCAGTGAAGTTTGACTGTTAAACCCCTTAAATTTAAGAAAAATGAATGCAACATTAGCTAATCAAGATGCATAAATCTCAGGTCAATCAAACTGATTAAGATGCTGTTCACATACAGAAATATCTATTTAAATTCTATTTGAATGTAAGCATTATATGGTCTGCCTTAACACCACTGAACATTTTTGGATGCATTTGAAAACGGACTGCAAATCAGGCCTCAAGTGATTTTTAACAAATCCAACTATGTTGGATTAATTACTGGAATATGAGAGCAAAGACTTTGCATGAAATCTCTTCAACACAGCTGCTGTTTTAAATCATAACACAGACAGTCTGCTCCAAAACTACAATGCAAAATGGCACACGGTTGTTTTATTGTTGTCATTAATGCCATGTTCTCTTGTCTCCCTTCAGCCAAGACTATTCCCTGGACTCTGCAGTATAAGGACTACATGAGTCATCTGGTGGATCAGGGCGCTCTGATGCTCACGCTCACCGGACGGGTCAATCAGACCAAACAGATTCTGGCCACACGGTTCAACTTCAGACTGCGCACACCAGACCTCATCATCACTGTACGCCATTGAGAGACACTAGTCTTTATTTGTCACAACATGTTTATGTTTCATGATGTTGCATTTTTTTTGCAGTTAGATTATGTAACCATAAAGAGTAGTGCACTATATACCAAGTCTTCTGAAGTCATGTGATGCTTAGAGTGAGGAACTGTAACCTGATGAAACATCTGAAGGCGTCATATTTGGATTCAGTTCATCACAAACAGAAACTCTACATTCATTGATTGTGTTTGTACTGTTTTCAGCCTCTAGATGGCGCTGTGGTGGGTAAAGAGTTGACAGTCAAGATCACGTTCCAGAACCCGCTGTCACAAGTGTTGAAGAACGTTTTTGTTCCGGATAGAGGGATTGGGAATGCAGAGCGTCAGAAAGATCGCGTATGGGTAAGACTTTCAGTGTTTAACAGCAGTTTAATTTCAGCTGTGACGTGTTCATGCACTTTAGATTTGTTTAGAAACATAAATTGTACTACATTAATATGATATTTAAAGAGTGAAAATCTTCCAGAGAGTTGATATTGTGTTTCTGTCTGTCAGTGATGTGGAGAAGCTTGCGACGGTTACACTGATGGAGAAGTTTGTTCCCACCGTCTCCGGCTCTCAGAAGCTCCTGGCATCAATGGACTGCCGTCAGCTCACTCAGGTTCACGGATTCACCGATATTGTGGTCAAAACAAAGTGAAAAACTCTTTCATTGTGAAGCTTTCTAATGCTCTCACTTCTCTTGAAGAATATTTACTATATTTAATGGCATCTACACTAAATAATATTTCAGTATTTTCATTCACAACTGATGTAAGTCAACAATAAAGACCCTGTTTTATTCATATCCTGTCTGTCTGTTGTTTATTGTGTGTGAACAGATATTAGATTATTAGCAATATCAGTTATAGAATTGAACACTTGTCTTTATTCAGATGCTGCAGATATTACAATATATAAACCAAAGACCACAAAATTTCACAAGTAATTCAATGTTAACAGCTGGAGAGGAGAGAGAAAAAAATGGCTTCAGAGATTTCCTTACAAAATAACATAATAGAAACACTGGAAATGTAGCATATTAAAAAGAAACTCAACATATAATATTAAATCATGTAAAATTTTATAGTAGATTTGAAAAGCAAATGTGAAGTATTAATGACAGACAAAAGCAAGTAAGTCATTGTGTTAATTAGAAAATATAGACTGTAAAAAATTGGCCACTCAAATGTATATACTTCTCACAAATATTTTATTATAGTTCATGTTTTATTTTGCACTTGTACACATTTTGTCTATCACATATTAATTTTCTTTATAATTGTAAGTAAAATATACTTTGTGGTTAATGATTTTTTTTTTTTTTAAATTTCCATCTTCTAAAAACAACACATCCATAGTTAATCTGTTCAGATTTCATTTTATCTCTTCTCATTTTAACTGACAGGTGTGATGATCAGTGGGTTTGAGTTTTTGCCTTCATCATTTTCGCATGGGCTTAAGGATAGAGTTTGTCAGTGAAAGTCTGACCAGTGAAAGAGTAGATATGAGATCTGGAGTCCACGTCATAAAAAGAGACCAGACCCTCCTCATAATCCACAAACACTCCCACCTTCTCAAGTGTCTCTCTGTAAGGGAACATAACCAATGGATTATCACTAACTGCATACTGATTCTCATCAACCAGACTCAGAATCCAGTATCCATTCTCAGGAATGGGGATAATGTCCTCCTTCCTGTTAATGGATTCTCGAATCACTCCTAAAGCCCACTCAGTCTTCCCTTCACCTGCACCTCATAGTAAAATCTCCCTGAACTGAATCCCTGCTTTGAAAGAACACAAATGTCATTAAATCTCTTTGGGTTTTCAGGGACGTCCTGCTCAATGTCTCCTTCACTGACTTGTTTTCTATCATCAGACAGGATGAGATATGGATTACCTGTATCAGGATCCAGAGTCACATCCATTGAGAGAGATCAGACATTACCAATCAACTTTTTTAGATGCACAGTATATAATACAGGTTAACAAAGTATTGTATATGTATTGAAGAAAATGGTGTCAATGTACCTGCATATTTCTGCACAAACTTTAACCCTGTGAACACAAATGACAATATAACGATGAATTATTATAGGAATAATTTCAGGTTAACAGTGAGTTTATCTATTAACAGCATCAGTAGAATGTAAATGTTGCTCGTCCCTTCATTTGTAAAAAGTGCAGAATGTGTTTACAGTCAGTATACTTACAATGGAGGTCTATGGGACAAATTATGAGGATTTACTGTAAGAGAAGAAATTTGAAGCTTGTATTTTTAACAATTCAGTATAATGTGTCATTTGAGCTGTAAAGTGACTAAATTGTCCTTGAGGTGGGAACACTTTTTTTAGACAGATTATAATTTTTTTTATAGTCTGTACACAGATACACATTAGTTTCTAGTATTTTAAGTAATACTGCTTTAAATGGTTATGAAATGTGTTAAAGTTTTGATATGACAGGGTTAGTTGTAATGATTATATTTCTGAAACAGTGTGATCCCTTACAAACTGACACTACATATAGTTTCTGCTGCATGCAGCATGACACAATGGTTAAAATGGATTTAACCCAGAATATTCCTTGAAAAAAAATATTTTCTTAGTTACTGACAAAAAAAAAAAAAAATCTATACACTGTTATGGTGATGGGGGAGTTTTGTTTTTGTTTCATTTGTGGAAATAATTAAAAGCACGAGCCTCAGTAAGCCGGCCCAGCCTTCCTTTCTCACTCTGAACTTTATCACACTTGTGCTTAAATCTGGGAAGGAAGAAAAAATGCATCCACCGTCATGCAAACCCTATCTAGTTCGCCATTTGCGGATGTCATCCAATCCCTTGCGGGACTCCACCAAGAACATCATCAGGCACTGATAGACATGAGGGATGATCAGGATCGCGGGTTCCCAGCCCTCATCCATGCACAACAGGAGAGCTGTTCCAGAACTGGATGGACCAAGAGGTTCAGGTTGTGGGGACTCCATCTGCCCCCGTCACTCCCACTCAAGTGCCATTATCTAAGATAGGTCCTCAGGACGTCCCTGAGGCATTCATCAATCTTTTTGAAAAGACCGCAGAGGCATGTATGTGGCCACGAGCCCACTGGCCGGTGCACCTCATCCCACTTCTCTCAGGAGAGGTGCAAGTGGCAGCCCAGCAGCTGCCCGTCCAGAACCTCCTGGTCTACAAAGACATGAAAGAGCCATCCTGCAGCAGGTTGGCCATAGTCCGGAACAAGGCTTGACCTGGACGAGAGTGGCCGGCCCTTTGTGATGGCTTAACAGCTCCTGGATGCATGCCGCATATGACTGTTGGCTGGGGGAGGTGACGTTGAGCAGATCATCAACAGAGTGGTGCTGGAGCAATTCATTGCATGTCTCCCAAAGAAGACAGCCAAGTTGGTCCAGTGCCACTGCCTGACATCTCTGGACCTGGCCATTCAACAGGCGGAGAACCAGATGGTGGCCTGCCCTGGGGTCGGCGAATATTTGCCATCTCTCTTTCTCTCTAATCCCTTCCCTGGGATTTCTTCCTCTCTCTCTTCCTCTCAACTGGTCCCTTTCCTTAGGCAGTTTGCAGCATTTCCGCAAAAAGTGTAGCAGACACACTGTTTTACTTAATCTACCAAATGGCAATCTCAAAAGAGATTCTCACTGATTAGGGCACGGCGTTCATGTCATGGACATTACACAAACTTTACAAGTTTGTTGGGCATTAAATTGATTCGTACCAACATTTATCACCCACAAACAGACGGTCTGGTGGAACGATTTAACTGCACACTGAAAACCATGATACGAAAGTTCGTTCACGAAGATGCCAAAAATTGGGACAAATAGCTGGAGCCCCTCTTGTTCACTGTGCACGTGGTCCTGCAAGCCTGTTGGACATCCTGAGAGAAATTTGAGAGGACGGACCTTCCGATAGCAGAATTGAAATTCAGTATGTGCTGGACCTGAGAACAAAACTTCACACTTTGGGGCAGCTCTCTGTGGAGAATTTGTTACAGACCCAGGACAAACAGGGGCTCCAGACTATGTGAATTTGCACTGGGAGATAAAGTGCTTGAAGTTAGTCAAACAGACAGGAGTGGGGCACGTCAAATATATTGCCTCAACCTCCTTAAAAAATTGAGTAAGTCAGTGATGCTAGTGACGGCGGGGAGGAAGATCTTGAGCCAGAAGTGAGCACCAAATTCCAATCTCTCACTCTGGCTCCAGGAGGAGATCACCTCTCATCCTCGCAGCTCACTGATGTAGCCAGGTTGCAAGCTGAATTTGCAGAGGTGTTTCTCGCCCCAGCTTGGCTGAATGAACCTGATTCAGCACCATACTGAGACCATGCCGGGTGTGGTGGTTCGCAGCCAACCATATCGTCTACCTGAACACAAAAAAAGGTGGTTCAGACTGAATTAGAGACGATGTTGAACATGGATTTAATAGAAGAATCCCACAGTAAATTGGTGAGCCTGATATTTTAAGTGCCTAAAACTGATGGCTCGATGAGATTCTGTGTGGATTATCAAAAGCTAAATGTTGTGTCGACACATCCAATGCCGTGGGTTGACGAATTGCTTTATTGGCTGGGTACAGCTTGTTTTTATTCGACACTAGATTTAACTAAAGGGTATTGGCAGATCCCCTTATTGCCTATATCCAAAAAAGAAAAAAAACATAGTTCACACTTTTACTTCCTCGCCACAAGTTTTTTACTTGTGGCGAGGGGAGAGTGGTTCAGTGAGGTCTTCAGCAGGAGAGAGAGTCAGGAGATGAGCGGTGAGTAAGTAGGTCAAGTGCAAAATGACAAACACCTGTGTTTTGTTGCATTAACTGGCATGGAAAGACCAGATAAGAGCCACTGGGAAACAGAATGAAACTGAGAAAGACTGGACATAGGACTCATGCTGTGGCTGCCTGTTTGAACCTGTGATAATGCTGAATGAGAAACCGTGTACATAATAAATAAAACACATTTACTCTTTGATTACTCTTTTCTCAGTATTCACACACAGGGTAAGGTCGGGTATGGCATAAAAGATTCAGATGGAGATGCGTATTAAAGTGCAGCTGGTGATCCTGATTTAAACTGGATTATTCAGATGTGATCTTTCAACAGCTCGGTTTGTCATCTCTTCAGGTTCAACACATTCACTATCTGCACCATCATCATTATCCATGGCAAGATCTGATCCAGTGTTGGTTCTGTTCTCTGAACTCCTGGTTCCTCTCTGACTGGTGCTGATGAAGTTTGTTCCCACCGTCTCCGGCTCTCAGAAGCTCCTGGCATCGATGGACTGCCGTCAGCTCACTCAGGTGCACGGATTCACCAATATTGTGCTCAAACCAAAGTGAAAAACTCTTTCATTATGAAGCTCAGTATTTTCATTCACAACTGATGAAAGTCAACAATAAAGATCCTGTTTTATTCATATTCTGTGTGTTGTAATATTTATGTGAGCAGATGTTCATGAACTCAAATCATTCTCCAATGTGTATTTACATATTTATATTAGCAAACAATTTAGTTTACAAGCAATATCAGTTATAGAATTGAACTCTTGACTTTATTCAGATAGCTTCATAAATGTCCTTACAAAATAACATGAAACAATCTGGAAAGTCTGGAACTTTAGTATATTAGAAACAATTTCATAGTAGATTTGAAAAGCAAAGTATTAATGAAAGACAAAAGAAATATATAGAGATGTGTAACAAATTGGCCATGTACATTTAACTCACAAATATTTCATTATAGTGCATGTTTTGTCAGTGACTGTTTTTTCTAAAGGCCTACTATCTAAAATCTACTTGATTGTGCAAATTATTTTTTTGTTTTTATTTACATATTCTAAAAACATCACATGCATATTTAATCTTTTCAGATTTGATGTTTTTTGTTTGTTTCAGTTGACAGGTGTGATGATCAGTGGCTTTGAGTTTTTACCTTTATCAATAAGGTATGGGCTGAAATATGGATAGAGTTTCTCAGTGAAAGTCTGACCAGTGAAAGAGTAGATATGAGATCTAGAGTCCACGTCATAAAAAGAGACCAGACCCTCCTCATAATCCACAAACACTCCCACCTTCTCAGGTTTCACTCTCAGAGATAAAGAGACAAATTTGCTGTCATAAGCCGCATATTTATTCTCAGTCCACTGAGTCACTGTCCAGTATCCATTCACAGGACTCTTGTCCATGTTCTCCTTCCTGTTAATGGATTCTCTGGCCACTCCTAATTCCCACTGAGTCTTTCGCTTCACCTGCACCTCATAGTAAAATCTCCCTGAACTGAAACCCTCCTTTGCCAGAACACAAAACCAGGCACCAAATCTCTTTGGGTTTTCCTGGGACGTCCTGGTGAATGTCTCCATCACCGACTTGTTTTCCATCATCAGACAGGATGAGACGTGGATGTGCTGTATCAGGATCCAGAGTCACATCCACTGAGAGAGATCAGACATTATCAATCAACTTCAGAACAAACATTTTCATATGTATAAAACACATTATGATCAAAAGTATTGTGAGTGTATTGGTGTCAATCTCACTGTACCTGCAAACTTCTGCACAAACTTCAACTCTGTGAACACAGATGACAATATAATGATGAATTAGTAATAGGAATATTTCAGTGAGTTTCTCTCTATTAACAGCATCAGTGGAATGTAAATGTTGATTGTTTATCAGTTTGTAAAACAGAATGTGTTTAACATTAATGCACTTACAATGAAGGTCTATGAAACGATCATAACAGAGGGTTTAAAAGCAGAAATGTCAAGTCTGTGTTTTTATTAAAGCTGTAATAATTATTCACTGTAAAAAAAAAAAAAACAGTGCATTTTTTTTGCTGTTAAGTGTCTAAATTGTCCTTGAGAGGAGGGAAAACTTTTTAGACAGTTTATTTAGTAGTCAGATTCAGGTTGTGTGTCACATGATCCTGTGATAGAGTTTGTACAGGGATAGTTACGTCATGTGACTTACATGTCACTAAAGTTACCATAATACTTCTGTAACTGGTTATGATGTGAGTTGTAGTTAAAAGATTTTAATGATGTGGTAATCACCAGCACATCACAGATGCTTAAAATTAATTTTAAAATGCATTTTCTTAGTTACTGACAAGAACCCTGTGTTTGATATTCACATACCAGTGAGTTTTTCATTTAGCAGTTTCTTCAGTTCAGTCAGAACTCTTTTCAGAGAGTTCACATCCACATCAGAGACACTACTGATCTCAGTCCAGTCCTTGGTGTGTGAAAGGGTGTTCAGGTACATCTACAGCAGAAGAGAGAAGACTAAGGTGCATTTGACTTTATTCTCTTTTAAACCACAAGATGGGTCCCTTATTTTATGTAGCACTTAAATAAAGGTTAACGGGATATGTGTTACACCGTGTATTGTGCTTAAACTCCGAAATGTCATAAGAGTCCCATGAAAACTGGAGGGAGACACCATGCCTTATCTTCTTTCGTTTGGGTTCATTAACATAATAGTCAGATATCGGCTAGATGCACAGAATGTGGGAAAACAATTAAAGATGCCGGAAAGAAAACATCATATTTTATGAGACATCGCATCCACAGAGGTTAGTCACATTAACACAGCTAGCTATTATACTGTGGTGTAGCTGCAAGGCTCATTTGGATTGCCAGCCTGTTAAAATATGAACAAAAAATATCTAGACTTTAAACCTAGCACTAGGTTTTATCAATCTTTTGTAGTATATGCAGCTTTTCTCTTTTTTAATGTGTGTCCATAAGATAATGATACTGTCGTCAATAACAACGAAGCTGTATAACAAACTGCTGTATAGCAAACAGTGACTCACTGGCGCCATCTTGCGTCCACTTAGCGACTATATTGAAAATGACTACTCGTGTTGCCAGGATGAATGTTTTGTACATTATAATTGATTATAAAGTAACAAGCTGGATGTACATTATCCCTTACACCATAGGACCTTAATTTTAAACAAAACAGATGATAGAAAGATCATATTATGTTGTCTATATAATACAACTAGGAAAAAAAATAGGATTTGTGTATGATAATTTTTTTTTTTTTTAATGATTCGAGACTCGACTTGAACCCATGACAAAATACTCCAGACTTGACTCAGACTCCAGCTTAAAGACTTCAGACTTGACTCGGACTCCAGATAAAAGATTTGTAAACATCAATGCCGCTGGATGCAGCTAAAATTTAGACACTGCACCTTTAATTATTTAATGACTTTATTACGGTTTCATTCTGTTCAGTTACAGTGGCAGCTAGGATTGAAAACAGTGTTTGTCCTGTAATATTGTACATGATGACTGATGAAACAGATGTTCACATACCTGTATGAGGTGGAGATGATCGTCAGTGTGTGAGAGCTCAGAGTTTCTCTTCTCCAGCTCAGTGTTCTCTTCTCCAGCTCAGTGTTTGTCTTCTCCAGCTCAGTGTTTCTCTTCTCCTGCTCAGTGTTTCTCTTCTCTTGCTCAATGTTTCTCTTCTCCAGCTCAGTGTTTCTCTTCTCTTGCTCAGTGTTTTTCTTCTTCAGCTCAGTAATTTCCTGCTGCAGCTCTTTTATGAGATCTTCACCCTGTTTTCTCTGCTTCTTTTTGCTGTTCCTTCATCTTCAGCTGCTCAGACTGACATCTCTAAATGGATTGGATCAGATCAGTGAAGAGCTCAACAGTGGAAGATTTCTCTTTATCTGTGCTATGTTACATTAAAAGTTATATTTTAAGTTTTAAGGTGTTTTGCCTCTGCATTCTAACAGTGGACTGAAATGGGAAATCAAATCAAAGAAGATGGGCTTTACTGTTTTGTCAACATTTGTCGTTAAAAGAACGGCATAGAAACGGCCTCAAATAAACTATAAAAAAGAGACTGAAGTTGTGTGTAAAAGCTGCAATCATTATTTTTACTGGTTAAAATTAATGGAGAATATGTCTCGGTTACATGTGTAACCATCATTCCCTGAAGGACGGAACGGAGACGTTACGTTAGATCATTCAGACGAATGGGGTCTCGCCCGAGAGCCCAATTACCTTTGAGTGGTAACAAAACTAGCCAATGGTAGGCTGAGTACCTTGGTCTGCGTAAACAACCTTTGCTTGGAAACAGTCTTTCCCTTCTGCTGGTGTCCGTAACAAACAAAGAGCTGGTCTGAGGTCAAAGTCGTCATTTTAAAAGAAACTTCAGCTCGACTGAGAACAAAGGCTTGAAGGGAGCTCTCTGCAGTGCTAATAGAACCACAGTGAGGTCCCAAGAGCTAGCCACCCAGGAAGCTGATGACATCAACCAGGTCCGGCCGGGCCAATAGGGCATAACCATGAGGACCTGCTCCTTGTCCTCCCTGATCTTGTCTGTGCAAGAAGGCTCACTGGGGGAAATGCATACTTGAGTAGACCTTGTGGCCAGCTGTGTGCCAGCGCATCCATGCCGAGGATGCCCTCGGTCAGGAGTAAAACAACTGGCTGTGGGAAGTGTCTAGAGAGGCAAACAGGTCTACCTGGGCATCTCTGAAGTGTTGGGCACCTTCCTGCAGCCATCTCCTCACTGCGGCTTGGGTGGAGGCTGCTGTTGTGGCTGGGTGGGAGTGGAGAGGCAGCAGGGGGGCCCCCTCTATGCTGGGGCAGAATATGTTTGATGGCCTCAGACTGCTTCTGGGCAGCCGAGAATTGCTGGGTGAAACTCTCTACTGTGTCGCCCAAGAGGCCAGCTTGGGAGACCGGGGAGTTGAGAAGTTGAGTTCAATCAGACTTCCTCATGTCTGCCAGGTTTAGCCATAGGTGGCACTCCTGGACCACCAAAATGGACATCACCTGACCAAGAGACCGTGCAGTTACCTTTATCTCCTGTAGAGCGAGGTCGGTAGCAGTGTGCGCCTCCTGCATGAGTCCTTGGTCAGCACTGCCCTCGTGCAACTGTTTAAGCACCTTTGTCTGATGTACAGGATGGCCATGGCATGCAAGGCAGAACCTGCCTGACCTGCAGCTCTGTAAGCCTTTCCCACAAGCGTGGACGAGAACTTAACACCTTGGATAGGTGCTTGGGATCCCCACGCCAGGTGGAGGCACGCTGAGTTGACAGCTGCATCACAACAGAGCGCTCAACAGGGGGGATCCCTGCATACCCCTTGGCCTATCGAGGGCAGTGAAGACAGAGGCAGCCCCAGAAAGGTTTTGGGCAGTTAAAGGTAACTTTCACAAACTGGTGAATTCCTGAGGCACCTTCGGGAAGAAAGGAACCGGTGGGGAGCGCTTGCAATCAGCATGTGCAGCCCCCAGGAACCATTCGTCCAGCCTAGAGTGCTTGGGACACTGATGTGGAGCCTGATGCTCTCAGCTACCCGGGAAAGCTACCCATGGCCGTCAGCTCAGGATCAGACTCGGGCAACGCTGGCATCCCAGAATGAGGCAAAGCAGCCGAAATCCTCATCTCCCGAGGACTCAAGCCCGCCTAGTGATGCAGTGATTGATATCTGGTCATCCGCCGGACCCCTGAATTAGATGCTGGGACCCTGATGAGAGGGACCAACAAACTCAGTTGGAAGCTCTATAGCTTGCAATGTTTGTAAGGGGGTGTGTGGCCTGAAGAGGCTGTCTCGTCGGGGAAGCCCCAACAGTCACCCTCAGATCACCCTGGCCACCAGCCAGATTAGCCCTCTCATGAGAAGAAGAACTAGATTTGGGTGTGGCAGAGGGGACTCTACCTTGTTTGAGGTAATCGAGTCTTGATCTTAACACTGCGATGGTCATGTTCATGAGTCATTCACGAACATAGCCTAAGCATTCTGAAAGCCCAGACACGTGAGACAGCCCTTGCGACAGTCCGACAGTGCCATATATCGACCGCACCCAGAACCACACGGGCGGAATGACGTCTTTACAAAGATGCAAACTCAACCCGTGTATGCTCTTTTTGGAACAGAAGCAGGAAGCTCTTTAAACAATCTCCACCGAACCACTGAAGACTCATAGTTACAAACACTCTGGTAAAAGTGCAGCAAAAATGAAGTGCTCGGCTCCGAAGCGAAAGCTTGAATGCGATAATTCTCATGCTGCTCCTTATATAATCACAAAGCGGGGCAGAGATCGCTGTAGGAACTGTGGACGAACCAGACAAATGAATCATTCAGATGATTCTTTCAAAACATAATTCTAATTCAGAATTGAGGTTCCGGCTCCGGCCCGTCTGCAGATAAAGCCAGGCTGATTACTTTTACGACACATGCTTCCTGATAGCAGAAGCGACATACCAAAGGGTCACCCAAGAAGACAGAGAGACAATCCAGACCCTTTTTGTTTCCTTACTTCACAGGAAAGCCAAAGAGACTGTTGAACAAATAAAACTGCTTCAAAATTGTTCCAACAATTTTAACGGACTTATCAAACATCTTTTAACTACATACATTTTGCATTATGTGTCCACAAGTACTACCTGTAAACAGTTAGGCTTTAGAACACTCACAATTCATGTAAATGTGTTAACTCTTGACTGAATGACTGAAAGTATGCCTTATTTGGACTTAATTTGATTCTTTCCCCCCTTTCCTATATCCTGACTTGAATGAAATCTGTTTAAAATGTATTGTATTCCATTTAATAGAAATTATGTTAAAATGGCACTCTCTGCTGAAGCAGAAACAGGATGTAACACTTATGTTTTATTGGGGGCAGAGGAAGGCCCTCTTGAAACAGGACAATGTCTGATTGGCCAGGACTCCTCAGAGGGGTGACAAACAACTAAGTTTAAATGATCATATTGCAAGATAGTGAACGGGAGAAGTTGGTTAGTAAACGAACAGGGAGTTGGTTCTGTTCTGAGAAAAGAAGCCAAGACAAGTACCAAGAACAATGGAGTGACAAGAAGAACAGACAAGCCGCTCATTCAAGCCATCCAACCTTCACTCACTTTTCTTTTCTTTACTTAATTTTCCTTTACCGCTGAAAGTCTTGTGTCCTAAGTGTCGCCGCAAAGTTCAACCAACGACTTTTGCCGCTTCAACTCCAGCGACAAAGAGACTTCGTTTCATTGTCCCACACGGACCTGATCTGGACCAATCATCGACTTGGGAAACCCTCCTCTGCACGACGAGGGAAATTCACCTTTAAGTCAACGCAAGCAAGTACCTCTAGATGAAAACTGAACTGGTGCATTTAAATGAATGATTCATGGTTCGTTCTGGTCTTTGAAATGCATTGATAGGAATTCGGTTAATCAGATCACTCTCTCTCTCCCTCTCTCCCTCTCTCTCTCTCTCTCTCTCTCTCTTTCAAAACTCTTTCTCTCTCATTTCCTTCTTACTGCAACGCGTATGAATGAATGTATGTATGTGTGTGTGTGTATGTGCGTGCCTTTGTGTTAGATTAGTTTGTGTTAGAATAAATAAAATCTCTTGTAGATTTTAAAAGGAGAGTGTCTTGTATTATGTGCTTTGTGATTTAATGTCTTAAACTGTCGATTTCAAGTTACCGTGCTCTAATCAGTGTTTTCACGATTGTTGGATATTTATATCCGCTACAAGAGCTTATTACGGTTCGAGCAAATGAACGCTGGACGACTCAGTTGCTCGGTCGTAATCTAAACAACTCTTTATAATTCCCTATAAATATTTCATTTGAGCTAATTTTACTTCCTAGGGTGTTTTCCCTACATCGCGATGCAAATTCCGCAGACCAAGATACTCAGCATTCCATTGGCTTGTTTTGTTACCACTCTAAGGTAATTGGGCTCTCTGGGGCAAGACCTCATTCATCAGAATGATCTGACGTAATGTTAAACACGTGACCGACTGAAAGGGAACTCGAGTTTTTACGTGGGTGCCTGACCATTCGGTGCCTGTGGCTGAGACCATTGCATCATTCAAAAAGCAGCTATACTACACTCCTAAACCAATGCAACACACTCACTCACTCCCACTCACAGTATATTGTTTAGGCAGGATGATCAACGCTGCTACCAACAGGACACCCAGACCAATAACCATCCAGTTTGAAATATGGACGGTTCGAGATGAAGTAAGGAAACAGTCATTGGAGATGAGAGTCTGCAAAAAAGAGTAAAATTCAGTTCAAGTAACACTTCTCGAAAAAAGATAGTAAAACTTGTACAAAGTTGTGGCCCAAAGTGCAAGAGGCCAGAAAACATGTTCTAAGGGAAGGCTATTTACTCAGTAATGCAGTGTTTCTCAACTGGTGGGTTGTAACCGTTTTGGGTGAGTTGTGGAGTGTGTCGTCAAAGAAACAACAACAACAAAAAAGCCTTAATTCTAAAGGCTGATCTATACTAGTGTGTCAGACCTACGCTGTAGCCTCTGTGCCTTAGGTTTTCATTTATACTTCTGCATTGTTGTCCACATCGATGTGCAATTACACATGCAGGGAGAGGTTCTAGCAGACCAATAATAACGCTTGTGGTCTGCGTAGAATTGACACTGTGTTACATTTTTGGAGAGGTGGAGTCAGTATTTGCGGTCAGGTTAGATGTTAGGCTATATGTCAGTGTTATTATTCTGCTGTTGTTTCATAACTTGTTACAAAATAAAAACTCATAGCGCTCTGAACTCATAGCGCGACCTCTTCAATTGCACGTACTGTATGTCACTTAATACATAACGAGCAAATTATTACGAGCATGCAACAGCATAGTTACATTGTTAATTAGTAAATCATGAAATTATCAAAAAGTACCAATAAATTACATAACTGGTACATTGTGTGTTAGCTGGGAAGGATTTGCATGCAGGTATGATGTTCATTCTATTCATCAGGATCATTTCCAAATGTTTTATTAACAGTTCATGTTAGTATTGTGTTTTCAACATGGTAACTAAATACCACTTTATTTTCCCTTTGAGCTATTTTCTATATTTTTGATGACTGTGGTGGCTCTTTATTGTGTTATGAAAAACTAATTTGGGACTGCTATATTATAGCCTTACCTTAATACTGTTTATTCATCTGTGTTAGTGGTATGCTTACAATTTATGTTAATTAAGTGGAACGGTAATTTTAAGTGTGTGTCAACCATTTTTGGGAAATAAATTAGTTTAGTTTAAATTCCTGTTGTGGAATTTTAGTTGTGGCTTAATGACCGTGAGAAAATGGGGGTCCCACAGACAAACCAGTTGAGAAGCACTACAGTAATGGACTCAGGTACTTTGTTAAAGAATACTAGGTTTAGGTTTGTGTATCAAATGGAAATAATCTGATAAATCTGTTTAATAAAAGGAAATGAAAATTCTCTCTTCATCTATTGGCCTCATGTCACTTGAAACTTTTTAAAAAATATTATGATGTTTAACTGTTACAATAGGCTCAAAATTGCAAATTGAACAAGAGGCAACAAAGCAATTTATTTAAGAAAGTGTTATTATGATTAATTTGAATAATTTCTACGCACTTTTCTTGGCTTTACTGAGTGTTTGATCTCTTGAATTTTCTTCATTCTCTTCTGGATCATCTGCTGCTCATCTGTCTGTGTCTATACATACATGATGATACATAGAGAAAAACACACACATTTATCACTGAAATCTTAGCTTATTTGATCTAAAAACTCAATGAATTCAAAAGTCTCCTGTGCTTTTAGTCCATGTCTGTCAGCTTTGAAAGTGACATATGGTAACATTCTCAAAAACTGACAAAATTAACTTTTAGCTGATTTATATTAAAAAAGTGACAAGCCCTTCAATGTGACCTGCACCAACATCAACACACATGAAAACTGCATTTCATGGGGTGTTTAAAGTGTTTTGTCTGTAACTCTTACCTTCTTCTTGACTCTCCTCCTCTATAGGAACAGTGTCGTGAGTCCTGTGTTCTCCTTCAGTGCAGAACAGACAAACACATGTCTGATCATCTCTGCAGAACATCTCCAGAGGTCTCTCATGTTTCTGGCATATATAATCCTCCAGATTTTCCACAGCGTTGATCAGTGTGTGTTTCTTTAGACGTGGGACTCTGAGATGAAGCTCCAGATGAGAGACACAGTAAGAGCTTTGACACGTCAGGCAGGACTTCACAGCTTTCTGCTTCTTTCATCACAGAAGTCACAGAACACTTTAGATTCTTGATTAAGCTTATTAAAGTGTTGCACAAGCTTTACAAGTGTTGAATTAATCTTGAGATCAAGTCTTTTGCTGAATTCTTCTTTACAGAATGGACAGAAGCCGATCTTTCTGTTTGTCCAGCACTTGCTCAGGCAGGTTCTGCAGAAGTTGTGTCCACATGGAGTGGTGACTGGATCAGTGAACACTTCCAGACAGATGGAGCACTGGAGCTCCTGATTTAGTGCTGGAACACTGGAGGATGCCATGACTGAAAAGAAAAGTAATGACAGTTTATCATCTACATTGCTGAAGAGAGCAACTTTTATGAAAAGGTATGTACACTGAGTAATTTAGTTTATGTTCTAAAATGGATGTTGCATTATTTGAAGTGCCATTTTCAAAAGGTGATAACGTCTAGGGTTACGTATGTAACCCTCATTCCCTGAAGGAGGGAACGGAGACGTTATATCAGAACAGACTGACGAATGGGGGGTCTTGCCATGAGAGCCCAATCACCTTCAAGTGTTAACAAAACAAGCCAATGGTACGCTGAGTACCTTGGTCTGCGATATTTGCATCGCAAACTCCACCAACACAGAACAGACTGAAGAATGGGGTCCCTTACCAAACGCCACAATAGCTGTCTTCCAGTGACCTGTAAAAGTGATAGCACCCTGTCGTGAGACTCAGCACGAGCGAAGGACTACACTAAATACAGAATACACTGGGAAGCATACCCCAACAGGAATATGCTAACAAACTGCCTGCTCAAGGAGGTCTTACAAGGAATCAACCAGCATAATGGTGATAGGGAGAACTCTGAGGTATCCAGCCCGCAGGGTGGGATTACACATCAGAGATGGCAAGTGGCTTGCCAAGGGAAGACACACGCACCTGAAGGAGACTTACTGTGGAACACATGTAGGATTACCCAGGGAAGGGAATCAACACATGGTGGCACCTAGTCCAACACAGGGGCTGACTGAAGGGGCATGCAAGTGTAGACATCAACAGTGCTGGAGGAGCCCAGGGTTCTAGCTGTGGAACTCACCTGAGGAAAAAAGCGCTTGCATCCAGTGATCCATAGAGTGGAATGGCGCAGCAAGCTATAACACAGAGCAGGTCCTACTACAGGCCCGAAGAGGTGAGTACCTGAGAGGACACAGGCTCTACATGAAGATTATAGAATCTTGCATATGTGTTAGGTGTCGCCCAGCCCGCAGCAGCTCTACAGATGTCTGTCAGCCATGCGCCAGTGCCCAGGAGGAAGCCACACACTGAGAAAAATGGGCTCTCATCCCTAGGGGGCATGGCAAGTCTTGAGTCTGATAAGCCAAGACAATAGCATCCACTATCCAGTGGGATAGCCTCTGTTTGGAGACAGCCTTCCCTTTCTGCTGGCCTCCAAAAGAAACAAAGAGCTGATCTGAGGTCCTGAAGCACTGAGTTCTGTCAACAAAAGTGCGAAGAGCATGTACAGGACAGAGCAGTGCCAGGGCTGGGTCTGCCTCCTCCAGGGGCAGACCACCTGGAGTTCACCACCTGGTCCCTGAAGGGAGTGGTGGGAACTTTGGGCACATATTCAGGCCGGGGTCTCAAGATAACGTGAGAGTTACCCAGCCCGAATTCCAGGCACGCTTTGTCAACCGAGAAAGCCTGCAGGTCCCCAAACCTCTTAACTGAAGCCAAAGTTGTCAGGAGTGCAGTTTTCAATGACAAAAACTTGAGCTCTACTGAAAGCAAGGGTTTGAAGGGAGCCCTTTGAAATGCAGAAACCACTGCGAGGTCCCAAGAGGGAACTTGTTGAGGGCGAGGTGGATTAAGCCTCCTAGCTCCTCTCAGGAACCTGATGATCAGGTCGTGCTTCCCTAATGGCTTACCGTCAACAAGATCATGGTGAGCCGCAATGGCATCCACATAGACCTTAAAGGTGGAAGGAGACAGCCTTCGTTCCAATCCTTCATGAAGAAAGGAGAACACTGACCCAAATGGGCAGGAGCAGGGGTCTTCTTGACGAGAAGAACACCAAGTGACGAAGAGGTCCCACTTCAGGATATAGGCCTAGTAGACAAGGCTCTAGCCGAAGTGATGGTAGCAACCACCTGAGGTGGCAAGGTACCTAACCTTTCTTTGACCTGTCCAGTACCCACTCATGCAGGTTCCAAAGATCTGGACGTGGGTGCCACAGGGTGCCCTGTCTCTGAGAGAGAAGGTCCTTCCTCAGAGGGATAGGCCAGGGAGGGGCTGTCGCGAGGAGAACTTGTTCGGAGAACCAAAAGAACCTGCTCCTTGTCCTCCCTGATCCTGCACAACGTTTGTGCCACAAGGCTCACTGGGGGAAATGCATACTTGCGCATGGCCCGCGGACAGCTGTGTGCCAGAGCATCCGTGCCGAGAGTGCCCTCAATCAGGGAGTAAATCAACTGGCAATGGGAATTGACTGGGGAGGCAAACAGGTGTGTTCCCAAGTGTTCCAAATCAGCTGACTGGGGATGGAGTCTCCACTCACCAGGGCGAGACTGTTGCCTAGAAAGCTTGTTGGCCGCAAAATTGAGTCTGCCCGGGATATGAATGGCACAAAGTGACCTAGATGCTTCTGACTCCACAAAAGGTGATGGCAGGCGAGTTGCGACATGCGACGAGAGTGTAGACCTTCCTGACGGTTGATGTACGCTACAGTTGCAGTGTTGTCCATACAGACCAGGACATGCTTGTCTCTTAGCCGGACCCTGAAATGGTGCAAATTAAGCTGAACTGCTAGCAACTCAAGGCAATGACATGCCACTGAAGTTGGGGTCCTGTCCAGGAGCCTGACGCAGCATGTCCATTGCACATGGTGCCCCACCCCGTGGCAGAGGCATCTGGTGACACAACAACATGCCTGGACACCGGAGCTAGAGGAATACCTGCCCGTAGAAACGAAAGGTCCAACCACAGGGTAAAGGTCTGACAGCATGGAGCAATCCCAGCGGAATAACTGCCGCTGCAGATGCCATATGCCCCAGGAGCCTCTGAAATAACTTCAGTGGAACTGCTCTCTTGCCTCTGAACTGAGTCAGGCAGTTCAGCAGAGACTGTGCGTGCTCGCTTATAAGCTGCGCGAACATGGCGACCGAGTCTATTTCCATACCGAGAAAAGAGATCCTCTGCACAGGGGAGAGTTTGCTCTTTTCCCAGTTGACCCAAAGGCCCAGACGGTGAGGTGTCTGAGCACAAGATCCTTGTGCTCGCAAAACTGATCTCGAATGAGCCAGAATCAGTCAGTCATCGGATAGTTGAGAATACGAACACCTTGAACCCTGAGGAGAGCAAGAGCTCCCTCCATGACCACTTACACAAGGTTTTCCTTTGGACAGCGACTTCCTTTTTCTCTTTGTTTCTCTGTTTGATTTTTCCATCATCTTCATGATCAAAATCTCCCTCTTTTTCTGCTGTGACTGAACCTCCAGATCTGCTCTTCTCTCCATCTTCTGGTGTTTCTTCTCCTGCTTCCTCATACAAGTCAGAGATAAGAAACTGGACCTGGTTTTCTTTGAGTATCTTCTCCACTCTTTCAAGTATCTCAGAGTGTAAACCTGATTTTCTTTCATCAAACTGAAGATGTTCACCTCCACAATCCTTTATTAATTGATGAATACAGTTACTGTTTATCTCTCTCTCATCAGTCAACACTAAAGTGTGTATAGGAGCCTCCTTACTGAATTCATTCAGCACATATTTCACTCTATGTCTGTTATTGTCACTGAAGTCGTTCTCCTGCAGTACAAGTATGATCACATGAGGTCCAGGAGCAGACAGATTCACACACTCTTTCACTCCCTGTGTGATCTGAGTGATTGACAGATTTGGCCTCAGCAGGTGAAGATTGTTGATGACTGTGACGTCTCTGTCCTTCAGTTTTCCTCTGTGTTTCTCAATGTTCAGCTCTACATCAGCAGGTGCTTCACTCTCAAACGCTGCTCTTCCTAAGATGAAGTTTCCCACTCTGTTGTTTCTGTTATATTCTTCCCCAGCAGAACAATCCTCAAATGACTCACTGGAACACAGAATACAAATAACAGTAAAACTCGACCTGTGATCCATTAACAGAAATTTCAGATTTCAGATTGAAGGTACTGGACCAGATCAACAACTGCCATTGAGATGAGTGGAGATGTTAACACAATCTCACACTATTTTACACAGATTTTTAAAATGTTTTAAAAGAAGTCTCTTCTGCTCACCCAGGCTTCATTTATTTGATTCAAAATAAAATAAATAATAAAACAGTAATATTGTGAAATATTTTTACAATTTAAAATATCTGTTTTCTATGTGAATATATAGTAAAGTGTAATTTATTCCTGTGATCAAAGCTGAATTTTCAGCATCATTACTCCAGTCTTTAGTGTCACATGATCCTTCAGAAATCATTCTAATATGATGATTTGCTGCTCAAGAAACATTTATTATTACTATCAATGTTGAAAACAGTTGTGTACAATTTCTTTTCAGGATTATTTGATGAATATAAAGTTCAAAAGAACAGCATTTATCAGAAATATAAAGCTTTTCCAGCATTATAATGTCTACTGTCACTTTTGATAAATTAAAGCATCCTTGCTTTCTTTAATTCCTCTCAAAAAAAAAAAAAAAAAAAAAAAACAACTCTTACTGACCCAAATGGGCAAAACTCTGCAAAAAAATTCTACAAAACTATTTTCAACATTCATAATAATCATAAATGTTTCTTGAGCAGCAAATCATCATATTAAATGATTTCTGAAGGATCATGTGACACTGAAGACTGGAGTAATGATGCTGAAAATTCAGCTTTGATCACAGAAATAAATTACAGTTTAAAATATATTCACATAGAAAACAGATAATTTAAATTGTAAAAATATTTCACAATATTACTGATTGTACTATATGTTTGATAAAATAAATGAAGCCCTGGTGAGCAGAAGAGTCTTCTTTTAAAAATGAATTAAAAAATCTTAGTTGAAAAACTATTAACAAGTAGTGTAGATATAAACACAGTTTCTCAAGGATTTTGATATTTGCAGTACTGAATATTATGAATTATCATATTTGTTGACTTACTATTAGGTCGCTCAAGAGATATACTTCGACATCCTCTTTGAACTGCAAATAAAATAACATGGAATTTAAAACATTTACCAAATTCTGTTATCATCTTTATTTACTAAAGAAATAATTCACACAAAAAGAACAATTTACCAACATTTATTTTTCCACCTCAGTATTGCACAAACGTTTATTGCCTGCATGAGGATAATAATGAATTTTTAATTTTTTCAATACTATTTTACATCTGCACAATCTTTGTTTGTTTGTTTGTTTTGTTTTGTTTACCAGCAGTCATGTTATTACCTTCCTTGTCGGGGAGATCTTTGTGTTGTCTTTGCTGACTTCTGTTTCCTGCAGATAAAAGAAAGTTAAATTAAATACAATATTGACAAGTGAATTGCATTAGATTTATTTAGGCTACTGAATGGCTGCAGTATATGACCATATCTATCTTCTGAAGGCAATTTGTGTTGAAGATTAATCACATATCGATCATTAAATATGCTTTTACTGCTATTCTTTTTTTTTTTTTTTTTTTGCAGCACATGGGTAGAGCTTCATAATCTTTTTTTCTTCTTACAAACATATTCAAAAGCTTTTAAAAATGAATCTGCAAAAGTGAATAAAATAATAGGCCCTCCACCATTTGAGGAAGTGGTTAATATAGTCAGATGTTACTGAAAACTGTGCTGCTTTATGATTAAACATGGTGACAAACTTTGCCTTATTATTCATTAAGATAGGATCACATTTATATGCCTCTCTGTCTTATTCTGCCTTGCTAAAAAAGGAAAACGTATTCGATCAAACTGGATTACAATGATTTGATCGAAAACGTTTTCTTTTTCTTTTCCGTTATCCCACTGTACCGAGATATTTCCAGCATTTATTATACATCTACTGTAGGCTATTACTTAATAAATAAAATAAGGACTACATGCTGTTACAATTTGAGTAAATATGGTATTTAGCTTGTTAACACATTTATTCTGATTTGATTCCTACCTGAACTAGACGCCATTCCACAAGCTCGTGACAGAAACTGAAAGCGAAAGTCTGTTCGGGAGACGGAAGAGGAGAGGAGAACACGACTGCGTTTAGGAGGGATCATCTGAAGGGATGAAGGGTGCAGGGGACAAAACTTCTGCGTCATCTTAACGAGACAATCAAGGAGGCGCCTTTGTCGCACATTTTCAATAGTATGTTCCTGCACAACCGGAGGCTGCAGTTTCAGGACCGCAGTTCTAGGACCCTAGTTTTTCGTGACAGCGCCACCTTACCGTACTGGATGATATAGCGATGGCTGCAGTTTCAGGACCGCTGTTCTAGGGCCCTGTTGGTTTAGTTTGTAGTCAGGTTTGTATTAGCATCAATATATTAATCTTAGTAGTCTTTGTTTTAAATGTGATTTTTGATTCAAAATGCAGCAGAGGTTAATTAATAAGTGTGCTTTGAGTCACAATTTTAAATTTAAACATGAATTTACACAAAATATAAATAAATTGTATATCAATTTTAAAACAATTGTAAAAAATGGAGAACTTTAAGTCTTAGTCTTTTGAATTATACAGTATATTGATTAACCTCCTTAAAGTGAATTAGCTCATTATCAAGTAAGTTAAAGTTGGAATCAGCGTATGCAGTCACTAAATTACAGACGATATTTTAAAGGTTGTTGAGAGGCAAGACAAGACACAAGAATGATTCAAGAATGTTTGTTTGTTTATTTATATATGTGTCATTTTTGCGACAACAGCACCAAAGCGAACCCCTTTTCCATCAGTTGCTGCATGGATAGAATGGCTGTAGGCTTCAACTCTAGAGAAAGATAGAGCGAGAGACAGAGACAGAGAGAGAGATAAATAAGAAACATTTGTTTAACATATTCAACTGGAATATATATGATTTAACACTTATGCCTTGGAGTTTTAGAGAGAGAGCCAAACAGAATATTCATGTTACTGACATCAAATTACAAACTTTAAATGTCCAAGTACATAAGAGCAATACCCACCAATTGAATGGTCTCCCTTCTTTCCTCAATTGTTTGTCAATCTTTCTATTAAATTCTTCCACTTCACTGAAATAGTTATCAGAGAACAATCACTTTGTGATAACAGAAATATCAGTAGCAAAATGGTGCACTAGGCATTGTGCAAAAATAATTCATATTGTACTCTGACCTGATGGGTGGAACAAAGCTGAACTACAGAACGGGCAGTGAAAGTCCTTGCAGCATGTGGTGCATCTCTTCAATTCGGGCAGGGATCTCCCTTTTTGGATTGTTATATGCATCTTGAAAAAGAGAGAGCCTACTTGTTAGAATATTTTAAGATCATGAAAATATCCCTAGTCCCTTAATCATCTGTCATACAATGAGCTAACCAAATCCATAAAATCACTTCATATTGGCCATGCAGAACATGACAGAAACTAACACATGATAACAATGGACTGTATGTGGAGTAGGCCTGCAGATTAGGCCAAACGCCTCATTCATCATTGCAAAACAATGCCAAAACAACAGGCTAAAACACAGTGCAACTAGGCAGTTTAATTATGAAAGATATTTTATACTTAAATATGGTAAAACAACGAATATTAAGCCACTATTCACACTAATACATTAAGCTGCAGGTAAATCTTACAAACCTTACATCAACCATGCTCTTGTCATCTGATAAGTTTAATTAATGTGCTGGCTAGATTCACTTATAATACTTCGTCATTAAAACTCAAGGATTTATGAAATCATGGCCACGAATTAACATCGTAGTAATTAATAAAACTAGCTCACAAATTCTTAATTTGGTGGGAATTAATTATTAATTAGTTAGCAGTTCTCAATATGTAAACTTCGCACCGTTTAAACGTTATCAAATAAAAACTTAATTAAATATTGGTACTCACCGTCTGATTGCTGTCCACGTTGTTCATCTTTAATTAGTGTTGATCCAGTACGGTAGGTGGCGCTGTCACGAAAAACTAGGGTCCTAG
Source organism: Culter alburnus (assembly GCA_028476615.1). Taxonomy (NCBI): domain Eukaryota; kingdom Metazoa; phylum Chordata; class Actinopteri; order Cypriniformes; family Xenocyprididae; genus Culter; species Culter alburnus. Next base: position 390,421 of record JAOTNS010003638.1, read on the forward strand.
AACTGCGGTCCTGAAACTGCAGCCTCCGGTTGTGCAGGAATACCCTTCTCCACATTTTGGCTGAACTCCCCAAAAAACACTCTCTGAACGAGGAGGAGATTGTGCAAACTGCGCCTTTTGTTTAACGTTAGTTTATTTATTTATTTTTAGTTTATAGTTTATTGCACCATATTGTATATTGTGTCTATGTATTTGAAACAACTGTCTGTTGTATGCTGTCTGTTTTAATTAAAAAAATAATAATAATATGTTTTGTGTGTAACGTTTATTGGATAATTTATTTCCTATCTATCTATCTATCTATCTATCTATCTATCTATAACATCTAACTTTATGAAATTTATGTATAATCATTCATCAAATTCTAACATAATTTCTTTCTTTTTAGAATCAGTTATGTTAAATATTTACACCACCAGTAGGCGGCAGCGATTCGCTTTTTTTATTGAGTCAGTCACTTAAATCGTTCATTCAGCCAATTCGTTCAAAAGTCAGATTAATTTAGGAAGAAAACAAACACCGATGTGAATACTTTTGTCATTGATAAATACAGACACTATAAAAAACTGTTTTGGTAACTGTTGCAGTCACACTGTTAGTTATGGCTGAATTGCAATGGATTAGCTAGCTAAAATATATGTGGAGTGTACTTAGCTATTACAATATTGTCATACCTCCTTCTCAGTGCATGCTTTATTCTTTTTAACGTCCCTCTTTGACCAGCAGTTTAATATAGTCGGCTGGGAAGCGGTTCTCTTCATTTTTTGAGCTACCCGCTCTCTCTCATTCAAACAGCAGAGCGCCACTCGCGTTGTTTTGGTGAAAGAGCGACGCACATTGGTTGGACGTTACCAATCAGTTCAATGGAGGGGGAGTATTTTTTTCTCTAATTTATTATGACAAACTCATTTTTTAATAGAAACTAAATTATTGCTACAAAATAAATTAATTCTACATATTTTTCATCTGATCTACTGTGATTTTTATGTTGAAATATTGGGGGGGGTTGTAACTGAAGCATTTGAATATTGGGGGGGTTACCTCCCCCCCCATCCCCCCCACAAACTACACCCCTGAGTTCACTCCACTCATTTTCTTTAGAGTTCAGGTCAGGGGACTGAGATGGTCATGGCAGAAGCTTGGTTTTGTGTTCAGTGACACATTTCTGTGCTGGTTTTGATGTTTGTTTTGGATCATTGTCCTGATGGAAGACTCAACCACAGCCCATATATGACTTCTAACAGGGACAGTCAGGTTTTGATTTATTATCTGTTGGTATTTGATATAATCCATGATGCCATGAATCTGAACAAGATGTCCAGGATCTCCAGCAGAAAAATAAGCCCACAACATTAAAGATACAGCAGTATATTTCATTGTACGCATTAAGTGTTTGCTTATAAAAAGCTCTTTTTTTTGTTTCATCTGACCATAGAACATTTGAAAAGTAACTGACACTACTGGAACTTCAAACAGGATGTGTTATATGGTCAGATGAACCAAAAAATTAGCTTTTTTGGCAGCAAACACAATGTACAGAAATACTGAGGTGCAAATAGTATCTGCTATAAAGTATAGATATCATCTAATTACTATTTACTGTTATTGCAAAGAACTGATACTTTTACATGGTGTAAATATATATATATATATATATATATAATATATATCATATCATATATCAATATATATCAATATATATATATATATATATATATATATATATATATCCTATTTTCATGTAGTGTAAATAACATATCTCTAAGAAAATGCTGCTATTGTCACTTAATGTAAATAGAATATATTGATATTTCACTTGTACTGTAAATAGCTGCTGCCGTTAAAAAAGGAGTGGGTGGATCTTTATCATTATAGGGTGGTTGTGTTCACACACTGCAAACACATCTATGTTCAAACACCATGTAAAAGTGAATTTTGCATAACAGGTGCCCTTTAATGTATTCTCTCATTCACCGACATAAAAACCCCTGGAGTCATTGTAAACTTTTGAGGTTTTTGTAATATTTTCTACAGTAATCCTTCTGATGTATTTGGTAACACTTCAGTAATTTCTATTGGGTTCCCATGATCTTCACTTTTGAATACTGATCCAAATAAGCTGTAGTTCCTTTAGAATAATATAGTAACTCTTGAGTAATTACTATCCAATACTATCATCTTTTCCAAGTGACATTTAAATCACACATATTTCACTGTATCTGCTGTTTTTGACATCCATCAGCTCCTGCAGCAATAGTTCAGAAAAGTGTTTGGGACTGTGTGACTCTTGTGCTGCTTTCCAGTTCAGCTCCAGTTATGTTTGGACTTGTTTACTTCATCTCCAAACATAAAATGATCTTATTGTGTTGGATTTATGGGTGTTTGTATGACAGAAAACATGGATATGAACAAAAACTAACTCTAATCTACACTCTAAACAAAAATGGTGCTATATAGAACCATAAGAGGTGCCATATAGCACCTTTAAAGATAGGTGCCATATAGCACCAAAAATGGTTCTTTGGCTCGTAATCATAGCGGAACCTTTTTTGGTGCTATATAGCACCTATCTTTAAAGGTGCTATATGGCACCTTGTCGTATGGTGCTATATAGAACCATAAGAGGTGCCATATAGCACCAGCAGTGGTTCTTTGGCTCGTTATGATAGGGGAACCTTTTCTGGTGCTATATAGCACCTATTCTTAAAGTTTTCTAGCACATTTGTCAAATTAGAGGTGCCATATATTGTTTTTTGAGCTAGCAGGGCCCGTTATCATGCCAGGTACTACTGTAGATGAGTCAATATGCTTCTAAATTACACTTTTATGAATGATAATTAATAATTTCTTACCAAATCATGACTTCAAAGATTCAAAATCATGTACTAAATGCTTACTGAAAAACAAATACATTACACTTTCAAAACCTTTTAATTTATTTCTTTCAGCAGCAAATAAACTCAGTGCTGACAAGTCAGGGAATATACATGTACAACATCACATTATACTCCCCTTTTATACACATACAAAATAATGCAACAAGCTTGAAATATGTACATTTTTGAAGACAATAGTCCTGTTTTTACATACTAAGTTATGCTCTGAAGCCCTGCAGTTTCTTTCAGCGCACTAACATTTTGTAAGTCCTTCAGGATTTCAAAAATATAGAAACTGGAACTTAACCATAAGAAAGGGAGCAAGAGAGAATATTGACTCCAAAGTCTACTCACAGATTGAGTTGTACACTCATTTTACAGTGACAGGAAGTCCGACTGCATCCTTCAATTCAAAACAACACACTTCAAAAAGGTCAGTGTCTTTTTCAGTCCTTTAGGGTACTGGATTGGATTCGATTCCAAACGCAAAATATACACATAGGAGGAGGCCCAGTGCCATCAAGATGTCCTCACTCTACTCTGTGATTAACTGGCCATCCAACGTGAACAAAATGTGGTCATACTGCATGAGATGATCCTCCCGCAGGCTTTAGGCACTATCTTAGGTGTTGGGATGACAGGAGGGCTGGTCTGAGCATGGCCCTGGAGAAGAGGGGATAATAGCATTAACCATCTTCACATTTTATTTGAAAGGCAAACCTTATAAGCTAAATTAATTTCAACTACTGTCATATACAACTGCTCAAATACTTTTGGCCATTAACTGGAAATGAATGTAATTTTCTCTTCACATTGATAGAATAGTTTGTGTATTATCATTTGTATAACAAAATGTGCAATAAGTGTCATGCTTTGATTAGATTGTGCTTCACACACTGTAGTCACCTGTTCATGGCTCACCTCAATGTCAAACAGCAACCCAGGTCCACCTTGAACAGTGCAGGCAAGAGAATAGCTGCTTCCAACTGTAGGCCTTTCAACAAATAACATCATTAGGTTAACATAACATGGGGGATGCTTTTACCCAATACTTTTTGTTTTGTTTTTTAAACATTCATTACTGTGTGTAAAGCCCAAAGTATACTTCGTATTTTATGCGTATGCTTTTTCTGAACATTAAGATCTTTTTGATGAAGTCTAGAGGTTTCTGTCCCTCCAATGATGAGGGTGAGTAATTAATGACAAATTTTATTTTGGGTAAACTAATCCTTTAAAGGTGATTACCCTTGCACAAATCAAAGCAATTCTCAAACAACACACATGATATCACACTTCACATTTGTACTAGACATACACTAGAGCTGCAGGATTTGGATGAAATGAGAATCATGATTTTTTGGTTTCAAATAGAGATCGCAATTCTCCCACGATTCTAAACAGACAACTAAAAACATTTAATTTACTAGTTCTAGCAAAATATTAATAGCTGGACTCTAATTGCCGGAAAATGTTTAATTTGAATGAATTATTTTAAAAAAAATGGTTTTGAATATACTAATGGCTCATTAATAAATACTTGTTTCACTACTGGATGAATAAGGGTTTAACCTTATCCAATCTATTGAATGAATGATTCAATGACAACGTCACTGGTTGCCACCTAGTGGCTTAACAAGGTAATTTATATACAACAGTTATTTGAAGCACCAGTTAGTTTCGATTTGCTCTATTTTGATCGCTATCTGATGTCCAGTGATTATATCCTAACTGTAAACTTTTATCTTATTACTTATGTGATAATTTTAATATTTGTGAAAAAATCAAATAACCAAATCCTTGAATAACTACAGTGTGGTCAAAACTGCTGTCTCTGGATCAGTGGCAGCATGAACACTGAATGTTTTTGTCAAAGGTTTAATAGACCAGGCGATCATTGTCATTAATAAAGTAGGATCACGTGGGTGTTTGAATCGAGATTGCGACCTTTTACGATAAATTGTGCAGCTAACATACACATACAAAGTAAATCAAAGGGGTTCGGACAAGCCAGGTTGATGATGTATGTCATACCTAGAAGCAGGGCACAAGCTGATGTAACTGAAGTAAGTTGATTCAAAACTTTAACTCCCTCGATGTCAGCAGATGGTTCATGAAGTTCTCCCCCTCCTTCCAAATAATGAACATCGCCATGGTAAGCTGCTCCTCAATCATCTGTCTGGTTATCCTAAAATAGTGAACATAAAAAAAAATAAATTCGGTCACCTTTTGCTAGCATAACTACAAAATACACAAATTTAAACTTATTTTCTGAAAATAAATCAAAATAGAATATTCAGACATGGGGACTTGTGACTTGGTGACTTGGACTCGAGTCGCTATTTTTATGACTTGTGACTTGACTTGACAAAAAATAAAATACTTGAGACTTGACTCGGACTTGGAAGTTAAAGACTCGGGACTTGACTTGACTTGAGACACGATGACTTGAATGACTTGAGTGTTAATCACATCATGTTTTCAGTTTGAATATAAAATATATAATTATTTTAAAAATAAAGTATATACTGCATACAGACATCCATACACAGGCAGCGCTTTCTCTCTCTTCTCTCCAACAGCGAGTTCACGCACACCGCAGCTGAACACAGACACGCCTCCTGTCACTCACTCAGAGCAGCGGTCCGGTTGAAGGGTTTTTGTTATGATATGAAATGTTAATATCAATTATAACACGCAGTGACGCAGCGACATCTCTGCATCGGGACCCCTCTCTTGTTACGCTGTTTATGCTTTTGCCGCCGCATTCAAACTGGCGCAGCGCTTACTTACATTAAAATGCCTAATTCAATTTATTAAACATGAAGAGGACATATACGTCTGGCAGGCAAAAGCAAAAAAGAAAGCATGAAGAAGCATGAAGATTAAACAAAGAGCGCCGTTTTTCTCCAAATATTATCATGATTACAAAAGTGATATTGATTTTATTCAGCGTACAGTTTACTGAACAAGAACTTAATCAAGTGACTTACATTTTAGACACCAAATCGTCTGTTTCGCTGTATTTCACCAACGAAAATAGTTCCAAAGTCCACAGAATTGTTTTGCGTCTCTGAGCAACACTTCCTGAATGATTCAGCCGTTTGAATGAATCGGTTGAATCTCAATGATTCGCTCATTAACAGTGATTCGCTGCCACCTACTGGCGGGTTTAATTTCACTTTTGAAGTGTCTTCAATTTTTTAAATAATTTCAAATAACAGTAGGCTATTTAACGTTTTATATTTACAACATTAAAACATTTTTTATGCATCTGTTCTGCTCTTGACTTTATTAACTTTTTTAATTAACTTTTTGATTAACTTTAATAAATCTTAATCTATAATTCTATAGTTATACATTAGATTACAATTTCTGTACCTGAAAATCTCTGTTTAAACCTACATGAAAAACTTGAAAAGCACCATTTATTTAATTTATATGTTTGTTCTGTTGTATTTATTTGTGCTATTACTCGTAATTTGATTATTTGTTACTCTTTTATTACTTACTGTTTATTTGTCTAACAATATTTATAATATAAATTAATCTAGTAACTTTTGGTGCCATAACCCTATTTATTTAGGTTAAATGTAACAAAGACAACGAAAACAATAAATATGCTTTTTTATAGGCCCATTTTCTTGTCTTTTACTTTTATTAATTTTTTGTTGTGGGGCCTAAAAAATTGAGCCCTGCCTAGTTTATCCAGCTCGCATTAAAGGTGCTAAAGAGGATGTTTTGTTTTATACATTTTTGCAATATTACTTGAAACTGTCTTTACTAACTGATAAAGACTATTAATTAGGTGCCCTGGAAAGGAAAATATAAATAACATCATCTGTGCACAGTAAAACTAGGTTTAGAATTCACTAGATGTCTTGTGAGTTTATCTTATGAAACACTTGCAATGCTCAGACACTTAAGTTTAATTATGATATGACATTGCAACTTCAGCCTGTAGCGATTAGTGATACAGGAATTATGATTAATTATACATATTTCTATTAGCTGTACTTGCAGTTGGCAATTACTGTATTCAGATTTGGAGAAAGGTAACCTAGTGTTAATTTGTCAGCTATTTTTTTTTCCCAAAATAATCTTAGTCTTAGTTCTGTGTCAAATGTCCTATTTAGTTATCATATTTAGTCAACTATCCTGTTTTTTGTTCAGTCAAGTTTAGTTGACTAAAGGTCTGGGAATTTGAATTTGATCACAGATTTAGTCGCAGCAAACAGCACAAGCAGCCATGTGAAGGAACACAGACTGGCTGTATAACACTTTCATTTGAGCAGAATATCTCAGTAGAGATTGCTAACCTCCATCTTATTTTTTGTCAGTATTCAGATCATTAGCACTTTTTCCGCAATCTACACTGCATGTAGAGGGAAACCTAGAGGGTGCATGTGCATGGTTTAGATTAGAAAACCATGATTAAGAAAACCAAATTCCTTGACTTTTCAAGAAAAGTCTGTTCACTTGGTGGCCATATTTGCAATGCCTCCGAGCAGCTATTTTGGGCATCCAAGACCAAATCCTATCAACTTGAATGGGGAAATCCTGAAATCTGAAAAATTGCTTGTCACACAAGATATTTCGAATGTCAAACTCACATTTAAATGAGTTATTTCTGTAAACAAAATCTGACATGAACTGTTCCATAAATATTGTTTCTTATGCTCAATAGCATTAAAAAAAGCTTATATTTCAGGCTGGACCAGCCAATGCGCAAGCTGCAGTGACGCAATGACTTTACCAATTAATGATAGGATCTTTTATTGGTGTCTTAGTATATCTAAAATCTTTGGTAACAAGGCAGAAATGTAAAAAGACAGCTTGTGTCCTTTATCTCTGCATTTAACACCATCATCCCCATAAATCTTGTAGCCCAGCTAAAAGTTCTGGGGCTAAACAACCACCCAATATGGTTGGCCAATAGCTTACATATTAATGCCATTTCTTAGAGTCTTTCACCATCAGTTATTGACTTCGCTCCACTTGAAGAAGAACCCTGCAAGCAAGCAGAAGGATCTCTCACCATGAAAGGCACCTCTGCAGCAGATGGTCTACACGGGAACACCTTGTTGCCATGTTGATTGAGAATACTTTGCTAAAGAGCAAAGTGTGCACATTGTGTTGGATGTCCCATCCAGCCATATGTCTGGCACCAGAGAATCTTTTGGATGGGCCTTGCAGCCTGGAAGCTGCTCTTTAATTGGGACAGATTGCCCTCACTGCAAGGGCATGAGTCTCAGGATGATGCACTCTAGGGCAACCCTTGTTTTCAGGGATGAGCTTCTTGCGTTCTCCTGCCCCTTGCGTCTGCATGTTCTCTGGAACCGGGGAAGAAGCAGCAGAACCATGAAGTCCAGCAGGAGTCACTTAGTGATGAGTTGGCATAAGTCTTGCATATTTCTCACTCTCCAAGTTTGCATCCTCACCTGTGCTATTCCCTCAAGCTGATTTCCACCTCTCTGCTGGACCCTATGGTTTGATTACATTTAGTGGATCAGACAATGAGGATGATGCCATCCTTAGCAGCCTCTGAAGAGGAGGAATGGTCCACAACAGCAGAAGAGTCTGCTGCTCCCCATCAGTCAAAAGAGTTTCAGAAGGATCAGAAGTGTTTCCCCTTGGTTCAGACGCAGAGCTCTTTCGAGTCCTAAACAAAGCTTTGGAAGAGCTCAGTCTCAAGTGATCTCCCCTTCCACTTAGCCTGCCCACCGCTGATTGAATGAGGAGTGTTTCCAGTCAGGCAACCACCAAAAGGGCACCTCATACAGTCCTGCCCTTTTCATCACAGAGGTTCACAAGGAGCTGACAACTAGTGGACAAATAAGAGCCATTCTGCTTGACTGGGCTCCAAAAAGACCTTGTTTAACATGTGTGCTCCCTCAGTCCCCATCTACATTTCACAATGGAGAGGAAGTTATGAGTTCAATTGTGCAATTATTCAAAAACATACAAAAAATATCAGAAAAGGACTTATTGCAATGTATCCAAATATTTATGGATCTAGATTTGGATCTCAGTTGTGTCCTGACCTGCCACTTCCAGTCCAGTACAGTCCTGCTGTGCCTTGCTGGTCTGTTTTCCCCTACGGGGTAGTTTTTGTTTCTTTTGTTTTCTTTTTGAATTAATAAAGGCCCATATTGCTCTGCATCTTTGAGTTCTCGCTCCTCCATCTCAACCTTGAAAGTATATAATTATTTTGGATTATAATTATCATTGCCACAAATGAATTCACATTCCTCTCCATGTCTGGCCACCAAAACTGTCTACATAAAATTAAAAGGTCTTTTGAATCTGGGGCTGTCA